>JACEFZ010006990.1:55000-175000 GCA_014155875.1 Cepaea nemoralis
GCTCAGTGTGGCTTTCAAGAACGAGACGGTAGGATTCAAAGAAGGAAAAAAAAAGTCACGTGGCAGGAACTGCAGTGGGTATGTGAAGTGACTATCACATGTCTGTAGGCCTGTGTGTACAGAGAAATCGATGGTCAGTCGTTCCCTCTCTTAACGAACGACGAGAACTGGTATAGTACCTCTTGTACGAGTGTCCCTCCCTTAGCGAACAACAAGAACATCAGACTTTTGTCCGACTTCCCCTCCTTCAGCGAACGACAACATATGGTTTCGAAACATTGTCCGACTTTCCCTCTCTTAGCGAACGATAAAAGCATAGAACTCGTGTCCAACCTTCCCTCCCTTACCGAACGACAAGAGTACAGCTCCCTCTCCCGTATCGAACAATAAAAACATAGACCCCGTGTCCGACTTTCTCTCCCTTAGCGAACGACAAGAGCATCATGCCATTACCTGACTTTCTCTCCCTTAGCGAACGACAAGATTCTCATGCCATTACCTGACTTTCTCTCCCTTAGCGAACGACAAGATCATCATGCCATTATCTGACTTTCCCTCCCTTAGTGAACGACAAGATCATCATGCCATTACCTGACTTTCTCTCCCTTAGCGAACGACAAGATTCTCATGCCATTATCTGACTTTCTCTCCCTTAGCGAACGACAAGATCATCATGCCATTATCTGACTTTCTCTCCCTTAGCGAACGACAAGATCATCACGCCATTATCTGACTTTCTCTCCCTTAGCGAACGACAAGAGCATCCTCCCATTATCTGACTTTCCCTGCCTTAGCGAACGACAAGATCATCATGCCATTATCTGACTTTCTCTCCCTTAGCGAACGACAACATCATCATACCATTATCTGACTTTCACTCCCTTAGCGAACGACAAGAGCATCGAACTCGTTGCAGACTTTCTCTTCCTTAGTGAAGGATAATTGCATCGAACATGTGTACTACCATAATGCCACTGTCAGCATAACGGCTCAATATGACAGTTCAAATACAAACTGGAAAATAATGAAACTCATAGACAGATGACTGGCACTTCATACCGCATGCAATTGTTACCTCTCATGGTCCCAGACGGTTCCGCAAAAACTATTTTCAATTTTCTTTTCATGAAATTATCCTCTGAAAAAAAAAAAAAAAAAAAATACCACGGTTCCCAGATTTATTTACTATGCTCTAACCAAATGTAAACAGTGAGAAAATACATGGCGCGGTATTTAGGCCACACAGAGGAGACCCGATCATATGAATTTCATGAGACTAAAAGTGTTAATGTACAATCGATCAATGGGGCAGACAGGAAATAAAGTAGTTATTTAGTTAGTTAGTTAGTTAGTTAGTTAGTAAGTAAGTTAGTTAGTTAGTTAGTTAGTTAGTTAGTTAGTTAGTTAGTTAGTCGACAGATCATCCTCATTGCACATCGAACCATTCAGTCCATAAGTGCTCGGATCCCCTCCTCAGCAAATCCCGCAGCTTGTAGCGTCTAACGACACCAGTTCCGTGTTGGTTTTTACTCTTCTTTGGCTTCCTGCGTAGTGTTCTTGTTTGGCCACGCCTCATTTAACTTGCTGTTCTCGCAGCCTGACCATGGTTGTAGATTCCCAGTCATCGCTTGGTTCTAGTAAACGACTTACTTCTCGAAGAGCATTCAGAATGTCTGCCTTCTCCATGGCTCGTCCGCCTTCCACAGTAGCCCTACCTGCAAGCCTGTCAGCCTACTCATTCCCTGGTACGCCTCTATGCCCTGGCACGAAGTTGAAACTAATCTTTGCCAGCCGAGACCGTTCCAGAGGCAGCAACCACTCCCTTCGGACCCACCTCATCCTTGTCCTCCTAAGCATACTCATTGAGTCACTAAGGACATAAGCCCGATTGAATGCCTGTGTCTCAAGTCATGTTATTGCTTTACTTACTGCCATGACTTCCATAGTCACGCTACATGTGGTCAAAGCAAAAGCGCCAGACCTTCCTTCACAGTTTTCCCTCCGGTCTGAACCGTAAAGGCCCATGAACTTCTCACTCCTCGGACGACCGACTCATCCGTGTAAATTACAGCATCATCTTCTAAAGATTTCTCGAAGATCAGAGCCTGTACTTCCGCCTCCACAGCAGCTGGATTTTCTTGTCTGCATTTCCTGTCTAGTTGGATGAACACTGAAAAGGATGTACAGAACTCTGTTGGCACTTTTACCCACTCCTCGCCAGGTTCTAAGTCCTCAAATGAACACACCTGCTGAAGAATGTCTTCGGCTTGACCCATCCACGACTTTCCTCTTTATCTGCTGCCCTTTGCCTTCTTAATCTCACTATGCAGTGGGTGTTTTGTGTTTGCGTTAACTCTGAGATAGGCACTAACTTGGAAACTTTGTATTCTGTCCCTCATGGTTGAAAAATCAAGAAGGTAGCGTATCGCCCTGCATGCTGTATCTCTTGTACATCCAAGAATGATGCACATGGCCTCATTCTGTATCCTTTCATTCCTTTCTATCTGCTTATGGCTGAGAGTCAGGATCGCCATCGCATACTCCAGAACAGAAAGGACCAGCCCCTCGTAAAGAAGACATAGATGGCGCTGCTCACAGTTTGCCGCCAACATTACCTGCATCACAGCCAAACCCCGCTTGGCCTTTATTATCACCTGGACTGTGTGCTCTGTATAAGTTAGGCTTCGATCAAATCGTATCCTCAGGTAATTCATTGCCTGCGTTCTTTCCACCATCTCTGAACCCAGATTTACACTTGGCGTTGGAGTGTTGACAATATGGTTATTTAAAGAGAACCATGTCACTGTTGCCTTTGTTGGTTTGACCATTGCCCTAGCTTCAACACACCAAGTGCTAAAGTAATAAGTGTAGGAGTCAAAGTAACAGTTAGAATAACAGTATAACTAGCTCCATGACAGATCCTGCAGTTGAAGCGTGACGTGCCAGGCTCTCACACATTCTAGACATAGCATTATGAAGTTGGATTGATACTTTCCTTATTCGCCATATTCCTTGTCAGAAAATTCCCAGAAATTATTGAGGTACCCATTTTCAAAGCGAAGACGACCCTCTTCCCCCTTTTCCCAAGGCCATCTGTTCGGAAAACATTATCTTGCGACTACTTTGATGGGACCCAGACTACTTTCTGGGTAAGCACATTGAAGAGAAACACAAAGTAACATCTGAAATACCGCAATTCCTAGCACACTGAAGAAACATGCAAAGTAACAACTGTAAAACCGATGAAATCACGACTCCTTACATGCTAGATATAAACATACAAAGTAATAACTGTAATACCGCTACTTCTAGAAAATTGTATAGAAACATATGAAGTAGCAACAATGACACCACGATTTCTTGCACACTAGATAGCAACACATAAAGTAGCAAGTGTAATACCGCTACTTCTAGCAAATTGTATAGAAACATACAAAGTAATAAGTAAAATACCGCGGCTTCTATGGCTCATTGTATAGAAACGTATAAAGTAACAACTATAATGTTGCTACTGCTACTCCACATTGGAATTAAACATATAAAGCAACAACTAGGATATAATTGGAGCAGGTAGCAATAGTCTGGGACCGAAAGAATAAAGACAACTGGACAATACTGTGTTTAGTCGGGAGTCACTGATGAACACTCGGTGACTAGGATGGTATAAAAAGCAGTTCTATTGCAGAACGGCGTTCTCATCACGTCCGAACAAACAGTTTGTCGATTAGTTGCCAGCTCTCCTACAGCGTACATGTCCACGCCAACGTTCTCTGAATGCCCAGTGTCCATGTCGTGTCGGTCCACCACTATCTCTTCTTCTCTGTTTGATACAGAATGAACTAATCGATTCTTCCCTTGAAAAATCGGTGACATATTTCTGGAGACAGACTTCCAATAATTATGCAGCACGGCTTCTGGGACAGACATCTCCAAGAACGTGGGTTAGCTTCTCAGGGGCTTCCCGCATGCCTTACTTTCTGCATCTAGAATTGACATCGACCCATGTCGCTCTTTGTATACTCGGTCGATGAACAAACAAGTTGCAGGTTCCAATCCCCATGTGTCTTTAGAATTCAGTGTTTCTTCTTGTATATAGTGCTGTCTTTCTTATTTTTACTTTAAGCCTTTCTTGTCTACGATTGGGTATCAATACCTGTTTATTTAATATTCACGAAGCTCTGGTAGCCACAAAGAGAGAGAGAGAGAAAGAGAGAGAGAGAGAGAGAGAGAGAGAGAGAGGGAGAGAAAGAGAGAGAGAGAGAGAGAGAGAGAGAGAGAGAGAGAGAGAGAGAACGAACGAACGAACGAACGAAAATCTTTATTTTCAAATGGTTAAGAATAGGGCACGCAGGCCCGTCTGACATTCTGCCCTTCCGAGAGAGAGAGAGAGAGAGAGAGAGAGAGAGAGAGAGAGAGAGAGAGAGAGAGAGAACGCGAGAGAGAGAGCGAGAGAGAGAGAGAGAGAGAGAGAGAGAGAGAGAGAGAGAGAGAGAGAGAGAGATGGAAAGGAAGGAAAAGGGAAGGGAGTAATATTTTTTTTTTCGCATATCCTTTTACAGGACATCGCTGTCAACAGCAGCATCTTTCAGCTGTCTGTTGATTTCTTGGCTCAGTAGTTTGCCATTGCTTTCTGAGTGGCCGGCTCAGTTATCCCGCAAGTCACCAGCGGGGGACGAACCGCTCCCAGTTCTCGCCCGCTACGAGACTCTGCGTGATAAACGGGATTACGGAGAAAGTGGTGTAACCCCTCGGCCAGAGAGACCGGCAGGGGGTAATATAGCAATGTATAATACTGCGTAGATTAGAAAAGATAACACCTTATATAATTGTGAGTTTAACAATCCATATCACTACACACGGGACTTTCTCACACATGTTATATTATGATGATGATGGTGGTGATGATAATGATGATGGTGATGGAGGTGATGGTGATAATGAGGATGTTGATGATAACGATAACAATAATGATGATGGTGATAGTGGTAATTGCTTGCTTGCTTGCGTTCGCAGGCTGTGAACTCCAGCGTGAAGTCTTGTATGTCGGTAATGATTATCATGATGAAGACTGTGATGGTGGTGGTGATGATAATGATTATGGTGGTGTTGGTGATGATGATGGTGGTGGTGGCAATGATGATGATGATGGTCATAGTTATGATAATGATGATGATAATTATGACGAGGATGGTGGCGACGATGATGTTAATAATGATGATGGTGGTGATGATTATAATTATGATAACCAAACCACGACAGTAAGTCCTTTCCGTGCAACAATTATCATTTTCCCGTGTTGAAGTATAACTTCAAGGATTGTCTGACGTCTTTTTTCCAGTCCACTTAACTTGTCGCTGTACGATAAACCCAAGATATGTTATGTTTATATTTACACTCCCCAGATCTACTACACAAACCAGTCTTCACAGCAACAGTCAGCATCCACTACAATTTAGTAACTTCGAATCTTCATCACAATTCATATCTCAGTTTTGACATTCTGATTTGTGGACAATAAATACATTTAGGTCGGTGTAAATAATGAGTTGTTTTCTCGGTTCGTTTTGCATATTTACGTACCATTCAGAAATGTCGCACAAATAAACGATCATCTATAAATAGATGAGCTGCTTGCAGTTGATTGTTCTATATTTCGCGTGGCAATTTCGAATAACTTGCAAGTATACAAAAACATATTTCATTTTCTACAACGTTTAGAATAGTCTTACTAATAGGTAATAGTTTGTTTCGTTTTTGTCCTGTTTATAGTTTTAAATAGTCAATATATTAAATCAATATCTTTGGAAGAGAAGGAATGCATAAAATGTAATCTGTGACAATAAATTAAAATTTAGATAGAAAAATCTTGAGCAAAACACCTCGTATTTAAGAGCTATCTCAGCCAGTCCTAGCCAGTTGTCATATTAGACAACTGTTGCAGTTGGACTTCAACTGCTGCGTATTGTGTTACTGTTTATCTCCTTTAGACAAAAGCGTTTATTACTTTAAAGTAGCAACTCTCCAGACAGAGAGGGAATGAGAGACAGAGAAATAAGAGAGAGAGAGAGAGAGTGAAAGAGAGAGAGAGAGAGTAAAGGATAGAGAGAAAGAGAAAGAACGAGAGAGAAAGAGAGAGAGAGAGAGAGAGAGAGAGAGAGAGAGAGAGAGAGAGAGAGAGAGAGAGAGAGAAAGCAAAAGGCGAGGGAGGAAAAGAGAGAGAAGGAGAGAAGGAAATCTATATAGAGAAAGAAAGAGAGCAAATCTTAGAGAAAAAAAAACAGAGAAAAAGAGAGAGCAAAGAAAGAGAGAGAGAGAGAGCAAGAGTGAGAGTGGGAAGAGAGAGATTGAGAGAGAAGAGGGAGTTAAAGCAACAATTGTCTGGGGCAGAAACAGCTACAAGACTGTAGACTAGTATTTAGAGACGAAAACGTTCATGAATCTCTTGCTGTTGCGTTTTATTGTCGACATAGTTTTTATATATTTTCAATTTAAGCTTGCATAAGATAAACAGAACAAATGAAATAATCTGGAACTGTGAAATATATTTACAGAAAAAAACATTTAAAGAAAAGGATTAACAAATTCTGTACTATGCAAACAGTAGGTATATACCCCCAAAAAAAAATAAAATGAAAGACGTAAAGTGGAGAGTAGCGGTGTGTCACAGTTATGGTTTAAAAGTTATTAATATGGTAGCAGATATGTTGTATTATAATGGCATGACAACATTTCGGCGACATATAAGCTCCTGGTAGATACGGAAAGTCGCTTAAAACGATTAATCAGCCCATGAAACTTTATCAGTTAACCCGTCACCATACATAGGTAAATGCTTATGAACTTTGAGAGTTAAAACTTAAAAATGACACACAGTTTAAAAATAAGTTGAGTTGAGTTGAGTTGAGCTAAGAATCGACATCACTGCACTCAGGACATTCCCACACCCGCGCCGCCCCCTCGTTCAACAGTTTAAAAATAAGAAAGGTAGTGTTATCATGACTGCATTTTAGAACAGGAGAGTTTTCAAAAACACTCATTACACCCTAAGGAGTGGCAAAGGGTCGTTAACTTTACTTGTTACATTTTAGAATGTAAAGAAACCGAAATTTCGCTTTGAAATGACACGCAGAAACGTTAAGCTTTAAACTCCGAGGTGATAGCCAGCGTATTATTTAGCACATTGATACATGAATATGTGTAAACTAGAGGTACTCACCTCGATAATTTATTTTTAGCCACGTGCAGTCACGATCAGATTTCTCCAAGCGAATGTTTAATCTCCGGTAGTTCCAAAGACGGTTTGAACAACTAGTCGGTGTAGCCACAGATTTTCCAATACTGTTGAAAGCACTCAAGTTGCATGGCGATGCTGTGGTCGTTTGTCAATGTGGACTTGTCGCGCGCTCGGCCAGGAGAGGGAGGTGGGAGGACAGGCAGCGCTGGACAAACCTACGGCAGCGTTGTGCCGTGAAGGCCAGGCCCGTACTGGCACTGTCTCGCTGCGGTGTTCTTTCACTGTGGCGACACCAGCCTTTGATTCTTGTGGCATCAAAGGGGACGCTTTTATAGTGTATAGTACAGTTGTCGGATTCTTGTGGCATCACAGGGGTCGCTTTTATAGTGGATAGTACAGATGTCAGCTCCTTGTGGCATCACAGGGGTTGCGTTTATAGTGTATAATACAGACATAGGCTTCTTGTGGCATCACAGGGGACGCTTTTATAGTGTATAGTACAGATGTCGGCTTCTTGTGACATCACAGGAGATGCTTTTATAGTATATAGTACAGATGTCAGCTACTTGTGGCATCACAGGGGATGCGTTTATTTTGTATAGAACAGATGTCGGCTTCTCGTGGCATCACATGGGACGCTTTTATAGTGTATAATACAGATATCGTCTGCTTGTGGCCTCACAGGGGACGCTTTTATAGTGTATAGTACATATGTCAGCTCTTTGTGGCATAACAGGGGACGCTTTTATAGTGTATAGTACAGATGTCGGCTCCTTGTGGCCTCACAGGGGACGCTCTTATAGTGTATAGTACAGATGTCAGCTCCTTGTGGCATCACAGGGGAAGCTTTTATAGTGTATAGTACAGATGTCAGCTCCTTGTGACATCACAGGGGACGCTTTTATAGTGTACTAGCTGCCCGGCCCGGCTTCGCCCAGGCTCTGGCGGGGATCTATCTATCTATCTATGTATCTGTCTGTCTGCTTGTCTGTCTGTCTGTCTGTCTGTCTGACCCGGTCCGGTTTCGCCCAGCCCCTGGCGGGGAGCGTCTCATTAAATTAATATAAGTAGTCATTATACATTCAAATACATTCTCTAAGCGTACAGAGTATGCGTTCGGCCCCTGGGCCCTCGCAGCTAATTTATTGGTTGCAGCTAGAAAATTTCATTTAATGTTAGGATTATTTAGTTTTTTAAATGTTGACGTATAATTTTTAA
The DNA here is from genome assembly GCA_014155875.1 of Cepaea nemoralis. Lineage (NCBI taxonomy): Eukaryota > Metazoa > Mollusca > Gastropoda > Stylommatophora > Helicidae > Cepaea > Cepaea nemoralis. The sequence goes on from JACEFZ010006990.1 coordinate 63,453, forward strand.
GTTATGGTCGAACACCAAATTTGATGTCTAATGTAGTGCTTTTTGATAAACAATATTTTTTGTTTTTCTGTCTGGTGCGTACACAAATAAATCCGAAGGATTTCCAACGCGTGAGCAGGCCACATATAGCTGTCCATGTGTGAAGCACGGATTTTCCAAATTTAGTCCACACACTTGTAGCGATTGTCCCTGTGCTTTGTTGATCGTCATGGCAAATGCAAGTCGCACCGGAAACTGCAGGCGTTTGAATTCGAATGGCATGTCTGTTGGAATCATTGGGATGCGAGGCAACAGTACATCAAAGGATAGGCTTCATCGTTTTTTAGACAAAAAAAAACAAAACAAGAACCTGCATTTTAACAGGCGTGCTGCGTGTAAGGTATGCATAAGGTATGCACACCCACAACATTGAATGAAAAATGTGATGTTGACACACACGCGGCCAACTTTTTTTTTAAAAACAACAACAAAATCAAGAATATACCCATTTAATTGTGTACTGACCTTCTCTCTGCCAAGCGAACGGAAAAAACAAATGCTTCGATTACTTCAAAAGTTCCACTCCGAAAAAAGTACAGAAATAAAATTCTAACGTATCTAATCTAAAATAAATCCATTATTTTTAATGAACACTGGTTTTAAAAACATAAAAAGATGTGTTAGAAAATTTTCACTATTTAAATAGATGCATTACTTTTATAAAAATTATGAAAATGCCTTAAAGATTATATCATTATTTATTATAACTCATATGCCTGTAAATAACTATAGACAAAAAGGTTATAAATCTTTGAAAACAATGCAACAATCTATACATAAAATAATAGTGATGTTATTAAACGTTATGACCCTTGAAATAACTTTTCTTATGTTAAGTCCCCTTGATGGAAACGATACATATTAACTGCCCGGCCCGGCTTCGCCGAGGCTCTGGCGGGGATCTATCTATCTGTCTATCTATCTATCTATGTATCTAGCTATGTATCTATCTATGTATCTATCTAGGTATGTATGTATGCATGTAAGTATGTATGTATGTATGTATGTATGTATCTATCTATCTATCTATCTATCTATCTATCTATCTATCTATCTATCTATCTATCTATCTATCTATCTATCTATCTATCTATGTTCGGCCCGTTCCCGTTAAAAATATAGATAGAATAGAAGAATAGATAGAAAATATGATTGGAAGAGATCTATCTAAAGAAAACTTGGCTCCCTGTGACGAGTTCACCTTGGGTAGCGAGAGTGAACCACTCCCTAGGTGTCTCTGGCACTCCCGTGTATTCTAGCCCCAGGGGTTGGATGAGCAGATACACCTTTTTCCCTCTGTGGTTGATCTCATATTAGTTAATTACGTCTACAAGCCCCTCCAGATTCTAGACCCCCACTAACTACCTACCCCTGTGGAACAATGAACACTGAGGCATCGTCCGAGACCACACTCAATCATTATACAAAGAGCAAGTCAACTTACATAAAGTTTATTCTACCCTTGAGAATATAGAATTGAAATGAACATCCTGATAGAAGAATCTATTTACACAAATAGAAGATAGAGTAGAGATAGACTCAGAGATGTAGGTATCTTCATCGAGTTGAGAAGTAGATTGGATGCAGATGTCCCGTCCAGTCGGTCCGCCACTCACCCGGCTTCCTTCCAGTGAGATGACTAGAACCTGGGAGACCACTCTGTCTCCAGAGCGTGGATCCACAACACTAGAGTCACTGCTGAACCACACTTCACTGGACCAACTGCATCTCTATCACTCCCACGGAGTCACTGTTAATACACTTCTCGAACAATACCAGTTGGAAGACAATCCTCCTGGACTTGACTCCAAGTAGTCGTTACTTCGATGAACTAAACGAATCACTGACCAAGCTAATGGTCTGTCCCTTATCACACAGTCTTACTGCAGAACCGCTATGGTATTGACCAATTTAATGGTCCCTTTATCACAGCACCGGAACATGAATGGAAAAGTGTCACGGACCAATTCAATGGTCTCCTACAGTCACACTGCTTGTAGAATCAGATATGGCTACTAAAATGTTACTGAGTTCTTGGATAACACAGTTGATAATCTTGATACTGCAACAGTACATTAATAGAATCAGACATCTATTTCACCGCAACAATTCAGGTTGGACTATACTCCCATAGTCCCTTCCACCGGGTTACTTTGACACGAGTCACTACTTGGTGAAGTTCTTCTCAAGACCTGCCACTAGAGCTGTCCAAAGAACCTTTCAAGTGTCTGAAAAGTATTTACTTCTGCGTTTAGGCAGAACCCCCGTCAACTAGACGGACCGGTGTTCCCTGTCGTTGAGCATGATTACTCAACATGCTGAACTGTTCATAGTAAAACAGAGTGTCGTCTATTTATCAGAACAATCACAAACCAACACTTCTCACACGGGCACCTTCAGGATGGTTGTATGTCTTGAGGCAACCTTCACTCATGGTGAATCAATATTGGGTACCTGATGTGGTTGAGTCTGGCGTGATAAGTAAAGAACTGAACCCTTCGCTCTGTCACACGAAGTGGTTTCCTGCCAACAACATTATAGTTGACTGGTTCCTCAACAGGCAAACTCCTGAAAAGGAAGAGCGACCGGTGAGAGTATACTGGCCCAAACATAAGTCCACATGCATCCTACCAATACCTACTCAACCCTCAGTCATGCTACTTAGTTATGCATATAACTAAAGCATTATCTCTATCTGGAGAGTAGTACAGCATGGGTTCACAGATGTCAGCTGGCCTCACAGAACAGCCCGTCAAACAGAGCAAGATATCAGAATGACGAGTCTGATCTTTGGTCTCACCTCTCCCTAATCATCTACCAGTCGTCGCTAACGTCAGTAATGATACAAGGCTGTTATTATAGGTCTAAGTTAAGTGAACTAAACATAGGTAAAGAGTCCCTAGACTCGGTCCTAACATCATCAATGTACATTAAGAAACATAAGCTGGATCAATATCCCATCCCTCGGGATATAGGAATAGGACATGATCACATCCACTATGTACACAAGCCTGTTTGCTGGTGGGACCACATGCCCCTGCCCTAGCAAACTCTTCTTATCAGACTCTGCCTTAGAGTCAAGAAGCCTTCTTGAGAATACATGTTCCCCACATGTTCCAAGGGTAATCTTCCAGTTCTGTCCTCCCCAAGTGGGTTAGCCTTGGCATGGATGGAACTTCATCGTTGGCTTGGCCTACCAACACATACTTTCATAACTTGCTTTTACCTCCCCCATATTCTATATTTCCCCAGTCTCATGCAGCCTCCTTGCATCCTTCCATACTTCCAGCACCTGAGCATTCACTCGCACTAGCGCCAGTAGGAAAGAGACAGGATAGCTGAGACAAGATTTCAGAACGCACATTTATATCGCGACGGCACGCAGTGTTATCTCGCGACGACCTATTCGGCGTTCGGACTTACTCCAGGAAATATCACATGCCATGACCTAATATATATATACACACACAATGTCCCATCATATATATATATATATAAATATAGCACCACAGCAACTTACCTGTCACACAGAAATCCGCTGTTCCACTCAATGAATTCACTATTAAGTTATTACACCATAGTTACATCATTCCTGGTGGCACATAACTAAGTTCTTCCTTTACTTATTAACTAAGCACAATTTTGTCTGAAACTCCACCTACCAACTTACCTGGTTTTCTAACCGTTCTTCGGGCTTCAGCAACTGACTGAACTAATCTAGGTTTCCATCCGGCACAAGTAACTAGGTTTTATTCTAACACAGCAACCTAATAGATGTAACGATTGTCAAAATATGGTACACATATTTGGAACCCAAATCGCCTACATCACAATACGGCGTTCCTAACAGCTGTTTCGCGAGCACACGGTAAACAAACCCGATTCGCCATCAACTGCGTTATCGATCGGTTTGCTAATTAGTATGCAAGGACATCCGCATAGGTAATGAGGTTAGAACAATGGCGTGTGGAACACACGTACAAAGTTACATGATTTAAACAAATCTCTACCTGGAATCGGAACTCAGACCTCCAGTCAGCTTTCGAACTGTTCAAAGGCTTCTCCTCTTCCTTATAATGACAGTCAGCCGAATCATGGTTGAGGAGAGACGCACCACAAAATTGGCTCAAATCAGGCCGGCGTCTGTTCTGTTGCAACGACAGTAAGTGAATGACGGCTTTAGCCACATTCCCGCTTCGTGCCAACTCAATGCGCACGAGAAGCGAGTGCTTCTAGAGAAAAGATACTTTCTCGGGAAAACGTCATTCCCCGCCTAGAGTTTCTAGATCTCTCTGCACGAGAATTTAGAGCGATACCCAGCATCACGGGTTACTCGAATTTCGGTGTTTTCGAGAATATTCTAGATCGTAAGTCCTTCATCGGCTTCCCTCAGTCTATTCTTAGCTGGGAAAGTCCCCGATGACGCGCCAAAATAGTGCGGAATCCTGACGACCCAAGACAGATAATCGCGTTTCGTCACATAGGCCCCCACTTTAAGAGGATCGACCCCGTCGTTCCACTTCTACGCAGAAGCTGTCTATGTCGTTCGTTCTTTCTTCTTAGAGACCGGATGGCGGGTGAGGAAGTCTAACCCGTCAATATTGTATAGAATACTTTTACCACATTAGGTGGGGTGACAAGCTATTCAGTATCACGGGTGATCAACGCCTACTCCGCTACTGCGATCGGGCATCTCGCAGTGTCTTGCGGAACAGAGCTCCCGTCTCGATCTGATTTAACGATCGTTCCTGCCAGAGTTTACTGGACTTCTGCAACTCCAGCTTCCCCTTTCGAGGACCCAGCTGGATTGCAGTCGGTCGGATTGAGGGACCAAGGGTCTGTGTCTGTGCTGACACACCCCACCTCTTCCGACCACGGTTCTCAGTGTAGTTAGCACTGCGGGTGTTCCTTTGGCCGGTCATGTTCCCCCGAGCACCGGGCTGAACCGAAGAAGGTACCTGCACATACATATAGGACTGCCTATGGTGTGACAGGCTTTCCGCTACCTGACCTGAACCCCGAACCGTTCTTTCAGCGAATCTCTGCGCCCTTGGGCTGGTAGACTTATCATCGGGCTTCCCCTCATAGTGCATGAGGAGACTGGAATGGAAAGTAGTAGACTTTCCCAGGAACACCACTCCATAGTGCTTGTGGAGCCCCACTTTATCCACTAGGAATGGGCCCTGCCACCCGATTTCGAATTCGTTCCCCTCGATTGGGAGGAGTACTAGAACTCGGTCTCCAACCTCTAAGGATATCCTCGTCTTCGTCCGTTTCTCAAGTGTGCATTTACGGCACTCAGGACAAGACCTAATATACCTGCGCACGTCGCCTGTCATTCCCGGCCACCAATAGTACCGGGATAGACATTTACTGGTTGTCCCTACAGTCAGATGTCCGGTTGGGGACCTGACATGTACCGTTCGCAGCAGATTAGCTCTGAAGCTCTCAGGAACCAACTTACGATCCCTCTGCCTTCTCTCTGATCCGGTCTGAATTAACGGTGACCGGGTTTCAGATTCGAACTTACCCTGAATTAACGGGTTTTTACCGTTGGGCAACCGTTCTGAACAAGGACACTCCGCCGCATCCTTGCTCCGAGCATTACTCATTCCATCCGGGTGAGTATTTCGGAGACTTACCTTTTCGAGATCCTCTTCCTCTGTACCTCTGACCTGCCTAGACTTATGGATGCTAGGGTGTTCTGGTTCACCCAGAAACACGTACTTCCGGCCAAGAATTAGGGGATAGAGAGGATCCGGTACGACTGCCGCCTGAATGCGTCCAGTAACGTACTTGCTCCGAATCTCCACATTGGCAATCGGGCAAAGTAGCGCTACAGCACTCCTACTGGCGGGCTGTATCTCCGTCATCTCCCCGGTGAGTTGCTCTGGGCCTGTCAGGTGGGATGCAATTACAGATGAAAATTGCAATCCTGTGTCGTAGAGGCACAACACCTGTTGCCCATTCACTTCTACTTCCTCAACCACTGGAGGTCGCTCTGGTTCTCCATTCCCATCAACCGTCTTCACTTTCCTGCAAGGTCTATCCCTAACCTCTGCAAGACAAGCAAAGTGAAAGTCCTTGGGCTTACTCCTACACTCACTCGTATTGTGAGTGCTGGACTTACAGAATTTGCACCATCGTTCACTCCACTTCCTCTTTGGAGAACTAGGTGGGCTATTCTTACCTTGGTTGACGTTAGAGATCTTCTCTAAAGAGTTTACCTGTTTCTTGGGTTCATCAGAACCTCTGTTCTTTTTCTTTGACTTACCTTGATCCTTATCTTTCGATCTCGGATCTGTTGGACTGGTATCCCCAGTCTCGCCATAGACTTCAACGTATCTTTCGGCTAACTTGGTGACTATATCCAATCTCTCAGCCCCATTCTCACCTAAGAAGTTTCGCAAGGGTTTAGACATTTGCATTCTCATCTGATCTACAACCATCAACTCACGCAAACTTTCATACTCCTCTTTAAATCCGGCCAAGGCCATCCACTTAAGAAGGTATGAGTTCAATCTCACACTGTATGATGAAAACAGTTCACCCGGTTCTCGCTTCGCAGTCCGAAACTTCCTTCGGTATGAGTGCGATGTGATCTTGAATCTCTTCAAGAGAGCCGCTTTCAGAGCCGGGTAATCATTCTGTAGACCCGGTGGCAAGCGTGCATACACCTCATAACCTTCGGCACGGAGTCCCTGGGAGAGTTTTAAACACCATTTCTGTTTGTCTAGTCCCATTGCAATAGCCATGGCTTCATACTTCTCTAAGTATTGGTCTATCCTTTCCTTCTCGGGTTCGAACGGCAGTAAAGGCCATTTCATAGCCTGGTAGTCACGCCTACTGGTTGACTCGGAGCCAGGAGGTACACCTCCTCCCATAGCTCCATCAGTTACACCTGTAGCAGGCACTTGTGCCTCAAGTAGCTTCATTCGATACTCATGGTCACGTTTTTCTTTCGCGGCTTCCAACTCAAGCCGTTTCATCTCAGTATCAGCCGCTATCCTCTTTTCCTTAAGGGCCACTTTACTGGCTTCCAGTTCTCTTTCTGCTCTCCTCCTCTCTCTTTCCTCTTGGCGAAAATTTCTTTCCACCTCTTGCACATAGGATTTCAAAGCATCTCCCTCTAGACCAGACTTACGTCCAGTTTCCTGAACCTTGTCTAAGTCTAACTCTTGGGTAGACATGTTGACTATGATATGTGGGTACTCAAGTATGTGTGGGTGAAGCAATACAATGACTCAATAATCAATAGTACTAACTAATCACCACAACACAAATGTCTGTCAGACAGTTAGGAGATAGGTAGAAGTAGTAGAATCTTATGTAGACTGAAGTAGAGGATAAAGACTAAGTCCCTATCACTATGTGAGAGGTCTACAACACACAGAGATCTTGGAATAATCCCGGACGAGCCCCCACACTGTATGGAGTGTGACGAGTTCACCTTGGGTAGCGAGAGTGAACCACTCCCTAGGTGTCTCTGGCACTCCCGTGTATTCTAGCCCCAGGGGTTGGATGAGCAGATACACCTTTTTCCCTCTGTGGTTGATCTCATATTAGTTAATTACGTCTACAAGCCCCTCCAGATTCTAGACCCCCACTAACTACCTACCCCTGTGGAACAATGAACACTGAGGCATCGTCCGAGACCACACTCAATCATTATACAAAGAGCAAGTCAACTTACATAAAGTTTATTCTACCCTTGAGAATATAGAATTGAAATGAACATCCTGATAGAAGAATCTATTTACACAAATAGAAGATAGAGTAGAGATAGACTCAGAGATGTAGGTATCTTCATCGAGTTGAGAAGTAGATTGGATGCAGATGTCCCGTCCAGTCGGTCCGCCACTCACCCGGCTTCCTTCCAGTGAGATGACTAGAACCTGGGAGACCACTCTGTCTCCAGAGCGTGGATCCACAACACTAGAGTCACTGCTGAACCACACTTCACTGGACCAACTGCATCTCTATCACTCCCACGGAGTCACTGTTAACACACTTCTCGAACAATACCAGTTGGAAGACAATCCTCCTGGACTTGACTCCAAGTAGTCGTTACTTCGATGAACTAAACGAATCACTGACCAAGCTAATGGTCTGTCCCTTATCACACAGTCTTACTGCAGAACCGCTATGGTATTGACCAATTTAATGGTCCCTTTATCACAGCACCGGAACATGAATGGAAAAGTGTCACGGACCAATTCAATGGTCTCCTACAGTCACACTGCTTGTAGAATCAGATATGGCTACTAAAATGTTACTGAGTTCTTGGATAACACAGTTAATAATCTTGATACTGCAACAGTACATTAATAGAATCAGACATCTATTTCACAGCAACAATTCAGGTTGGACTATACTCCCATAGTCCCTTCCACCGGGTTACTTTGACACGAGTCACTACTTGGTGAAGTTCTTCTCAAGACCTGCCACTAGAGCTGTCCAAAGAACCTTTCAAGTGTCTGAAAAGTATTTACTTCTGCGTTTAGGCAGAACCCCCGTCAACTAGACGGACCGGTGTTCCCTGTCGTTGAGCATGATTACTCAACATGCTGAACTGTTCATAGTAAAACAGAGTGTCGTCTATTTATCAGAACAATCACAAACCAACACTTCTCACACGGGCACCTTCAGGATGGTTGTATGTCTTGAGGCAACCTTCACTCATGGTGAATCAATATTGGGTACCTGATGTGGTTGAGTCTGGCGTGATAAGTAAAGAACTGAACCCTTCGCTCTGTCACACGAAGTGGTTTCCTGCCAACAACATTATAGTTGACTGGTTCCTCAACAGGCAAACTCCTGAAAAGGAAGAGCGACCGGTGAGAGTATACTGGCCCAAACATAAGTCCACATGCATCCTACCAATACCTACTCAACCCTCAGTCATGCTACTTAGTTATGCATATAACTAAAGCATTATCTCTATCTGGAGAGTAGTACAGCATGGGTTCACAGATGTCAGCTGGCCTCACAGAACAGCCCGTCAAACAGAGCAAGATATCAGAATGACGAGTCTGATCTTTGGTCTCACCTCTCCCTAATCATCTACCAGTCGTCGCTAACGTCAGTAATGATACAAGGCTGTTATTATAGGTCTAAGTTAAGTGAACTAAACATAGGTAAAGAGTCCCTAGACTCGGTCCTAACATCATCAATGTACATTAAGAAACATAAGCTGGATCAATATCCCATCCCTCGGGATATAGGAATAGGACATGATCACATCCACTATGTACACAAGCCTGTTTGCTGGTGGGACCACATGCCCCTGCCCTAGCAAACTCTTCTTATCAGACTCTGCCTTAGAGTCAAGAAGCCTTCTTGAGAATACATGTTCCCCACATGTTCCAAGGGTAATCTTCCAGTTCTGTCCTCCCCAAGTGGGTTAGCCTTGGCATGGATGGAACTTCATCGTTGGCTTGGCCTACCAACACATACTTTCATAACTTGCTTTTACCTCCCCCATATTCTATATTTCCCCAGTCTCATGCAGCCTCCTTGCATCCTTCCATACTTCCAGCACCTGAGCATTCACTCGCACTAGCGCCAGTAGGAAAGAGACAGGATAGCTGAGACAAGATTTCAGAACGCACATTTATATCGCGACGGCACGCAGTGTTATCTCGCGACGACCTATTCGGCGTTCGGACTTACTCCAGGAAATATCACATGCCATGACCTAATATATATACACACACAATGTCCCATCATATATATATATATAAATATAGCACCACAGCAACTTACCTGTCACACAGAAATCCGCTGTTCCACTCAATGAATTCACTATTAAGTTATTACACCATAGTTACATCATTCCTGGTGGCACAGAACTAAGTTCTTCCTTTACTTATTAACTAAGCACAATTTTGTCTGAAACTCCACCTACCAACTTACCTGGTTTTCTAACCGTTCTTCGGGCTTCAGCAACTGACTGAACTAATCTAGGTTTCCATCCGGCACAAGTAACTAGGTTTTATTCTAACACAGCAACCTAATAGATGTAACGATTGTCAAAATATGGTACACATATTTGGAACCCAAATCGCCTACATCACAATACGGCGTTCCTAACAGCTGTTTCGCGAGCACACGGTAAACAAACCCGATTCGCCATCAACTGCGTTATCGATCGGTTTGCTAATTAGTATGCAAGGACATCCGCATAGGTAATGAGGTTAGAACAATGGCGTGTGGAACACACGTACAAAGTTACATGATTTAAACAAATCTCTACCTGGAATCGGAACTCAGACCTCCAGTCAGCTTTCGAACTGTTCAAAGGCTTCTCCTCTTCCTTATAATGACAGTCAGCCGAATCATGGTTGAGGAGAGACGCACCACAAAATTGGCTCAAATCAGGCCGGCGTCTGTTCTGTTGCAACGACAGTAAGTGAATGACGGCTTTAGCCACATTCCCGCTTCGTGCCAACTCAATGCGCACGAGAAGCGAGTGCTTCTAGAGAAAAGATACTTTCTCGGGAAAACGTCATTCCCCGCCTAGAGTTTCTAGATCTCTCTGCACGAGAATTTAGAGCGATACCCAGCATCACGGGTTACTCGAATTTCGGTGTTTTCGAGAATATTCTAGATCGTAAGTCCTTCATCGGCTTCCCTCAGTCTATTCTTAGCTGGGAAAGTCCCCGATGACGCGCCAAAATAGTGCGGAATCCTGACGACCCAAGACAGATAATCGCGTTTCGTCACACTCCCGTTCCCGACTATCTGTCTGTCTGTCAGTCTGTCTATTTGTCTGTCTATCTGTTTGTCTGACCTGGCCCGGCTGCACCTCATTTAATTCATATAGATTTCTATAACCTGGGGACTTAACTTAAGATATAACAATGCTACTAAAAGTTATATCCCTTTTTGTCATATATTTTTATATTTTCTTATGTTCAGTCATGTAATTACAAAATTAAATTTTAGGAAGGTAATAGCTGATAGCTGATAGATAAAACTATCACAGTTGGTTGCACAGGAATGAAAGGAAAACGTGTAGAAAATTTCATCTCAATCGGTTGGACCGTTCGCGAACGCATAAAGGACGGACATACATACATACATACACACAAAGAGTTTTACATATATATATATATAGATAGTACAGATGTCGGCTTCTTGTGGCATCGTAGGGGACGATTGTTTAGTGTATAGTACAGATGTCGACTTCTGTGACTAAGGGCTAGTGAGCGCGGTCTTATAGTCCAGACAGAAAGTCAGCATGGCCGAATTGATAGGAGCACTGGCTCTTAAACTTCCGATTTGCTGATGCCGAGGTAGCGGTTTAAATCCCAACTGCGGTCAGTTGGACTAGTAAGTTGTCTTCTCGTCATTAACTAGGAGACATACATTACAAGTACCTCAGAAGAAAAAGTGGGTTCCCTGATGGCTGTCGACGCTGGTTATAGGGACAGCTAATCCACACTCAAAATCAGTCCGGTGCACAAGAAGTAGTAACATACGTGTGAGCTACACTTTGGTTCAAAGGCAGCGAAATAAAAAAAAAAACCTAGTGCAGATCTATATGGGGTTGGAAGTCAGCTGCAGGCCATTTGTAAGCAGACCGCCTTCCTTCCATGTTCACAATGGACTGAGGGTCGTTCGTTAAAAAAGCAATTCCCTAGAAAATCACAAGCATTCACAAAGTGCTGAGGTTGATTAAGACGTCTCGTAAAAGTACATGTATCTAACTTTGTTTTATATAGATTATTTGCCGCAGAGGTTCAGTGGTTAGTACATCTGCTGGCTAAACCAACGTTCGGGGGGGGGGGGGGGGTGAAGTGTCAGCATAGCAGGATTGCTTTTCCCCCACTAGTTTGGCCTTGGGGTTAACAGCCGCATAAAAAAGGATACCAAATAATTATGGAAATTTATAGGCAGGAAAGTCGGTGAAGTAAGAAGTTAGCCACCCCACCTCATTATACTGCAACCTAACAATTCACACCTTAAGGCAGTATCTGCAATTGGACCATCTTTATTTATAGTTATTACGAAAGTCTAGTAACTGTTTCTGTATGCACACAAAAAAGAATCATGGCTTAATCAGTTCCCATATAAGAATATAAAATAGCAATCAATCAATCATGTGTCATGCCTGAAAGCGTGGGCGGTCATGACTCGCCATTTCACTCGATCACCAGAGTCGTGGATCATCTCAGTGTTCCTGTCTCGACCATGCCATGAGGCTAAGCCATCCAGGTATTTACTTCTCGGTCTTCCCCTTGGTCTGTTCCCTTCGATGTTGCCAGTTGTCACTAAGTTCTCCAATCCATTTCTTATCATAAGATGTCCAAAAAATTTTGACTGTCTACGTCTAATTTCTCTAATCAATTTCCGATTTTCATTTGTCTCCTGTAGTACTTGGTCATTGGTTTTTCTGTGTGTCCATGGTATTCGTTGCATTTTCCTCAGAAACTAAATTTCTGCAGCCATCATATGTTTTTCAGCTTGACTGCTCATTGTCCAAGTTTCACATCCATACAAAAGAACAGGCTCTATGTAGCACCTCAACACTCTTTTTCTCATTTCAATTGACATCTTTTTATTGGTCAGTATGTTTTTCATCTTGCTTAAGGCTACTTTCGCCATGGCGATTCTTGTTCTAATCTCTTCAAGGCATCTCCCATCAGATGTTATGACTGTTCCGAGATAATAGTACCGATTCACTTGTTGATGAATATTCCCATTTACTTGTATATTACATTGTGGTATTTCGTTCTTCCTAGTAATCTGTGTCTTTTTACTATTTAATTCTAACCCCAGTTGTTCACTGTGTGCAACAACCGCATCTACTAATCGTTGCAGATCCTGCTCATTGTCTGCAATCATAATAAAATATAAAAAATAAAGACATAAACAACTGAGGTCTCGATAGTCATATCGTGACAGCAGTGGTTGCCGTTAGTTTGAGGCCGCTCGACAGACGCAAGAAGGGCTAAGGGAAAGAAGGACCCAGCCCACTAGCACAATGGTAACAGCCGAAGGGGAAGGGTTGGCTTCCCCTGGGCGCGTGGAGAAATGCGGCTACCTTAGTTATGGGCAAGAAGGCAACATGGCGGCTAGGGTGTTAAACGTTGATTAGCGAAACACGAATAGCCATGCGGCCACAGAGGTTAAACGGCCGAAGGAGAGAAGCTGGCTTTTCAACGGCCACATTTAAGGTGTCGTGAGAAGTAACCGAACCAGGATGCACTGAATACAATACAGTCGCCTACGTAAAGGTAGGGTGGCTATCGAGTAGGCACACATAAAGGCGAATTTGTAGGGCAATTGCAGAAACACACGTCTTAAAACTGGTGTATACGTTGTGGAAGCACAGAAGCATATACCCGGAAGTCATGTCCAGGGTAGACCCGCTCCCACAAGAGTAAACAAGAGAGAGTCCTAAACATTCATAGAAGGGTAGACTATCTGACGACTAGAAACCTTACGCTTGTTTGCTACAAGGTGGAGTTTATACCACCAGCATCAGTCCATCAGAATATCTGGATGACGCCATAGATCTGGGATATGACAGCGCTTTCACATACTGTAGGCCTGACGGCAAGGACGAATACATGGCCAATCTCTCCCTCACTTTGGCAAGCCACTAGTTCAGGCGACGAACTCATGTCTGACCGTGCCCATGGCATTACCAGCGCAGTTCCTATCGACATCGCTAGTGGGCCCGCCGATATCACTGTAAGCGGGTATAAAACTGACTTCTCTCGTAACAAAGGGGGTCTATAGAAGACCAGGTTGACAATTCCCAATGTTGTATAAAATGTTGTTCACTGTAAGCGGGTATAAAACTGACTTCTCTCGTGACAAAGGGGGTCTATAGAAGACCAAGTTGAAAATTCCCAATTTTGTAAAAATGTGTTTCCGAGACATCTGAAGAGCACAGGTAAACTTCTACCAGGATAAACCAAAAAAGGAGGGGATTTTTAGAGAGTAAGATGGATCCATTGGCGTCTTCACAGTCGCGAAACGGCGCTATATGTGAACACCGATAACAGATACCGTGGGCATTGGTAAAAAGTTGACCCTAATATAACTTCTCTTTTGAGATTGAACGGGATAGGGTTAATGGTATAATGGAAGAATGGGAAAAAAAAGCACCCATGATTTTACGCTCAACTCTCGGCACGTTAACAGTGTTGCATGACCAGAGTTTATCTGCTAACGTGTGCGATCTATAAAATCGTGATTTTACATCAGTCTGTTGGCAAGATAAAGTAGGAACGAGACAAACAATTAATCGCAGACAAGCAACCAGCAGAGCTGCCGACAGTGGTGTAAAGTATGGCTCCGGCCTATGCGGTTACAGTGAAACAGGTACTTGACATTTGTAATGAAATTTATAGATCCTTCATACACAATACATATAATTGAATGTTATTGTCTATGTTTGGAGAGTTTGAAACATTACACTCACACACACACACACACACACACACACACACACACACACACACACACACCACCCACACACACACACACACACCACCCACCCACACACACACCCACCCACACACACATACACACACACACAGAGGTGGTGTAGTGGCTAGACACGCCTGCAGACTCCGTAGTCATGACTTCCATCCGCATCCAGGGGGGTTCAATATTTTTAAATTGTCTCGGACCTCCCATGTCGACCCAGCCTAAACTGCGTACCAATAACCATGTCGGAAAGTAAATGCGGCGGGGGTGATGCTGTCCACATCAGCCACCCAGAGCCGATTGGTCTATAAACAACTGGGTCTAGCATCAATGGCCTTAAAGTGTTAAGTGGTCCTTTACTTCCTTTACTTTACACGCACACACGCAAGGATTTACAGTCACACACACACACACACACTAAATGACACTCAATACCGTGTGAATTACCTGCCAAAACAGTGGACCGGGTTCTCTCAACAGAACAAGTACCATCTGTTTCCGATCAATTAGCGTTTAGACTTCCGGTGCGCTGGCCGCGGGGTAGTGGGTTCGGTCAGTTGAACCTAAATGTTGATATCTTGTTCAGAATACAATGGCAAACTACTGAACGTGAAATACCTTAGAATTTGAACCTTGGGATTGAGCGCAATGCCCTGCAAAAGGACATGCGACTTTATTTGCTGTTCTGATGTCGACCTAACCTCATGCAAATGAATACCGGACGTTTTCAAAATGCTCTTGCAGTTGTCTGGGAAGGACAAATGGTGAGGAAGGGAAACTGACTTGACACAAGATGTCGGAACCTAGAATATATGAAGTTAGAACACTTGACACTACAACGGCACTTTCTGTACCTTGCGAGTACCTTGACCATTGCATACTTAACAACTTACGCCAAATGTAATGCTATCGATCTCATTGTATTGTAGACTAGCATGCTTCGTGCAGAATGGCTTGCATCGATTCAGAGCTGGCGGGTTGTGAGCATTCGCGGGATCCTTTCTCCAGGAAACTCTGGTGTGGGTGGAAATAAACAGGCGGAGTGATCGGCCGGTGCCGCATCATTTAGGGGTGATTTTATGCATGATAAGGCAGGTGTGAAAAACCGTCTGGGAAAATGTGATTAATGCAGAAGAATAGCTAGACTATTATGGTCTAGAGCAGGGGTGGCCAACACGAGGCCCGCGGGCCACATGCGGCCCGCCGGGCGTCATGCTACGGCCCGCGGAGTGGGAAGCGACAATGTGGTCGAAGCTGTAGCACGCTTGCTTGTTTACTATAATTAACACAAAAATAATTAGGTGCGTAGCCCGGCAGGAAATATTATTTCTGAAACTTGGCCTGCCTGCTGAAAGGGTACTCCTGGTCTAGAGAGAATGCAGCAGCAAGGCGTGGTCAGAAGACTTGGTCGACAGTCGTCACTCAGAGGTAAAGAAAGACTGGCATATAATCAGAGTGCAACAGGCACCATTAGTATTGAAACTCTACGCTGGCTCTTGAAGATGAGGACTGAGCGCTAATGGGAATGCCCCGAGTGCAGTGATATCGGTTCTTGACTCAACTCAACTCATTGAATTGTTTGGTGCACTCCGGTGCGGTCCAGTGGATGAGAATATCATTTATGTGTGTGCTTTTGAATATCCTAGAAATATCCTCAGTGCTGTGTCTTTTCGTTATTGCTCTTTGTCCCCTATTATGGTAACAGCCCTCGGCCAACTCACTTCAATCCATCCTATCTAATGCTATCTCATGCAGCTCCATCTATGACCGCCCCATATTATGTATGAATGTTATGTCTCTGATTCTCTTCTTCGAGTGTTCTTTAGTCTTCCTCTATTTCGGTTGCCATAAGGGTGCCCTTGTGTAGTTGATGGGGAGTTATTCATAGTGATATTGTCACGAGCGCGGTAGGACTAGGGTTCGACTCTTCCCTTCGTCGTCCGCTAACAGAGGAAACAACTGGTCACCTATACCCTGGTGCATTCTGGCCTACAAAATGGGATTTTCCTTTCACATCACTGACCTTCAGCAGACATTGTGCGTGCGAGCGTGCGTGTGTGCGTGTTTGCGTACGTGTGTGTGTGTATGTGTGCGTGCGTGCGTGCGTGCGTGTGTGTGTGTGTGTGTGTGTGTGTGTGTGTGTGTGAATTCCAGACAAAGAACTGTCTATTCATAGTATTCTCAGGTTTTCTCTTTGTCTGTCCAATCCACAGCCAGGTTCTTCTTGTCACCCCTAGATTCACTGTTTATATGTTTAGTTCTCTGCATGGACTCTACTTTTGTGATTATGGCATACTATTTTAGTCCTATTCTGTGTACACATAAAGTAATGAATGTTTGTAATGGACTAATAATGGTTTTAGTCATTATCCATGTACATAATCCACATAGTAGTGCTGATTTAGAGTTGGAGTTAACTATACACCCGGTTAGGCTTCGGTTACTTATGTTAACTATACTGCAGTCACTTTTTGTCCGTGTCGTAATGGGGTTTCAAAACTGAAGCAAAGAACAGTAGTACTGTATACGTTTTAAGCATATCCCGAAAGACGACTAAAAAGAGTTGGTCTAAGACCAGATATCTCACACTATAGAATATATCAGCCAACATCAAATCAACAATGAATTGACCTACAAAGGGGATGCCATTGGTTGCGGGCTAGTACTTTTACAGGCAGAGATGGGGGAGGGGGGGGGGGAGAGAGGAATAACAAGAAGAAGAAGAAGATGAAGAAGGAGAAGAAGAAGAAGAAGAAGAAGAAGAAGAAGAAGAAGAAGAAGAAGAAGAAGAAGAAGAAGAAGAAGAAGAAGAAGAAGAAGAAGAAGAAGCAGCAGCAGCAGCAGAAGAAGAAGAAGAAGAAGAAGAAGAAGAAGAAGAAGAAGAAGAAGAAGAAGAAGAAGAAGAAGAAGAAGAAGAAGAAGAAGAAGAAGAAGAAGAAGAAGAAGAAGAAGAAGAAGAAGAAGAAGAAGACGAAGAAGAAGAAGACGTAGAGGAAGAAGAAGAAGAAGAAGAATAAGAAGAAGAAGAAGAAGAAGAAGAAGAAGAAGAAGAAGAAGAAGAAGAAGAAGAAGAAGAAGAAGAGGAAGAGGAAGAAGAAGAAGAAGAAGAAGAAGAAGAAGAAGAAGAAGAAGAAGAAGAAGAAGAAGAAGAAGAAGAAGAAGTCACTTTTATCATGATTTGCTAGTATGGTATGGCGTTAGTAAAAGTAACAGAGAATAAGACTATTTCAGCGCCGTTCAGACATTTTAAGAATGAGGACCATAATTTGATGACTTAATAGCACACAATGGTGCAGAGTCCACTGACCAAGACACCGCCTAGTCTTCAATTATACAAGAAAGGTAACTGTTTATATTTGGATTAGAAAAAAGGAGGCACCATCAACTAACTCTATGTCATGTCACTTGTATAATATACTCCCCCACCAAGTGACTCGGACAAGAAAGGAGGCTTTCCCGCACTACAATGGATGCCATGCTTTACGCATAGCAAACGATCGCAGAAGATCTCTTGTGATTTGAACTAGTTTTCGTGTCCAGGTCTACATGAAAATGATCTTTAACCGTGGACCGGTTCGCTTACATCTACATCGACCAGATGTCCTCTTGCGCACGCACAGTGACCTAATTCTCAACATGCATAAGGTGTGCAAAAAAATGTGCTGCTGCGATAAGTGCTTCAATAATGGCAATCACTACAGGGGAAGAGACAGGGTCATTAGTTTCTCGGAGAGAAGGCAAATACTAGAGGTTAACGTTCCCGAATTGATATGACCACTCGCACTTCAACCTCCGGTAAGCTGATGGCCGGGTAGCAGGATCATTTCCATACCGGTCAATCGGATGTAAACGCTGACTTCTCGATCAGAAAGCTACTGAATATATAATTGTCTAGTAAATCCACCTGGAGTTGAGTTGATGGAAGGTCCTTCAAAGTATTTTAGAGCCATTAATAACAGAATAAGTAGTGTAACAATAGACGGGACTACCTGCTTTCTGCTAGCGACGATGGCTTCGGGCGTCCCCGCCATGGTTTGTAGTTATTATGCCTTTTTTTTATTTTGAGGCCTTATGTAACAAACTATTGTCTGTCAAGACGGCAAGGTGCCAATGGGTGTTGTCTAAGCAGGCTAAGTTACAAATTAACATCAAAAGTTACAAATTAAAATAAAAGTTCTTAAATGTTACATTTACTCTTAATTATTGTATGGAAAGTGAATAAACAGTGTTTGGTTCAGAAACATTGGTAAGTGAATACGCAATGTAGGGTGCAGAAGCATGGACAATGAATATAACATAAAATATTTGGCTCAGAAACATGGATTCAGCACAGTTTGGTGCGGAAATACTGGACATTAATAAACTGTGCATGGTGCAGAAACATGGACAATGAACACAAAGCATAAGTTTGGCATTCTCTGATTTATAGAAGTGTCGACGACAGTTATAAAAAATTACAACATCAAGAATATGTCACATGTGGGTGGTCAAGGTGAAGTGATGAACTTGGAATAGACCTCTCTAATTTCAGCTTGAGTCAGTGGCACAGAGAGTATTGGAGATTCATTTAAGCAACGTGTGGTGCTATTGACAGATGCAAAATCAGTACTCGAGGCGCTCCTGTTTGGGAAACTGCCAATACTAAGGACACTACTTTATGAACTTAGCAGTCAGCATAAGGTCACCATACAGTGGATACCATCCCACTGTGGAGTACCCGGAAACGACAGAGCTAATCGATTGGCTAAGGAAGGAGCCAAAGAAGAACAGCTTGATGTGCCCATTACATACCACCAAAAGAAAAGAATGATCAAATGAGTCAGAAGGCATTAAAACCTGCTCAAGACGATTACCACGTTATGGACAGACCATAACAAGTCATTATTCTGCGCCTCAGAACAGGACACAATAGATTACGCAACCACATGTATACAAAATTGAAGATTGGTGAATCAATCATGTGCACATGTGGTTTGGCGTCGCAGAGAGCAGAGCACATACTCCAAGACTACCCAAACTACAACATATCGAAGCAAACCTTCTGGCCTAGAGAGACAACAGTGGAAGATAAACTAAACTCTATGGGCCGCTGAGTAAACTAAGAAAGACGTAGATTCATACAAGAGTTAATATTGCAGTTAAAGACATATTTCAAGCAAACGAAAGAAGAAGAAGAAGCATTTCAAGACTACAATACAGATATGGCACTGGGCAGTCACGATTAATAGAACCACAAACAGATTAAGGTAGGACACATTTTGACTGAGGTATTGACATTTAAAAGTTTGTTGCATGTCTTTACAGGGCATTGCAATCAACCCCCTAATTGTAGGGCTGTTTGTAATTTACTACGTATGTTTAGTTCAGTAGCTTCCCATTGCTTTCAGACATAGGTATACATGTTAAAATAATGTTTCCATTAAAATCAATCGGTCTATACGTGCTATTTGAACACATTCAGAACTTACAAATGTATACATATTGCGAAGGTTCTTGACCACGAAAGCAAACTTATTGTTTATTATAAGTTTGTCGGAGCATAAGACATATTTCTTATATGTTCCTTATTTTATATCATCTCATATCATCTAATTATTTTCCTCTTGTAACTGGTGGCGTCGAGGTGAAGCATAAACAGCGGGAGAGTGCCCGTTTATGGGCTTCGTATATCGAGATTTCCATTGATTATGTAATTCTTTCTGTCCATCGTTTTACATGGTCGGCCTCTTCTTCTGGTTACATTTTGGGCTGCACATCATTGCTTGTTGTGGTATACTGTTAGTTGGTAGCCTAGTTGTATGGTCAAACAATTTAACTTGCTGTTTTCTAATGAAATCTTGCGCTGCTATAACCCAACTGTAGATCTGATTTCATAATTTCTTATTTTCTCTCTTCTTGATACGTTGTCAGACTAAGAAGGAGAGTGAGACTAGGAATGTGGAATGTGAGAAGTCTGTATTAGGGAAAGCTTAAGATGGTATGTGATGACATTGAGATGTTAAATATTAACATTTTAGGAATTAGCGAACAAACATCACTGTAAAGGCAAGGGACATTTTACAACTGAAAATGGAAGTCTTTTAATATATTCTGGTAGAGATGTCAGAGACCAGAGAGGAGTGGCATTTTGTTGAGATAAAATAACTGCAAAAACTTTAATGGGATATAAGCCAGTTAGTGATAGAATCCTCACTGCCAGACTTAAAGGCCATCCAGAAAACACAACTCTCATACATATATATGCACATATTTCCACAACAGAGGAACACGATTTTTACAGAGATTTTTACAGCACACTGTAAGACTCATTAAATAAGATTGGACATAATGACGTAACACTAGTAATTGGAGATTTTAATGAAAAAGTGGGCACAGGAAGAGACATGAAAGACACGTTTTGTGAAAATTTGGATTCGGAAATAGAAATGATGCAGGTGAACAAATTAATTGAATTGTGTACAGAAAATGAGTTAACAATAGCCAACACACTTTTTAAACAACACCCAAGAAGACTCTTCACGTGGAAGTCCCCTGACAGTACTACCAAAAGCCAGATATATTATATTTTAATGCAAAGAAGATGGAGATCAAGCATAACATCGGCAAAAACCTTACGAAGTGCAGACTGTGATACAGATCATCAGTTATTAGAAGC
Source organism: Cepaea nemoralis (assembly GCA_014155875.1). Lineage (NCBI taxonomy): Eukaryota > Metazoa > Mollusca > Gastropoda > Stylommatophora > Helicidae > Cepaea > Cepaea nemoralis. The sequence goes on from JACEFZ010006990.1 coordinate 84,592, forward strand.
AGATGTGAAAGTAAAACTCAGAAAGCTTACCCGAGACTAAGGCCACTTCGTTTTGATCTCACAAAAATACCAGATACATACAACGTGGAAGTGAAGAATCGTTTTGGGGTCTTGATGTCTGCACAAGAGGAAATGACATCTGATGAACTGGCAGTACAGGCTAGAGATATCTTGATAACTGCAGCCAAAGATTTGATTCCAACAAAGAAAAAGCAACACAAGTCATGGATTACATCAGATACGTTAGAATTAATAAAACAATGAAGGGAACTGAACTGACACAGACAGGCGGTTAATCCCATAACAGCAGGATGAAGAATACATCTTTAACTCGAGAAATAAGAAAGAACACAAGAAAGGACACAAATAAATTTATACAAGATTGCTGCACCAGAACAGACAAATATCATAAGACTGGAAGAGATTACGAAATGTTCCAAGAAATGAAGATATTGACAAGAAATGGTTAAGCCCAATTAAATGTTATCTGTGACAAGTTGGGAAATACCTTAACAGAATCTAGACACATTCTAGAAAGATGGCAGGAATAATGCAGTGGCATGTATGATATAAATGACAGTGAGGATATGAATGAGATACATGAACCATTGAAAATGAATGAAATTGCATAGGCAATAGAGAACCTGAAGAATGGGAAATCACATATATGTGATGAGATACCAGCTAAGCTAATTAAAGCTGGAGGAGAAGAAAGAATAAAAGCTATCAAGCATTATGTAAAAAAGATGTGGAAATATGGTATATGGCCAAAAGATTGAAAGAAACTATCTTCATTCCAATACCAAAACAGGGCAACCTGAAATTATTCACCAACTATAGAACTGTTGCCCTGATCAGCCATGCAAGTAAAATTATACTAAAAATCATAATGGCATATTTTAGCTTCCATTTTTACGTATACTGTGTAGGTGTGGGGGATTTATAGGGAGGAAATATGAAAGAGGGGGAATACATTCTGAATATATGGTGAAGAGGTGTGTATAGGCCAAAAAAGTTTGAGAACTACTGCTCTAGCACTTTAAGTTATCCGCAACATTTGTCTCAGGAAGAACATCTCGGTTGCTTCCAAGCTCTTCCTAATTTGTTCAATCCCTTTCCATGATTTAATGCCGTATAGTAAATCACCTTCTATAGAACATTTCAGTAATCTCTTTCTGACATTCAGCGGCCGTGACTTATTGCGTAAGATACTTTTCATTTTCTGGAAAGCACCGTTTGCTTGACATTTTCTGCCCTTAATCTCTGTCACGCATCTTCCATCAGATGTTATAATTATCCCCGAGGTCGTTAAATTTATTAACTTGCTTTTGCATTATATATATTAAGGTAGGTGCGTATATTTATCTTTGATATTTCTCCGCAAAATCTGAACATACTTTTTTGTTTCATTTTATATCGAATATAGAAGTTGAGGGATATCCCGAAGCTGGTACGCGCTGACAGAGAACATCCTTCAATAAACTTCTTGTCACGTAACAGATTTATTATATTCTTGTACGGCTACATCTGGTTGTAAAAACAGCAATATATGGAATTAATAACGGATTTTCCTCGTAATATATGAGGGGGCCTGGGGTGGAATATGCAAGACATGCACAGAAATTATGATAGAAAGATAGGAAGAGTGCAGGGAGCGGACATGGAAATTAAGAGACAGAGGGAGTAAGAAGGGACAAAAAGGAATAGAGTCATGGTAAGCGATGAATAAATAGAACAGAACGACAAGCCGCAGTTAGAGAACAAGATATGGGCATAGAGGAAGAGACAGAGAACGAGAGAGAGAGAGAGAGAGAGAGAGAGAGAGAGAGAGAGAGAGAGAGAGAGAGGGAGAGAGAGAGAGCCAGTAAAAGAGGAGAAAGATAGGAGAAAGAGAGGAGAAAGAGAGGATAGAGAAATAGAGAAATGTGAAAGCGAGGAGAGAGAGAGAGAGAGAGAGAGAGAGAGAGAGAGAGAGAGAGAGAGAGAGAGAGAGAGAGAGAGAGAGAGAGACTGAGCGCGCCAGAGAGAAAGAGAGCGATAGAGAGATAACGAGAGAAAGAAAGAGTGAGATTGATAGGTGAGAGAGAGAGGGAGGGAGAGAGAGAGAGAGAGAGAGAGAGAGAGAGAGAGAGAGGGAGGAGAGAGAGAGAGAGAGAGAGAGAGAGAGTTTTTGATGATGAGGTCAAAATCTGCCTTAATTTCTCAGAACAATTCCTGGTACCCAATTTGAGGCTAGGCCGCCCTGATCAGCAAAGGTCACTGACACATTTCTCCGCGGGGAGGTGGATTCGAAAATATAATAATGGCCAGCAGACATGCGTGCTTGCTATTGCGCTGCCGTGCCACCCGTTTCCGTTGAAAAAAGTAACGGACCTTTTTCACGCCTTTTGACGTAATGGGCATATGACGCTAGTCCTCATCATCATCATGTGCCATGCCGGTAAGCATGGGCAGTCATGGTTTGCCATCTCACTCGATCACCAGAATCGTGGATCAGTTCAATGTTATTGTCTCGACCATGCAATGTGGTCAAGCCATCCAGCTATTTACTTCTCTGCCTTCCCCTTGTTCTTTTCCCCTCGATCTTGCCAGTTGTCACCAAGTTCTCCAATTTATTTCTTCTCATAACGTGACCAAACCATTTTAACTGTCTACGTCTAATTTCTCTAACCAGTTTACGGTTTTCATTTGTTTCTTGTAGGACTTGGTCATTAGTTTTTCTGTCTGTCCATGGTATTCTTTACCACATTTCCACAGCCATTAGATGTTTTTCAGCTTTTCTGCTCATTGTCCACGCTTCACATCTATACAAAAGTACAGGTTCTATGTATCCCCTCAACACTCTTTTTCTCGTTGCAAATGACATCTGTTTAGTGGTCAGTATATATTTCATCTTGCAAAAGGCTGTTTTCGCCATGGCGATTCTTGTTCTAATCTCTTCAAGCCATCTCCCGTCAGATGTTATGACTGTTCCGAGATAATTGTACCGATTTCTTGTTTAAAATTATTCCCATTCACTTGTATATTCCATTGTGGTGTTTCCTTCTTCTTAGTGCTAGCCCTATACTTGTAAAGACCACTGGCCACTCAATGGGTGATGGGTCAGTATCATTTAGACAGCTTTTACTACCCAGAATATTTCATGGTAACTGTTTAAACCGGCTTTGTGGTGAAGGGGTTATCGACTCAATTCCTAATCCTGCATACCGCGTTAGACACACGGCTGCAGGGGATTTGACAGCAGGCCGCCTTTCGTTAGTTTTCAAACAATGGTATGAATGCCAGTCGTTCAGAAAACTATGGCAAATTACTGAACGTATACTTGCCAAGAAGTTACAAACTTCTAACCCATTTAAGGTTGAGACAACCAGGTAACCTAAGTAAATTTTTTATTTTATTGTGCTTGACAAATAACCATTAAATACTGAGGTTGATTGCAATGTCCTATGAAGATAATGCAACTAACGTGTGGGTAAAGACTACTATAAACGTGTTCTGTTGTGTTGTTGGTTTGGTGATTGATTGTGATTCATCTGGAAGACTGAGCTTTAACTCTTAAGTTCGAAGCGTAGACATACATGTCGTCTGAATCCTGAAAAGAGATGCATCTAACGGTATGAGGTTGTTGTGGATACTTTTTCCCAATCCATGACTAAACCGCCATTTCTTCGGGACGTTGTTACAATGCTCTTCATCACCTTTCCAAGTTTAGAAACCAGCACGGTGTGCAAGAAAGGCACTGGAACTTCACTTCTGAGAATAGGCATGATAGGCTGTAACCAAGTCATGTTTCAGGATATGACAATGGAACTGGCTGAGAATAGGCATGATGGGCTGTAACCAAGTCATGTTTCAGGATATGACAATGGAACTGGTTGAGAATAGGCATGATGGGTTATAACCAAGTCATGTTTCAGGATATGACAATGGAACTGGCTGAGATTAGGCATGATAGGCTGTAACCAAGTCATGTTTCAGGATATGACAATGGAACTGGCTGAGATTAGGCATGATAGGCTGTAACCAAGTCATGTTTCAGGATATGACAATGGAACTGACTGAGAATAGGCATGATAGGCTGTAACCAAGTCATGTTTCAGGATATGACAATGGAACTGGCTGAGAATAGGCATGATGGGCTGTAACCAAGTCATGTTTCAGGATATGACAATGGAACTGGCTGAGATTAGGCATGATAGGCTGTAACCAAGTCATGTTTCGGGATATGACAATGAAACTGGCTGAAATTAGGCATGATAGGCTTTAACCAAGCCATGTTTCAGGATATGACAATGGAACTGACTGAGAATAGGCATGATAGGCAGTAACCAAGTCATGTTTCAGGATATGACAATGGAACTGGCTGAGAACAGGCATGTTGGGCTGTAACCAAGTCATGTTTCAGGATATGACAATGGAACTGACTGAGATTAGGCATGGTAGACTGTAACCAAGTCATGTTTCAGGATATGAAAATGGAACTGGCTGAGATTAGGCATGATAGGCTGTAACCAAGTCATGTTTCAGTATATTACAATGGAACTGACTGAGAATAGGCATGATGGGCTATAACCAAGTCATGTTTCAGTATATGACAATGAAACTGGCTGAGATTAGGCCTGGTGTTGTCATGTTTACTCTACCGGCTCTAGGCATTTCATTGTCATCTGACTACAACCCGATCCAACGAAGAATTGTTGTGACTTACCCGTTATTCGATGAACTGTATATTTCGTGGCAGACTTTTGTGTTGGCATTCTGGCAGGGGCATTGTGCATAGTGTACCTCTGCTGGCTGTTGGTTTGTGGAGACTCCTATTTGTTCCACTTTTCATTTGAGGCAATGAGGAGAATTTTGTGTACTATTCACTGGCACAGGATCGGAGCATAATAGGGAGACCTTTTGCCGTGAAGTTGTAACCGTGACTAACTAACCTGTTATATATAAGATATAAGCTTATTATGTGACTGGTCAAGTAGCTAGAATGTCGGGTTCGCCTTCAGGAGACCCGGGTTCGAATCCTTGGTAACGTGTGGATTTTTTTTGTCGGAGTCAAAAAGAAAACCTTGACCTGCACAGTTGGCCGTGACTACACTAACCAGGTAGCCTTAATTCCTCAGGCTCAAGAGTCCCCCTGTCCTACGCCACCGCAAAGACTATAGGCAGTAGATGAATGATGGCAGTTATGTAATAAATACATCACCCTGCCGCTTTGATAATCTAATTTCTATATGGTGAAAGCATTTTCCATTGTCTTAAAGAAAATAAAACTAAACAACACGAACCATCAAGAAGAGCAATAGGTGCAGCTGTATGCGCCACACATAATAATGATTGCACAGAATGCTCAGCATTCAATAGTTCGTTAGAGAATGACTCGCAGAAAATTGCAGAAGTGCAATCGGGAAGGGGTTCATTGAGTAACTCTTGAAGTCATCAAGAAAATGATTGTTCGATAAGATAACCAATCAACATGAACTTTGTTTATAGAATGGGGCGAGAACGTGAAAAATGGTAACATTATTGTTTAGCGAGTAACTTGTTCAGTAAAATAGGGACATATAAAATAATGTACTCAGTGTGATTGTGAGCCTTACTTGCTACACTTGATTCTTCTTTATCGTTCCACTTCTCCATATCCTACTATGTGGCGTACAGACAAAAGGTAGCGCATCCTATAAGGGCAAAGAACAGAAGGTCCCGTGTACATGTTGAAAATTCCACGGCAGTTGGAAATCGCAAAGAGTAGGCCGTAAGGCCAGAGCTCTGACAAAATTGTTAGCACATAAAAGCCTGTCCATGAGTAGACGGAATCCGTTACCTTGGATGGTATGTATCTACCGAAGAGGCTGAGTAACAGTCTTCAGACTCCGCAAGGGATACACAGGCTGAATGCCACATGTTTAATAAACTACAGATAGGAGATGCTGATGAATGTAACTGTGCAACTGGTAAAATAACAGCTAAAGATTTGCTGCAGGACTATCCAATATATACAGAACAGAGTACAGAGAAAAGTATTTTGGCCTATACCCACTCCATCTGAGCACAAACTCTATGGAAATATCAACAAGTCCAAGTTCACTGCTGTCTTCTTTACACCTACTGATAGCGACGTCAGAAGTGTACAACGAAGAAGAAGCAGAAGAATAATGAGAAGAAGAACAAGAAGAAAAAGAAGAAGAAATCGGATCATTTTCTTGATAGGCAAGCACACCATCCACAGTACCATTGCGGCTTCATGCTCGGGGTAACCAATAGACGCACTGCGAGCTGCGGGATACAGCATGGGTTAAACTAATAGCTACGCCATTGTGAGTTAATACCACAGCTGTCTGAGACTGAGTTCATGGGCACACCCAGTTGTAAGAAAGACAAACCTCGACTTACTCTCAACACGGCAAGGGAAAGCCCGAACGGGGAAGCCAATAGACACAGAAGAAGACTGTTAGAAGCCACGAAGAAGATTGGAGTAAAATGAGTGTAGTTGAAGAAGACAGCCCTGAGTAAAAATCGATGGAGAAGAGCAACTGGTGCAGCTCTGTGCGCCACATATAATAATGATATTTGCTGAGGATGTTCAATATTCAATAGTTCGTTAGAGTGTGACTCGCAGAAAATAAATATACTAGGCTTGACACAATTTTCTAAGTGCACTTGGATTGGAGTTCATAGGCTGTCTCATGAAGACATCAAACAAACCCGATGCATATAGGTGCTGATTGGCGACAGAGGGGGAATTAGCGAATAAGGAAGTAGTAGGACTTTAAGGTCCTGTCTCTGGAACCCGCAGAGCAAGCGAAACAGAGGAAGACATCAAAACACAAGAAGAAGATAATTAGGCAAATAAATTAATAATGTAGTGAGGATTTGGATGGGGCTGAATGAGATAGCAAAGTATAGGATGGGTTTGGGTGAGCTGGTTGAGCGCCTACATCACAGTGGGGGGATAAAGACTGGAAGACGAAGAAGAAGAAGAAGAAGAAGAAGAAGAAGAAGAAGAAATGGTAAACTACTGAACGTAAACTTGCCAAGAGAACACAACAGCAAAAAATGCTGGTGTTGACTGCAACGTCCTGTAAAGGATGCGCAACTAACTTTTTTCCATTAACTGTACGAATATACACAAACAAATATCGGCAGCCTAAACTAGGTCACAATATGAGACATGGACATCTGCTATTGAAGATATTAAAGGACAAAACCGACCGAGAAAGAGAATATAGGACGTATAGTGAACAAACACATCACACAAACGTGCCAGAACATTAACGTTCACATTCATGCTGAGCTGCCGAGAGTTGGTGATAGCAGAGGGTAGTACGGTGTCATGACCACATGATTTTAAAACAAGTCTTTGCGCTGATGATGATGATGATGATTATGTTGATAGCAGCTTGACTTGACGTCAGTTGTGATGGTAGAGTGGGCACCTTAGCGAAGTTGATAGGGGGCAGCGCTGGTAATGTCATGAGCACGGTCGGACGCGGGTTTGAGGCCTGGACTCATCGTCTGCTAAAATGAGGAAATAATTTGTCACTTATTCCTGCGTGGATTCTGGCCTATAAACATATGATAGCCCGCTATATCACATCGTATCAGATGACAGGAGACTGCTTCCTGACACTATTTTTACATGTGTGTTCTGGTAGATGAGAAACTATACAAAGGTCTGACCACCATTAGACTAACTTTAACGGTTATGTTTACACACAGAAGCAACAAACAACATGTTCCTACAATAGTGCAACACCCTGTGTGTGGCTTCTGTGTTGACATTCACTGACGGGAAGACATTGCTTGTGAATTCTGTGTTGACATTCACTGACGGGAAGACATTGCTTGTAAATTCTGTTTCGACATTCACTGACGGGAAGACATTGCTTGTGAATTCTGTGTTGACATTCACTGACGGGAAGATATTGCTTGTGAATTCTGTGTTGACTTCACTGACGAGAAGACATTGCTTGCGAGTTCTGTGTCGACATTCACTGACGAGAAGACACTGCTTGTGAATTCTGTGTCGACATTCACTGACGGGAATACATTGCCTGTGTTGACATTCACTACTGGGAATATAAACAATATAAAATACACACAAAATAATGCAGCTTTACAGAACGGACTTACGAAACATACTGGATGTTGCAGCGACTAGTCTTCATCAGCAAACAAATACATACAGAAAACAGAATATAAAATCTCTGAGAAGATCTTCCAGTGATTACATTATCTTATAAGAACGGGATAAAAAGAATAAAAAGGTGAAAAAAATGAGAACAAGGAAGAAAACATGAAAATTTTGAATACAAATGTTTTGCTACTTATCTCAGAAATCCAGGCTGTGATTCTGAGATAGGAATTATATATTGTTTACATTTCCACAGCTTTACCGCAGTTCCATTAATTTTATTCATATTTTAACTCATGGGAATACATTGTTTGAACATTATTTGTTTAAATTCACTAAGGGAATACATTCGTCTGAATGTCCTTTAATGTTTATGTCTGAATGTGGATGCGATATCAGCGTAAGCTCTGAAGAAGTAGAAGAAGACGATCTTGCCATTCTGTGCTACTTCTTTAACTTCTCAACATGCGTATAATGTTGGCGCATTCAGCCTTCCAATTATAACATTTTCTTTGGCAAATCTCAACTGTGATGTCGTGTTTTCCACAGTCATAAACATAACGCTGTCGTTCTGGGACGATACAGCCCAGTTTATGAGAATTGATTGAGGTTATGTATGATATAACATGTTAGGTTTATATAGATTCTAAAGAAGTTAAGTTAACTGAGATTATAAAATGTGTGAGTTTATAAAGGCTATAAAAGTATGAAAGTAATCCCAATGTGCGCGTTACCTTAGTGTAGGGTCACCACTGGAACTAAGTTGTTGATGTATGAGAATCAGTGGCCAGTTCCCTTTTTCCCCACATCTCGTTTCCTGCTAAATCTCAGAGTTCAACCCCTACACCGGACAGCTGGACTAAAATGTTGACCTATCGTCATTGACTTGGGACGTTAATTACAAGTACCTCTGAAGTCGGAGTGGGTTCGGCTAATGGCGAGGGACACTGTTAACAGGGAAAACTAATCCACACGCAAAATTCAGTCAAGCACTACTAGAAGTAGTGTGTTCTTCAAGCACTACGCTTGAGTTCAGAGATCGCGAAAAAATTTACAAGTATTGTATGGCGCTCATAGACGTGGAAGAAAGAAGTAGCGATTAGAGGACACTAGATAACGCAGTGGCGTGCGGAGGGGGGTGCGAGGGGTGCGACGGCCCCGGGCATCCAGCCGGGAGGGGGAGCATCCAATTAGGGAGAGAGGGCAGGACAGTGCAGTCGGAGGGGAGGAGGAATGCATGAGGTAAAGTCCAATCAAGGGGTTAGCCCCGGGCATCAAAGAACCTCTGCACGCCACTGAGACAACGTGACAATTTAACACTATAATTATCATACCAGGGTTCAAACCTATACCTCTTAATGGAGACAGAGTCACGCAGATGGAATAAGTGTTCTTCTGTGCATAACCAACTAGACATCCCTAAATATGTTCATTAGCAACGTCTGCCATCCACCTGAATCCACAACTATGAAATATGAAGACAATTTGTCTCTAACCGTTGAAATGGCACCATAGGTCTCATAATTATGTATTATCCCAGCAGAGCAAATAACGAAGATACAAACACTTCAGACCGTAATGCGATCTTCCGTATCTCATCTCATCTCATCATGTTCCTCTTGTACCTTGCGGAATATCTTCCGTATATTCACGAATATTTACAGAAGAGACATGATTGGTCGGTTCCCATGTGGTAAATGTAATACACAGAAATATTCACTGGAAAACCCGTTGGGGTCACTAAGTCAGCTCATAAGTAAATACACAGGTATTGTTTGGCGGTAAGAGGAGTAGGAGAAGGAAGTAGAGATTAGTGGACCCACTAGACAATATCAACATTGAAAACTATAGTTATAATACCCGGATTCAAACCTCCCCACCTCCCAACTACACCAGCGCCTCGATGCATGAACCACATACGGTATGCACTTTGTGATGTCATGTGTTGAAGAAATGCCGGGACATGGTTTCCTGTATTGCGCAATAACAACCAAAGACTAACACAACTGTTTCCTCTGAAAGTATCATTGACCAGAAAGTTTTCATCGTTACTTTCTCATTCGTCGTCTTGTCTTCTACGATTATTTATCAAAAGCTACGAATGCATTTCTTATCTTTATTTCTCTGTGTAAATGAATGCCATGTTTAACCTATTAACTGATCCAGGGACCTCCAATTTGTACAAAGGACGATATATAGCCTTTCTATGGCCATGGTGCTATATGTTTTGTTTCACGGTATCTTCCACAGTTTCAATGCTCAATTAACGGGCATTGACAATATAATACTTGTTCATTTGATTGTGTACCATGCCAAGTCTCCATCCATCACGTGCCGTGCCGGTAAGCGTGGGCGGTCATGTTCTGCCATCTCACTCGATCACCAGAGTCATGGATCAGCTCAGTGTTCCTATCTCGACCATGCCACGTGGCCAAGCCATTCAGGTATTTACTTCTCGGTCTTCCCCTTGGTCTATTCCTTTCGATCTTGCCAGTTGTCACCAAGTTCTCCAAGTAATTTCTTCTCATAACATGTCCACAAAATTTGGACTGTCTATGTCTAATGACTCTAATCAGTTTACGATCTTCATTTGTTTCTTGAAGGACTTGTTCATTGGTTTTTCTGTCTGTCCATGGTGTTCTTTGCATTTTCCTCAGAAACCACATTTCCACAGCCATCAGATGTTTTACAGCTTTTCTGCTCATTGTCCACGCTTCACATCCATACAAAAGTACTGGTTCTATGTATGCCCTAAACACTCTTTTTTTCGTTGCAAATGACATCTTTTTATTGGTCAGTATATTTTTCATCTTGCAAAAGGCTACCTTCGAAATGGCGATTCTTGGTCTAATCTCTTCAAGGCATCTCCCATCAGATGTTGTGACTGTTCCGAGATAATTGTATCGATTAACATGCTTAAGAATATGCCCATTTACTCGTATATCACATTGTGGAATTTCCTTCTTCCCAGTGACGACCATAATCTGTGTCTTCTTACTATTCCATTCTAACCCTAGTTGCTCACTGTGTGCAACAACCGCATCTACTAAATGTTGCAGGTCCTGTTCATTGTCTGCAATCAAGACTGTATCATCTGCATATCTAATGTTATTGATGTATCTTCCCCCAATGTTGATTCCTTCCATAGCTTCTATATGTCTGAAAATATTTTCACCATACAGGGAAAACAGATCTGGAGACATTACACATCCCTGTCTCACACCTCTTTTAATAGGCTGATATTGATCGACAACATTATCAATTCTGATGGCAGCTTGTTGTTTCCAATATATGTTGTTTTTTACCAGTCTAAAGTCTTTCCCATCAATTTGTAGATCTTCAAGTATCCTTATCATGTCGACATGTCTCACTTTATCGAAAGCCTTTCTATATTCAATAAAGCAAAGATATAGATCTTTGTTTACTTCTATAGAACGTTCAGTTACTGTTCTCAGTATATACACAGCATTTACTGTACCCTTGCCTTCTGCACACCCACATCGTTCTTCTCCTATTTCAGGTTGTATTATGTCTGTTGTCTGGTCTAAGCCTACTTTATTGTTTGGCACTGAATCCATATATCATGTGCCATGCCGGAAAGCGTGGGCGGTCATGACTGGACATTTCACTCGCTCACCAGAGTCGTGGATCAGCTCAGTGTTTCTGTCTCGACCATGCCACGTGGTCAAGCCGTCCAGGTATTTACTTCTCGGTCTTCTCCTTGGTCTGTTCCCTTCGATCTTGTCAGTTGTCACCAAGTTCTCCAATTCATTTCTTCTCATAATATATCCCAAAAATTTTGACTGTCTTCGTCTAATTTCTGTAATCAATTTACGATTTTCATTTGTGTCTGAATCAGTTCATTTATAATATAATATTACAGATATGATAATAGGGACATATTATTTTTACAGTGATTTTATACTTGATGAAACCGCAGTAGCTAGACGCGTATCTACCGGCCTAATGGTCACTGGTGAGAATGTGCATGTAGGCGGCTACTAAGAATTAATTCAGACCCCAATTCACCCCAGCCTGAAATGGGTACCAGGAACTGTTTTGGGAAGTGAGTTCGGCCGGGGTGAGGTTGACCACATCGTCTCTCGGGCGCTGACTGGTCTATGAACACATGGGGCTACCACTTTATGCCCAAGACACCTGCAGGCGTGTTACAGGAGTTCTCCACTAGACTTACTGGACTTTACACTTGAGGTATTTGGGTAGTTTATTTTACCTTGCAAGTTTAATTTTGCAGAAGCTGTCTATTTTTATGCGATACTTGTCCTGTGTTGGCATGTGTCTCAAGTTTGTAGCATCCACTTTATGGGACGTTGCAACCAGCCTAAGCATGTATTGGCTATTTGTGATTTACTAGGGAAAGTTAGTTCAGTAGCTTGCCATCGCTTCCTGAACCGCCGATGTCTTATACCATGGATATCTACGAAAAACGGCCGGCTTTCAAATCATCAGCGGCTGATTTCGTAACCGTCGTCTCGGTATGTCGGGGGCGTCATCACCTAAGGCACACATGCCAGTTATTGGTTACAATCAATAGTCTATTGTTGATTCTCCTGGTCTCTTTATTTACTGTCATCAAGAAGTGTAGGTGTTGGTCGGGTCGTATGTGTGAATGATTGTGTGTTTATGTGTGTATGTGCGCATAAGTCTATGTGTATGTGTGTGTCCCTATTAAGTTAACATGAACAATGGGTGTTTCCTCAAGCAACTCACGTGGGGAATCAAACATCATTATCATAATCATCATCATGCGCATTGCCACATGGAGTAGGAGACATGCACAGATCTCGCCCCCCCCCCCCCCCCCACCCGCTCCAGGATCAATGCTATCGCTGATAGCACGTCCTCTAATATATGTTCTGGTTCTTTCTCTTCATTTTCATGTACAATTTCTGAGTACTTAATCCATTCCCCATACATTCCCCAAACAGAACTCGTTCCATCTTTCCAGAATCTCATGACTTGATCTTAAATTTCTCATCATGTATTAGATATAATGATGTTCTAAATGCGTCTGTTAATGGTTTGATTTCCATGATCAAATCTCGTTCTTCTCTTTGCACTAGGAGTTGCTCTATTCTGGTACAATTCTTCTTGTCAAACTAACTATCTTCTGCCTATTCTGAAAGCACTTCTAATTTTCCTCGTATAGATTTTGTATGTGAGGCTATGTATTTCTACAAACAAACACAGATAGCATTGTTTGGCTCTTATAGAAGTGAGAAGAAGGAAGTAGACAAGTGCACTTCGATGCGTGACCAACTAGACACCCCCAAATTGATTTCCTGTGTAATACGTGTACAACATTGGAACCGACCAATCATTTCTCTTCTTTAAATGTTTATGAATATACTGGACACAGCATTAGATCCGATGTGTTTGTATTTTTGTTATTTGACCGATGGTGGTTTAATATACAATTCTGAGACCTATAGTGCCATCTCAATGGTTAGATATGAATTCTGTCCGTATTCCATAGTTGTAGATTCATGTGTGTGATAGACCTGGCTAATGAAGACATCTTTTTAGAATGGTGTCTAATTGGTCATGAGTTGAAGTATACTTGTTCCTACAGCGGGGCGCTGTCGTCATTTGGAAGTGACAAGTTCAAATCCTGGTCGGTCATTATAGCTTTCAATTTTTATGTTGTCTAATGCGTCCTCCAGTCTCTACTTTCTTCTTCTAACTTATATGAGCGCCAGACAATTTTATGCGTTTTTGTGTGTGTGTTTGTTTATTTGCGGGCTGTCTTTGTGGCCTCTGGGGGTTACCCAATTGATTCCCTCTTTATTTCTATCCTCGTTTGCTTTGTCTTCTTTCTTCTCATAGCCTGAATGTGTCCTCTGCGATATATCTCTTCTTGCAATATTTTGTAAGCAGGGATTTATTACAAAGGAAACGTAAGTTTATTGTAACAGAAAAAGTCTTCGAATAATGTTCTTACAATCTGCTCAGTATAACAACTGTACAACCAAAATAAAATAAGGGCACACTGTCTGGTATCGTGGAACTCTGTCCCCAAGAAGGCTGGCATCACGTGAATCAATAATGACACCCAGGCTGGCGTTTTAATTGGTCTGTCCCAGGCTGAACCCGTTAGCTGGCGACAAGAAAGCACACTGAAAATATGTCATGTCCTCTGAGAAACGTTTCCCGCTCCGGTGGTACTGAATCGGAGACCAAGACGGGAGGAGAACGTGATGAAAAGACAGAAAAGGAAGAGAGAGAAGGAGACAGACAGAGAAGACAATGAGAGAGAACAGAAGGACAGCGAGAGAGAGAGAGAGAGCGACAGAGAGAGAGAGAGAGAGAGAGAGAGAGAGAGAGAGAGAGAGAGAGAAGAACAAAAGTGTACGATAGCGAGATAGAGAGAAGAGCAACAGTTTAGGATAGTGAGACAGCGAGGGAAAGAGACGAAGAAGAGAAACAAACAGCGAGAGATAGATAGATAGATAGATAGATAGATAGAGAGAGAGAGAGAGAGAGAGAGAGAGAGAGAGCGAGAGAGAGAGAGAGAGGAACAAATTAGGAGAGAAAGAAAGACTGAGAGAAAGAGACAGAGACATAGAAGAGTATGAGAAAGAATAGAAAGACAGAGCGATAGAAGAGCGAAAAGATAGGGGAGAGAAAAAAACAGAGCAAATGGATAGGAGAGAGAGGGACAGAGAGAGATAGAGAAGAGAAAGAGAAAAGACAGAGAACACAGAGAGAAGAGCAAAAGAGTACCAAGAGTTTTTTTTTTTCTCTCTCTCTCTCTCTCTCTCTCTCTCTCTCTCTCTCTCTCTCTCTCTCTCTCTCTGTTACTATATGTGTTACAGAGAACTATCGGTCGATGCCTTCCTAGACTAACACTGACTTATTTCAGTAAACAATTATGTGAGCCGAGAACTGGGTCCCCATGACATCAATCTTACAGAGATGGCAGTGCTTTCTATCGAGCTTCTGATCTGGAGGCTGAAATTAGTGGTTGCGTGGGTTGACATGTAATACTGGTGCCGGGGATGTTGACAACACTCGCCATGAAGATATTTAATGGTGCCGGGGCTATTGACGATACTCGCCATGAAGATGTTTAATGGTGCCGGGGATGTTGACAACACTCGCCATGAAGATATTTAATGGTGCCGGGGCTATTGACGATACTCGCCATGAAGATGTTTAATGGTGCCGGGGATGTTGACAACACTCGCCATGAAGATATTTAATGGTGCCGGGGCTATTGACGATACTCGCCATGAAGATGTTTAATGGTGCCGGGGATGTTGACAACATTCGCCATGAAGATGTTTAATGGTGCTGGCGTTGTTGACAATATTTGCCATGAAGATGTTTAATGGTGCCGAGGCTATTGACGATACTCGCCATGAAGATGTTTAATGGTGCCGGGGATGTTGACAACATTCGCCATGAAGATGTTTAATGGTGCCGGGATGTTGACGACACTCGAAATGAAGATGTTTAATGGTGCCTGGGTTGATGACAACACTTGCCATGAAGATATTTAATGTTGCATAAGCTTTTGACAACACTCGCTATGAAGATGTTTAAGGGTGCCGGAGTTGTTGACAACATTCGCCATGAAGATGTTTAATGGTGCCGTGGATGTTGACAACATTCGCTATGAAGATGTTTAATGGTGCCGTGGATGTTGACAACATTCGCCATGAAGATGTTTAATGGTGCCGTGGATGTTGACAACATTCGCCATGAAGATGTTTAATGGTCCCGGGATTGTTGACAACATTCGCTATGAAGATGTTTAATGGTGCCGGGATTGTTGACAACATTTGCCTTGAAGATGTTTAATGGTGCCGGGGTTGTTTACAACATTCGCCATGAAGATGTTTAATGGTGCCGGGGTTGTTTACAACATTCGCCATGAAGATGTTTAATGGTGCCGTGGATGTTGACAACATTCGCCATGAAGATGTTTAATGGTGCCGTGGATGTTGACAACATTCGCCATGAAGATGTTTAATGGTCCCGGTATTGTTGACAACATTCGCCATGAAGATGTTTAATGATGCCGGGATTGTTGACAACATTTGCCTTGAAGATGTTTAATGGTGCCGGGGTTGTTTACAACATTCGCCATGAAGATGTTTAATGGTGCCGGGGTTGTTTACAACATTCGCCATGAAGATGTTTAATGGTGCCGGGGTTGTTTACAACATTCGCCATGAAGATGTTTAATGGTGCCGTGGATTGTTGACAACATTTGCCATAAAGATGTTTAATGGTGCCGGGGTTGTTTACAACATTCGCCATGAAGATGTTTAATGGTGCCGGGATTGTTGACAACATTTGCCTTGAAGATGTTTAATGGTGCCGGGGTTGTTTACAACATTCGCCATGAAGATGTTTAATGGTGCCGGGTCTGTTTACAACATTCGCCATGAAGATGTTTAATGGTGCCGTGGATGTTGACAACATTCGCCATGAAGATGTTTAATGGTGCCGTGGATGTTGACAACATTCGCCATGAAGATGTTTAATGGTGCCGTGGATGTTGACAACATTCGCCATGAAGATGTTTAATGGTGCCGTGGATGTTGACAACATTCGCCATGAAGATGTTTAATGGTGCCGTGGATGTTGACAACATTCGCCATGAAGATGTTTAAGGGTGCCGGGGTGTTTGACAACATTCGCCATGAAGATGTTTAATGGTGCCGGGTCTGTTTACAACATTCGCCATGAAGATGTTTAATGGTCCCGGGATTGTTGACAACATTTGCCTTGAAGATGTTTAATGGTGCCGGGGTTGTTGACAGCACTTGCCATGAAGATGTTTAATGGTGTCCTTGCTGTTAACGACAGTCGCCGTGAAGATGTTTAATTGTGTCCTTGCTGTTAACGACACTCGCCATGAAGATGTTTAATTGTGTCCTTGCTTCTTAACGACACTCACCATGAAGATGTTTAATTGTGTTCTTGCTGTTAACGACACTCGCCATGAAGATGTTTAATTGTGTCCTTGCTTCTTAACGACACTCACCATGAAGATGTTTAATTGTGTCCTTGCTTCTTAACGACACTCACCATGAAGATGTTTAATTGTGTCCTTGCTTCTTAACGACACTCACCATGAAGATGTTTAATTGTGTCCTTGCTTCTTAACGACACTCGCCATGAAGATGTTTAATTGTGTCCTTGCTGTTAACGACACTCGCCATGAAGATGTTTAATTGTGTCCTTGCTGTTAACGACACTCGCCATGAAGATGTTTAATTGTGTCCTTGCTTCTTAACGACACTCACCATGAAGATGTTTAATTGTGTCCTTGCTTCTTAACGACACTCACCATGAAGATGTTTAATTGTGTCCTTGCTGTTAACGACACTCGCCATGAAGATGTTTAATTGTGTCCTTGCTGTTAACGACACTCGCCATGAAGATGTTTAATGGTGTCCTTGCTGTTAACGACAGTCGCCGTGAAGATGTTTAATTGTGTCCTTGCTGTTAACGACACTCGCCATGAAGATATTTAATTGTGTCCTAGCTGTTAACGACAGTCGCCATGAAGATGTTTAATTGTGTCCTTGCTGTTAACGACACTCGCCATGAAGATGTTTAATGGTGTCCTAGCTGTTAACGACAGTCGCCATGAAGATGTTTAATTGTGTCCTTGCTGTTAACGACACTCGCCATGAAGATGTTTAATGGTGCCGGGTTTGTTGACAACATTTGCCATGAAGATGTTTAATTGTGTCCTAGCTGTTAACGACACTCGCCATGAAGATGTTTAATTGTGTCCTTGCTGTTAACGACACTCGCCATGAAGATGTTTAATTGTGTCCTTGCTGTTAACGACACTCGCCATGAAGATATTTAATTGTGTCCTTGCTGTTAACGACACTCGCCATGAAGATGTTTAATGGTGTCCTTGCTGTTAACCACACTCGCCATGAAGATATTTAATTGTGTCCTTGCTGTTAACGACACTCGCCATGAAGATATTTAATTGTGTCCTTGCTGTTAACGACACTCGCCATGAAGATTTTTAATGGTGTCCTAGGTGTTAACGACAGTCGCCGTGAAGATGTTTAATTGTGTCCTAGCTGTTAACGACACTCGCCATGAAGATGTTTAATTGTGTCCTTGCTGTTAACGACACTCGCCATGAAGATGTTTAATTGTGTCCTTGCTGTTAACGACACTCGCCATGAAGGTGTTTAATTGTGTCCTTGCTGTTAACGACACTCGCCATGAAGATATTTAATTGTGTCCTTGCTGTTAACGACACTCGCCATGAAGATGTTTAATTGTGTCCTTGCTGTTAACGACACTCGCCATGAAGATATTTAATTGTGTCCTTGCTGTTAACGACACTCGCCATGAAGATATTTAATTGTGTCCTTGCTGTTAACGACACTCGCCATGAAGATGTTTAATGGTGTCCTTGCTGTTAACGACACTCGCCATGAAGATATTTAATTGTGTCCTTGCTGTTAACGACACTCGCCATGAAGATATTTAATTGTGTCCTTGCTGTTAACGACACTCGCCATGAAGATATTTAATTGTGTCCTTGCTGTTAACGACACTCGCCACGAAGATGTTTAATTGTGTCCTTGCTGTTAACGACACTCGCCATGAAGATGTTTAATTGTGTCCTTGCTGTTAACGACACTCGCCATGAAGATATTTAATTGTGTCCTTGCTGTTAACGACACTCGCCACGAAGGTGTTTAATTGTGTCCTTGCTGTTAACGACACTCGCCATGAAGATGTTTAATGGTGTCCTTGCTGTTAACGACAGTCGCCGTGAAGATGTTTAATTGTTTCCTTGCTGTTAATGTCACTCGCCATGAAGATGTTTAATTGTGTCCTTGCTGTTAACGACACTCGCCATGAAGATGTTTAATGGTCCTGGGGTTGTTGACAGCACTTGCCATGAAGATGTTTAATTGTGTCCTTGCTGTTAACGACACTCGCCATGAAGATGTTTAATTGTGTCCTTGCTGTTAACGACACTCGCCATGAAGATGTTTAATTGTGTCCTTGCTGTTAACGACACTCGCCATGAAGATGTTTAATGGTGCCGGGTTTGTTGACAACATTTGCCATGAAGATGTTTAATTGTGTCCTTGCTGTTAACGACACTCGCCATGAAGATGTTTAATTGTGTCCTTGCTGTTAACGACACTCGCCATGAAGATGTTTAATTGTGTCCTTGCTGTTAACGACACTCGCCATGAAGATGTTTAATTGTGTCCTTGCTGTTAACGACACTCGCCATGAAGATGTTTAATTGTGTCCTTGCTGTTAACGACACTCGCCATGAAGATGTTTAATTGTGTCCTTGCTGTTAACGACACTCGCCATGAAGATATTTAATGGTGCCGTTGCTGTTAACGACACTCGCCATGAAGATATTTAATTGTGTCCTTGCTGTTAACGACACTCGCCATGAAGCTATTTAATAAAATACACCGAGCCTGTCACCCAGTGGATTATCCTGTGTAAAACTTTGCCTTCATAATTGTCTTTCTACATCATTTCTGTGATTGTTATAGTTTTCTAGCCGTCTGTAAAGATTCTTGTCATTACTTTCCTTCTTAACAATGCCTACAGTGGTGGTTGACAGCACACATTGTCTCTGTAAAGAGATTCCCCTGTTTACCCTCGCGAACTTCAGACCATAACAGACAACTACCTGTATCATGTTCTGATGTTCAATATACCACATGCTCCCATATTTACAGGTAATCCTGTTTGGGGAGTTAAACATGCATGTTCTTACCCTGTCAATATGTTTCTCGATAGACAACGGACGTGGGAGGGCATAAGCCCTCTACCAACGTTTTGCTATTATCTGTAGCGCCCTTTCTGTTTTCTCAGTATTATTAATCTCTGTCTGTAATTCTCTTCTCTGTATATTTTAGGTCTCCCACTATTTCGTTCGCCTTGTGGGTTCCATGTAAGATATTGTCTAACTATATTGCTGTTGTTGACTGCAAACGTCATGTAAAGGATATGCAATTAACTTTAACCTTTTTTTATGTTGTCCCCAGGATTTCTCAGCGTGTCTAATCCAGTGTCAGCTTCTTTTCCTCCCCTCTTGAATTCACTAGAATTTGTTTAGTTCTCTTTGTGAGCTCTATGTTGGTGATTCTGTCATACGATTGTAGTCTAACTATTCTACGCAAGCATGGAGATGCCTTACTTCTAATTTATATAGCGGATACCTCTACTAAACTACACAAGGGTTCTAGAAACTTACAAACATAGATAAATAATGCACACACTCACGCTCTGCTATCAGTAACAAACATGGCTGCTGTCTACATGGCAAGAGAGGGAACTCACGATATATACAATAAAATGCTTTGGATATACTGCCACTTCATCAGAAGATATATAATTAGAATTGATGACATTAGAAATGTCGTAGGTAATAGTAACATTGTCTGCAATTAGTATAAACAGATATAACAAATAAAGTGTGGTTCGGACACCTTGTGAGAATGAAGCCCATGCAGGTATAGCCTCCTAGTGCTTACAAAGAAACTCAGGATAAAGAGCTGGACGAAGACCAAGAATCACCAAGAAACACAAACTCAACACAGCCCAGGCGACACATCTGGCGCAAGATCCAAAAGTTCTTTTTAAGATTAACATCCAGTGGGAACAGCAAACCATTATTCTAGCTGGCTGATCATAGACACACACTCGTTCCTTCACTGAGGTCTTGTCCTTCAATGGTTATGTTGTTTAGTGTATCCAATAATTTCTATTTCTTGTCTCTCCTCACTATGGGTGCTTATCAATACCTGACAATGTACTTGTCAAGCTATTTCAATGGCCCAAACACCGAACTAGTGTAGCAGACTGTTATATGTGAGACTGCATATGACGTGTCCTGTACAGTGCCTCCACGAATGCTGCCCTTGAGCTCCGAAAATTAGCTCATTGAATGCCTCGAGCCGTTGCATGATCTGGGTAGAAGATTATCTATCTAAGATCGTGAATAAACCTCACAGGAACGCTATGGGACTCCAGTAGCTATAGACTGAGATCCAGACACAATGGCCACTCCTGTGTATGTAGTTTCAGATAACTACTTAAGGGCAACTGTGCGCGTATTTACTCCAGTCTGGCACTATATGAAGTCGCTATTCGCCTTGAGCTTGATAATAAAATACCTATAGTCGATGCAGGAAATAGGCCTACACTTAAGAAGTCTGTAAGTGCCTAACTGAATCATGACTTGGTTGCATACTAATATACCTCTCCGTAACTTGTCATGTTCCAGTTTTGACTCAGCGCATTCCGCCGCTTTCCTAGCTTAGCGAGGGGAAACAGAGCTTTCCACACAGTCCCGTGGAAATGGTAATAAGAGACCGAGTGGGAGGATAGTCTCTACATGTCCTTCTCGGGGATCAAACGACATGGAAATCAACACATCGGAATAGGGAGATAAAGCTCAGTCTCCCAAAGTGTTCATCAACCAGCCAACCAGTGTATTCTCTTCACAGTAGCACACTGGACCAAAATGCAATGGCGGCCTTTATTTTGTAAGATATTTCTCTGGTACCCGGTTTATACAGCCGAGCCAGATACAGAGATGCAATACTAAATACAAAACAATGGTCAGTGTCCTGTTAATTTCCCGAGAGGAGATTGGAATCAACAAGCACATCTTTAAACTTAGTATCTGTTGGGATTATTGACTGACTTTGGTCTACACTCCTCTCTTCTGTCTTCCATTCCATATATCTATTTCTTTCTCTCTCTCTCTATTATTCCCTCAACACATACTCCGACAACAGTTCCTTTCAACGATAAGATAAAAGATTTATTAATAAAAACTATGTCTGGTGTATGTATGGATATTGTCTATGTAGTTGGTATGTTCTTCTAGTGTGGCTGCCAGATAAGATCTTGATAGATAGTCTCCGTGTCTTCTCTCGTCTCTTCTCTCGGCTAAAGTACAGGACGATACATAGATACAACAGAACGGTCTCACCCTGAATGCTCCGTCTGCTTGAGTCTGTAGATATATCCGTTTTGTTTGTAATGAAAAATGTGCACCACTGTATCAATGTACTTAAACCGATCACTCTATGCTGTCAGCTTAAACTGAATGTTCGTTGCTTTCTTATAGTGTTCTTAATTCCATCCTTGAAAACACATCGAGTTTCTAGTATTCTCTATTTTTGTCCTGTAAACGTTCTACACTGGATAGTTCGTTATTTGTATAAGCATTAGGTATGCACCTTGCAACTCTTCGATACTGAGTAATTTGAGTCTTTTTTCTTTAGTTTGTATGATCTCTATTTTCCGTTCTCTGTCCTCCTGACTTATTAAGATGACACTTCTTTTCTTTCCTTTCTTATGCACAAGTGTCGTGCTTTATTACTTTAAAGTGCTTTCTTGTGGGTTATAAACACTGAGTGATCTTGACCACAGCCATCTGTGTGATATCTTAGTTGATAAGTCTCGCACTGGTATGGGAACCTGTGTGATATACATTTAATAATGAGATCTGTGTCTGCTTCCTCTTCTCTCCTATGTGAGTGTCTTTTCCTCCAGCCGAAATGAAAAGGCTTCCGAAAAAACCCACTCTGACATAGCATAGAAGATTCACCTAACGTCTATACTATTCCTACTAATAGAAAGCAATGTTAAATGCTATTCACTCACATCTATATTCCTATGCTAAACTATACTCTAATATACCTTATTTAGGCATCTATGTTCCTGGAATCGAAAAAAACACTTAGCGAATAACACACTACTATCCCCTCTTTCCATCATTAGGGACGTGTATTTCTATTCCCACTCAAGAACATATCTCCTTCAGTTCAGTTTGGAACACACACTAAACTTACACAAAGAAGTGGACACTCTTTATAGGTCATTTTTGCCGCATAGTCCTTGACCTTGCTTGACACCTCAAGTTCCTACTTCATTATCACAGTTAGTGGAAAATTACAGATCTGAAACTTTTCCATTATTCATACATTCAGACCGCAATATGCTATCCAATAATGCTGTCTGCCTTTGTCGCAAAACAATTTTTCCACGCGACAGGTTACCTGTGCTGTAAGCGGCCCCTTCTGTCTTGACCTATAAACACATGCGCCTGGTCACTCCGTTGTTGGTTACCTTTACTGCTTCGTTTGTTAACCCTTCTTCTACCTGGTTAGTCGGTGTATACAGTTGTCTATCTGGGAATCATTAACTCTCAGTATTTCACGACATAGGCCCCCTCTTAAGAGATTAGACCGCGTCGAATCTTTCTCACTGTAGGTTTGATTCCCAGGATCCACAACCCTAGTCTTCTTCCTCCGGAGCTGGATGTCTGGATAAGAAATCTGCTCCTACATTCTCCTTACCATAGTATTCCAATGTGAAGTCCCGTTGCAGCAACAACGTCCATCACATCCACCCTGCGTTGAGCTTCTGCGAAGTAGCTATTAACATCACGTGTTGATGATATAATTGGATCCTCACATGGCTCACCTCATTATCCAGTAGGCGCTCTAATTGACACCCTACTATACTACTCACGACTGAAACTAGTGTTGGCTCCTCGCTCCTGTACGTTCAGTCGACCTACTTTCGACTTGCGTCAGCGACGGCTCACAATACAGACGGATCGTCCCATCCTGATTGTAACACTGCTTCCATGTCCTCTTGGTTTCCCCCGGCTTTGCCTCTGGGGTTGGTCCACCTCGTCCTCGTTGGACCGAGTCGTCTTTCCCAAATCTCCTGGACTTTTGATTCCAGGACCATCTTGGGCGATATTGTATCTGGTCAGCCAATCTTCGGTTGGAGTCCTGGGTAATTCTCGCTTTTCCCGACGTTACCCACCCCTTCTGAACTTGGTTACCGGTGAAACTTTCACTCTTGTCCTTTCCCTGACTTGTGATTTCCCTCCTCCTGTCGTTGGGTAAATCTGACCTATCACGTACTGTCCCATAGGCCCTCCTATGTTGTACTGGCGATCTCTGGTCTTCGTCTGGACTGGTGACCTTTGTCCCAATGGCTGCCATCACCATAAAGTGCGAAGCTTTGCTCCCGGATCTCTCTTCATATTTCCTAATGAGATGTCTAGGGAGATTTTTCTTCTCTTCCCCGATCCGTATTTTGTAGATGTTCTTGGACACCACCTTTTCCACAGGATAAGGTCCTTTCCATCCTACTTGGAGTATATTGGTCTCTGCTGGACTCCACACTTCCACTTTGTCTTCCACTTTAAGAGCTAGTTTCCTCTTGATTCGCTTGTTGGGTGGTGCTCTCTGGCACTCCGAACAAGACTTCACCCACCGGCGTACATCTCCGGTCATTCCTGGCCAGCAATAATGGCCGGATATTTGCTGCAAGGTCTCACTGACACCCATATGTCGATTCTCGCCTATGATGTGTCCACTCTGAAGAATGTGAGGACGGTGGGTCTCTGGAACCACCCACTGCTCGTGCAGGTTATCTCCCCTCCCAGCTCTCCGATAGAGTAGTTGATTCTTCAGAAAGTACTGTCCCCGTTCTGGTGGCTCAGCACTTCTTTGCAGCTTCCTGTAGCAAGGATGCAACGTAGTATCCTTCCTCTGGGCAGTATGCAATTCTCCTATCCCGGAGTTGTCGTATAGTGTCTCTGCCTCTTTTTCCTTCCCTTGAGATCCACTGACTACTGTTCCCTTTTGGGCTGGCTGTTTGGGCATCCCCAAAAAGACATATTTCGTGCCAATGATCATGGGAAATAAGGAGTCAGATAATACAGCAGCTGGAATAATGCCCGTGACGTACCTGGATTTAATCTCCACCTTGGCGATTGGCAGCGTCATGGTAACAGCACTCCTCATTGCCGGCTGTATTTCTATGGTCTCCCCTGTAAGTTGGTCTGGGCTTACCAAGCTGGCGTCCACCACCGCTTCCCCATCCAAACCGGTATCGTAGAGACAAGCAACCTGTTGGCCATTTACTTCAATCAGTTCAACCACAGGTGGTCTCTCTTGGTCCTGAGTGGCTTTCATCTCCTTGACCGTTTCCTTGCCTTCCTCTTTAATTCCTCGAGGTTGGTTATGCAATTGGCGTCGTTTGCCTTGCATCTGCAGTCCACAGTATTATGTGTTATCGACTGGCAGTGAGTGCACTCTGTTCCCTTCCTAGGTTTCCCTGTGTCCTTTTTGTTCCTTTCTCCTTCGCCGACCTCAGCCTTGTCTGTGATCACCGAGGTAGGAATCACTTTGCATGCTGCGAAGTAAGAACTTTTAGGTTTCGATCTGCAGTCTTTGGTGTTGTGAGAGGCCGCCTTGCAAAATGAACACCACTTCTCAGACCACTGTCGTTTCGCTTGAGAATTCGAGGTGTTCTTGGTTCCTTCCTTCACCTTCTCGGAACTCTCCGTTGACGTCTTTTTATAAGGTTCCACTTTAGTTTCTTTTCCGTTCGTCGATTTCTTTCGGTCTTGTTTTTCCTGACCTTTGGTTTGTGTACTTAGTTCCGCCGTTTCACCATGTACTTCCACGAATCGTTCCGCCAGCTTATTCACAACATCAATCCGTTCCGCCCCTTGTTCTCCCAAGAAGGTTCTGAGAGGTTTCGACATTTGCTTTCGCATCTGGTCTACCACCATCATCTCTTCGAGACTCTCATAATCCCTCTTGAATTCTGCCAAGTCCATCCATTTCTGGAGATAGGATTTCAGCCTCAGACTGTAGGCGGCGAATAGTTCTCCCGGCTCTCGTCTAGACGATCTAAACTTCTTCCTATACGTTTGTGCGGTGATGTCAAAATGCTTCATCAAAGCAGCTTTTAATTCCTGGTAATTATTTTCCTGTCCTGGTGGTAAGCGTGTGTACACGTCGAATCCCGAACCGATTAATCCCTGGGATAGTTTAAGAGCCCATCTGCTCCTATCCAGCCCCATAGCGACTGACATTGCTTCGAAACGAGATGCGTACTGGTCAAAGCGTTCCTTAGACTGATCGTAGACAGCTAAGGGAAACTTCATGGCATGGTAACCATGTCCACTCATGTGGGTTGCACCAGATGACGAAGAACTTCCTTCTACTCCATCTATTTCTCCCTTAGTTTGTGTCTTGAGCTCCAGTTCTCTCATGCGGTATTCATGTTCTCTGATCTTTGTGGCTTCTTCTGCTTCCAACTGGGCCTTACGATCTTCCCTTTCCGCTTGACGAAATTCTCGCTCTCTGTCTTGTATGTAATCAGTTAGCTCGGAACCAGCTAAACCAATTGCCTCCCCGTTGGCCCTCAGTTCGGCTGTAGTTACTTTAGGAGTCGCCATAGTTACAGCAGATAAGTCAGCACGTTGCGTAAAGACACCTCAAGGCAGTAAAGAGTACTCACTATAAACCGATAATCTACCTAGAACCTATATCATTTATCTATGTCTATTAAATATTATTAATCTACAACCCACACAGTACATCACAACCACTCTCTCATCCACAAGAGGAGATATAGGATAAAGACTTATGTAGACGTGTGACCGTGTGACAAGGTATGTAATGTGTCTTACCACCTATCCACATTCACTCTGTCTGGAACTTTCTCACTGTAAAGTCACCAGCGTTAATGAAATGTTTCTACCATAAATGTAATGGCACCATATATCCAATGGACGTCCTTCCATTAAAAGTCATCAATGTATACTTCTTTTTATTCCAATCAGTATGTCCCAACATGCAGGTACTCCGCTATGCCTGTGCCAATATGCTTTCAGGTCATATGGGTATTATGTATGTATGTACCCCGCTCGCTCCACCAATTATGTCCTGTTAATTTCCCGAGAGGAGATTGGAATCAACAAGCACATCTTTAAACTTAGTATCTGTTAGGATTATTGACTGACTTTGGTCTACACTCCTCTCTTCTGTCTTCCATTCCATATATCTATTTATTTCTCTCTCTATTATTCCCTCAACACATACTCCGACAACAGTTCCTTTCAACGATAAGATAAAAGATTTATTAATAAAAACTATGTCTGGTGTATGTATGGATATTGTCTATGTAGTTGGTATGTTCTTCTAGTGTGGCTGCCAGATAAGATCTTGATAGATAGTCTCCGTGTCTTCTCTCGTCTCTTCTCTCGGCTAAAGTACAGGACGATACATAGATACAACAGAACGGTCTCACCCTGAATGCTCCGTCTGCTTGAGTCTGTAGATATATCCATTTTGTTTGTAATGAAAAATGTGCACCACTGTATCAATGTACTTAAACCGATCACTCTATGCTGTCAGCTTAAACTGAATGTTCGTTGCTTTCTTATAGTGTTCTTAATTCCATCCTTGAAAACACATCGAGTTTCTAGTATTCTCTATTTTTGTCCTGTAAACGTTCTACACTGGATAGTTCGTTATTTGTATAAGCATTAGGTATGCACCTTGCTACTCTTCGATACTGAGTAATTTGAGTCTTTTTTCTTTAGTTTGTATGATCTCTATTTTCCGTTCTCTGTCCTCCTGACTTATTAAGATGACACTTCTTTTCTTTCCTTTCTTATGCACAAGTGTCGTGCTTTATTACTTTAAAGTGCTTTCTTGTGGGTTATCAACACTGAGTGATCTTGACCACAGCCATCTGTGTGATATCTTAGTTGATAAGTCTCGCACTGGTATGGGAACCTGTGTGATATACATTTAATAATGAGATCTGTGTCTGCTTCCTCTTCTCTCCTATGTGAGTGTCTTTTCCTCCAGCCGAAATGAAAAGGCTTCCGAAAAAACCCACTCTGACATAGCATAGAAGATTCACCTAACGTCTATACTATTCCTACTAATAGAAAGCAATGTTAAATGCTATTCACTCACATCTATATTCCTATGCTAAACTATACTCTAATATACCTTATTTAGGCATCTATGTTCCTGGAATCGAAAAAACACTTAGCGAATAACACACTACTATCCCCTCTTTCCATCATTAGGGACGTGTATTTCTATTCCCACTCAAGAACATATCTCCTTCAGTTCAGTTTGGAACACACACTAAACTTACACAAAGAAGTGGACACTCTTTATAGGTCATTTTTGCCGCATAGTCCTTGACCTTGCTTGACACCTCAAGTTCCTACTTCATTATCACAGTTAGTGGAAAATTACAGATCTGAAACTTTTCCATTATTCATACATTCAGACCGCAATATGCTATCCAATAATGCTGTCTGCCTTTGTCGCAAACCAATTTTTCCACGCGACAGGTTACCTGTGCTGTAAGCGGCCCCTTCTGTCTTGACCTATAAACACATGCGCCTGGTCACTCCGTTGTTGGTTACCTTTACTGCTTTGTTTGTTAACCCTTCTTCTACCTGGTTAGTCGGTGTATACAGTCGTCTATCTGGGAATCATTAACTCTCAGTATTTCACAAACAGTCAGTTAGATATATGTAGGTTCATGTGGTTCTCATTGCCCGGTAAATGGAAATTCAAATATCCCTGCCTGCCTGCCTGCCTGCCTGCCTGCCTGCTTGTCCGTCTGTCTGTCTGTCTGTCTGTCTGTCTGTCTGTCTGTCTGTCTGTCTGTCTGTCTGCGTTTCATAATTCCCCGACATACCTAGTCCAGTTTTCGAAATATGCCACGTGCGATTTGGAAGCATACCGTTTTGGATTCAGAAAGAAATGGTAAACTATTGAACTAACATTTCTTGGTAGATTACAAATAGCCAAAAAAGCTGAAGTTGAATGCAAAATCCTTTAAAAGACATACAATTAACTTTTAAATGTGGGTGGATAGGTTGGTGGGTTTGTCGGTAGGTGGGTATGCAGATAGGTGGTTTCTAGGAAGGTGGGTGTGTAGTAGGTGGGTGTATAAGTAGGTGGGTGTATAGGTGGGTGGGTTTATAGGCAGGAGGGTGTGTAGGTAGGAAGTTGTGTAGGTATGTGGGTGTGTAGGTAGGTGGGTGTGTAGGTAGGTGGGTGTGTAGGTAGGTGGGTGTGTAGGTAGGTGGGTGTGTAGGTAGGTGGGTGTGTAGGTAGGTGGGTGTGTAGGTAGGTGGGTGTATAGGTAGATGGGTGTATAGGTATAGGTATAGGGTGATGTGATTATCTACACAGATGGTTCGGTGTCAAGAGGTGAGAGAAGTGGCTGGGGGTTCATAGCCAAAGCTAATGTTTGACATTTCGTGCAGGAGAGCCTGGCATATGATACCACAACATCTAGCATAAGAATGGAGGTGGAGGCAGTCACTGCAGATCTCCGCTGGATGGATAATACGACACACACACATCGTGATTGTAACTGACTCAGAAAGCATGCTGACTAGGGTGAGGACGGGCAGGCTTCGCGCGGAGCGGCTTGCTTCGCTTTGGAGGTCACGGGTGACAAGCATCGCCTGGATCTTTTCTCCGGGGCATGCCGGTGCGCTGGGAAATAAACAGGCGGACAGAATGGCTGGCTCTGCAGAACTTGGTGGAGTATTGATACATGACAAGGCAGACGTGGTTGCGGCCTTGTGGGAGCACGTGTACACCTCGGAGGAGCAAATGGATTACCATGGTCTGGCAAAAATGAGACAGCGAGGAGTGACGAAGGGATCTGGCCGACGCTCAACGCTCAGAGGAAAGGCGAGACGGACATATAATCAGATTGCTACTGGCACTATTGGTGCTGGAACTCTTCGCTGGCTGCTGAGGATGGGGACGGAGCGCTTATGGGAATGCCCCGAATGCTGTGATGTCGATTCCTACATCAATCAATCAATCAATCAATCAATCAATCAATCATGGGTGTATAGGAAGATGGGTGTATAGGTAGATGGGTTTATAGTTAGGTGGGTGTGAAGGTTAGTGGGTATGTAGGTAAGTGGGTGTGTAAGCATTTGGTGTATAGGAAGGTGGGTGTATAGGTAGGTGGGTGTGTAAGCATTTGGTATATAGGAAGGTGGGTGTATAGGTAGATGGGTGTATAGGAAGGTGTGTGTATAGGTAGATGGGTGTATGCAAAGGTGGGTGTGAAGTTAGGTGGGTGTATAGGTACGTGGGTTTGTAGGTAGTTGTGAGTATAGGTAGATGGGTGTGTAGGTAGTGGCTGTGTAGGTAGATATATTGGTGAAGCAAGCACAAAGTGATTACTGGTTCTGTAACCATATACACTTGTATTGCAGGCACGTTGTGCTAACCTACTCGGCTCATTTCCCTAACGTGCCCGACATTTCACGTTTTACGTTTGCTGTGTACATTGCGTCGTTCTTAACTGAGTTCAGTTTAAAATTCACTTTGCTAATTCGTTCAACCCTGGCAGTAATCAGAATTTCATGTCTGTCCATCAGTATTCTGGTTTAAGTTCTTACTTTATGTGAACTCACAGAGGCCTTCTTGCAGTGATGAAGGGAAAAAAACCAACTCATTTATGGTTTCTTTAACAGTGTGCAAGAGTAGGGAATGTTCCGATTCGCTATAAGAATTTGTAATATTAATCAAAAATAGTGAAGGATTGGTTGATTGGGCTAGTGGTTGGCTGGGTGGTTGGTTGATTGGGTTGGTGGTTGGTTGCTTATTTGTTTGAGTAGGTTATTGATTGTTAAAGGCTGGTTGGCTGGTTGGTTGATTGGATTAGTGGTTGCTTGATTGGATTAGTGGTTGGTTGTTTGGGTTGGTGGTTAGTTATCTGTTTGGGTCTGTTGTTGATTGGTTAGTAGTTGGTTGGTCGATTGTGTTGGTCCTCGTTGGTTGGATCGATAGTTGGGTTATTGATTGGGTGGGTGGATTGTTGGTTGATTGGGTAGGTGGTTATTTGTTTGGTCGATTTATTTGAATTGGTAGGTGAGTGGGTGGTTGATTGGTTCACTGAGTGAGTCGGTGAGTGGGTTGTTGACTGGGTTGATAGGTGGCTGGTTGGTTGGGTGGTTGTTGTCTTTGGCTGGGTGCGTTGTTTCTGTATGGGTAGTTGGTTGGGTATACTCATGGTTGGCTCGTTAATTGAATTGGTTTGGTCAAATGCAAGTTACTAGTACAATAAAGGGTTCTTTTATTGAGGAGTACTAGGCAGTGAGGAGTACTAGGCATTGAGGAGTACTAGGCATTGAGGAGTACTAGGCATAAGGTGCTAGTCCCATATTTGTATAAACCAGTCGTAACTCGACGGGTGATGTGGTCAATAACACGCCGACTGCGTTTAATTCCCAGGATTTTTCGGGTACCCTACGGCCATGCGCATTATTCTTGGATGTACAAGAGATACAGCATGCAGGGCCATGCGCTACCTTCTTGATTTTCCAACCATTGAAGACAGAATACAAATTTGTAGAGCACGTGCCTACCTCAGAGTTAACGCAAACACACAACATCCGCTGCATAGTGAAATTAGGAAGGTGAAGGGCAGCAGGTTAAAAAGAGGAAGGTCGTGGATGGGTCAAGCCGAGGACATTCTTCGACAGGTATGTTCACTTGAGGACTTAGAACCTGGCGAGGAGTGGGTACAAGTGCCAACAGATTTATGTACGTCTCTTCCAGTCTGCATCCAACTAGACAAAAAATGCAGACAAGAAAATCCGGCTCCTGTGGAGGCGGAGGTACAAGCTTTGATTTTCGAGAATTCGTTAGATGGTGATGCTGTCATCTACACAGATGGGTCGGTCGTCCGACATGTGAGAAGCTCATGGGTTTTTACAGCACAGGTCGGAGGGAGAATTGTGAAGGAGGACTCTGGTGCTTTTGCTGAGACCACAAGTAGCCTGACTATGGAAGTCATGGCAGTAAGTAAAGCAATAACATGGGTCGAGACACAGACATTCACTAGGACATGTTTCCTTAGCGACTCAAAGAGCATGCTCAAGTGGATAGAGATGGGGTGGATCCGAAGAGAGTGGCTGCTGTCTCTGAAGCGGTCTCGGCTGGCAAACATTAGTTTCATCTTCGTGCTAGGGCATGCGGGAGTACAATGAAATGAGCGGGCTGACAAGCTAGCAGGTAAGGCTACTGTGGAGGGCGGACGCGCCATGGACCAGGCTGACATTCTGAATGCTCTACGGGAAGTTAGACTGTTGTGAGAACCAAGTGATGACTGTGAATCTACAACCATGGTCAGACTGCGAAAACTGCAAATTAAAAGAGTTGTGGCCAAACAAGAACAATACGCAGGAAGCCAAAGGAGATAGATAAACCAACACAGAACTGGTGTCGTTAGCTGCTACAGGCTGTGGGATTTGCTGAGGAGGGGATCCAGGCACTTATGGACTGAATGGTTCGATGTGCAATGAGGATGATCTGTCGACTAACTAACTAACTAACTAACTAACTAACTAACTAACTAACTAACTAACTAACTAACTAACTAACTAATTAACTAATTAACTAACTAACTACCTTCCTACCTACCTAACTAACTAACTAACTAACTAACTAACTAACTAACATAGAGAATCGTAGATAACACAACCCTACAAAAAAGAATTTATTTGGTGTCAAACATTGTACTTCTAATTCTGCATAAAAGAGGCCTGCTAAACCCAATATCAAATTTATTTGTCTGTAGCACCTGTAGTTATTGAGGTACAGACATTTGTGTATTAAGTATTGTTATTACAGCATATTCTATATAAGGCTCTGGGGGGGGGGGGAGGGGGGGGGGAAGTATTGCTATCTAATCCCTTGCAAAATTTGGTAATCTAATGGTTTGGGGAGAGCCCAAGAACCACTATAATGATTTTTATTTCTGTATTGTCAATACAAATAGAATTAATGGAAAAAACTTGTGAATTCTATGATCTAATTTGAGATCTATATCTCTCTAAGAAATCTTCAGAACTTTTGGCTTTAAGACTTAAATACAAATAATTATTACTGCTGAAACATAGGTTACATTTTATCGCAGCAGAGAGCACGATTTTCTTCCATTCTTTTGTAAAGGAAACAACTTTGTGTTGTGTACCAATGTAGGAAGTTTTGTAAACGAAATGGATGTAGGTTATACACCAGATGGAAGGCGACTTTTCATTGACAGCTCTAACAGACGTTTGAAAGGTGTTCTCTTAAACAATGGTAACAAATATGGCTCAAATCCGATTGCCCATTCTGCTACAGTGAAGGAGAAGTATGCTACAATAAGCACAGTTTTAATTATTTATGTAGAAATTTTTCTGAATTGAGCATTTAAAAAAATAAAAAAACTTAGAACTGGAATTTTTGATGAACCTCAAATTGGAAAGTTAATAAACAATCCACATTTTATTGATTCGATGAATATAACAGAGTCGAAAGCCTGGTCATCTTTTGCTTCAGTTGTGCAAACCTTTCTGAGTAACTTTAAAGAAGACAATTATTCTGTAGTAGTTGATAACATGCTATCGAGTTTTTGTAAGCTTGGATGCAATATGAGCATAAAATTGCACTACCCCCATAACCATGTACATTTCTGTTCCAAGAATATTTGCGACTTTAGTGAGGAGCAAGGTGAGTGATTTCATCAAAATTTAAAAATAAATAAAGAAATAAATAAAAAATAAAAATGGAAGAGAGATACGAGGGTCTTTGGGATGCCTACGTGATGGCAGATCACTGTTGGACCCTTAAGCATGACTGTCTGGGCATATCACATTCCAGGAAGTCCTTGAAAAGAAGCTTTTAGTGTCTTGACTACAAATTAAACAAGAAATACCACTGATGGCACCTAACTCTAACAATTTCCCTACAAAGAAGGTCATTTTTAATTATCTCAAAAACTAGAGCATATAGAAAAACATCTGATTACAATTTTGGAATCAGCAACACAAAATGACAGA
This sequence comes from Cepaea nemoralis, assembly GCA_014155875.1. NCBI lineage: Eukaryota > Metazoa > Mollusca > Gastropoda > Stylommatophora > Helicidae > Cepaea > Cepaea nemoralis. The sequence continues at coordinate 118,434 of JACEFZ010006990.1, forward strand.
GAAACGGCTATGCAATATAAGGCACCAAAATGTTTGTAATTGTTTATTACCAGTGTAATAGATGCGGGTCTCTCTGGCTGAGGGGTTACAACACTTTTTCCGTAATCCCGTTTGTCACGCAGAGTCTCGTAGCGGGAGTGAGCTGGGAGCGGTTCGTCCCCCGCTGGTGACTTGCGGGACACTGAGCCGGCCGCTCAGAAAGCAATGGCAAACTACTGAGCGTAATCTTGCCAAGAAATCAACAGACAGCTGAAAGATGCTGCTGTTGACAGCGATGTCCTGTAAAGGATATGCGAATAAAACAAAAAAAAAGTGTAATAGATACATCGGGAGAGACGCGGTAGACAAGCAGCTATCATGTGTGATGACAGCCTGGGGTCACGTGCTCGAATACCCAACAGAGCGGGTTCTTGTAACATGACCTGCACTCCCAGGTCGACCAGCTAAAACTGGAGCCAGAAAATTTTCTGGAAAGTAAATAAGGCCGGCGTGATAGTGACCACATGACCCAATGAGTACAGATTGTTCTATAAAAAAATATCTGGTTAGAACCATATGTCCAGTGCCCCTCAAGGACTGTAGAAGTACGCTTTTTTGTTACATCTATGAATCCTCGGGGCTGTGGAGCAATGTGATCATCTTCGCCCGTTGGCTAATGGTTTGAATGCGCAGAGTGAAATAAGTGATTTATTCTACGCCACATATAGTTTCTTCCATGTCAGATTTCACTGTGCATTTTCAATTACATTGAAAATATCACGTGAAGTAAAGAACTCTTCACGTTAGGCCCTAATCTGGAGATATTCATTAAATCAACACACAAAAATGGATTCTGGAATTTTACAACAAAATTATCGGTTCAAAAATGTATGGGTTGTGATATAAAAAATGCACGCATGAATAACATATGTTTTCACAATAACTGAAATCGCCTTTCTAAAAATGGCAAGAAAGTAAATTAAGGAATCAAGTAGGTTAATCTGTACATGTTGCCTCACTTAAACAGACATCGTGAAGAAGAGTGAACTTGAAAGTCAAATGGCCAATTTCCATACATTCATTCCACGATTCCATTCTGTGTGTGACGAGACGCGATGGAGATATAACGCGGCTTCTGCCTCGGGTTATTTTAAAGAGAAACTTGTCTGGTAATGCAGATTTGATGTGTAGAGTACTTGGAATGCGCAGAGGTTGATGAGAAGGCTTGCAGGATTTGCCTCGTTGGGAGATGCACTGCTTGACAGCGGAAGCATGCCGGGACTTCATCCTTGGGAACATTTCCATTAACGGGTGAAAGATGTGTATACAAGACAATGACTCTTCGTCACTTCTTTCATGTCTGCAACTATTCTGTCTTTTCTGTCTCGCCTTCTGCACACTCTTTCTTTTTTTTTTTTACCTCGTCTTCTTACTTTATAGTATTATTATCTTTCATCATCATCATTATCTTTATCATTTTGCTTTGCGAACAGGCATGGGAGATTATGCATCTCCATGACTTGCGATCATCAGAATCGTGTATCAGTTTGATTAGTGAAAAGCTGTCCATGCCTTGACGAAAGAAAACCTGTCAAGAATCTTCCACTATCTCTTTGTCCACACACTTTTCCAGTTTTCACAACGTGTTAAACATTTCTTCATCATCATTACCATGCATCGAGTCGATAGTCATGATTGTCCATCTCACACGATCAGGTCTGTTTTCTTGTCTCAATTATGACATGTGATCAACATGCCTAGGTATTTATCTCTTTGTCTTCACATTTTCTGTTTTGCTTAATTTACTTAGATGTTCACCTCCATTTAACATTAGCCAACAGTTACGTGATAAACCAAAGAAGTAAACTTGAGCATAGCCTACGATGGGTAGCGTTGTGATATTCTGTTGTAATAATTTGGTGTGTCCAGTGTGTGTCTCGTGATTACACACCCGCTTCACACGCGTGATCCGGGACTGTTTCCGGTTCCGGTCAGGGATATGCTCTACTGACGAGCTCAAACGAGGGCGAAACTCGAGTATAGTGCTTCCATATTGACGTGGATAGGCCTTAGGTTCATACCAGAATGCAATCGGCGTTGCCAGTGGTGGGTTGTGCTCACTATTTAAACCAAAGAAAGCCTGTTACTGAGGAAGGTCAAGTTCGCAGTTATATAAATAAACTTATTCGGTTACAATTACATCTGTTTGTAATATTCTCTTGTTACCGTTTTTTTTTTAAAGTTTACATATTGTATTTCATTGATTCTCGCTATTCTTCGTTCAGAAAGCAATGGCAAACTATGAACGTAAATTTGCCAAGAAATCACAGTCTAAAAATGTTAGATTGACTGGACATTTAGTAAAAGGATTTGTAACTAACTTTATTCTTCATTTCATAAGCATATTTAATTAATTTGAATATTAGTTATTATAATGTGTATTAATTAACTAAAGGTCTATTATCATCGTGAATTAATATACCATTATTATTATTATTATTATTATTATTATTATTATTATTATTATTATTATTACACACACGAAATTATCCAACCGAAATACTATCTCGCAAATACTGTTCTATCCTGGCTTTTGCCATGTTGTTGAACTTGTTTGGTTCATTCATCATCACCATCATCATCATCTTCCACTTCTGCCGTCAAGCGTCGTGGGGAGGAATAATTTGCGTTCCAGCGCCCGCTGGGCGGCACTGGATAGTGTCATTCCGTGTGGTTGTACAATGTCTCTGATGTCGTCAATCCATTTTCTTCTTGGACGTCCTCGTGGTCTCGTCGCAGATGATCTTTAATGTAAGGCTAGTGATGGTAGTTGCTGATGTTGCATTCTAACGACATGGCCAAACCATTTGATCTTCTGTCTTTCAATAAATGTGGCACAAGGTGTTGATCCCACAGTCTGTCTGATAGTAGCATTTCTTACTCGGTTTCGGATTGTTAAGTTGGCAGCTCTCCTCAGGCATCTCATTTCGCAGGTGTTGATTTTGCGAAGGTGTAATTTGGATAAAGTCCAGGTTTGAGATTGGTAGCATAGGGTTGGTGTGAATATGCTGTTTATTATCTGTCGTTTTGCGGACATGGGTATGTTTGGATGTTTCAGTAAGGGTGATAGTTGATATGTAAGTGCACTAGCTTTTTGACATCTGATTTCAATTTCTCTGTCCAATCTGCCATCTTCTGTGATCATACTTCCAAGGTATTTGAATTCTTTAACTTGTTTCAGAGGTGTGTTATTTATCTGTATACTTAGTGGGCCTGGCGATCTGCTAACTTGCATTACTTCGGTTTTGGCTGTGTTTATACTCATATTGTATCTGCTGCAGGTTGAACTCAGATTAGTAATATGATTTTGTAGTCTGCCCTCATCGCTGTAAAACAGGCACTGATCGTCTGCAAATAGAGGTTCATTTATTCCCTGTGGGTCAGTTGTTTCATCTGGAGTAAAGAGTTCTAAATTTTCTGAATCTGTTCTGTCGAGAGTTGCTTCTTTTGGAAACTATGTCCATGCAGATATTGAATAGCAGGGGAGAGAGCACACATCCCTGCCTCACTCCTGTGTTGACTGTGAACATATCTGATATACCTTCTTGTGTTCTTACTGCACTTTGGCTCGAGTGGTATATGGCTATGATGTTTTCTAGCAGTTGCCCTTCTATCCCATAGTCTTCAAGGATGGTCCATAATTTGTATCTGTCTACTCTATCGAAAGCCTTTTCCTGATCTACAAACACAATATTCTGCTGGTCACTATATTCGATAGTTTTTCACAAATTTGTCTAAGTGTAAATAATGCATCAGTGCAACTTTTACCTTTCCGAAAACCGAATTGTGTTTTACTTAACTGTTGTTCAACTATTGGTCTAGCTCTTTGTTCCAAACGTTTTGCATACATTTTCCCTATACGGCTCAGGAGTGATATACCTCTGTATGTTTCGCACTCTCTCATATTGCCTTTCTTTTTCCATATAGGTACTATTATTGCCTGTTGCCAATCATCTGGGACATTTCTTTCTTCCCATGCTATATTAAAAAATCTTGTTAGCCATTTAACTCCCGTTTTCCCACAGGCCTGAATAGCTTCAGTGGTTATTCCATCTGGACCTGGTGATTTGTTTTTAGGACTTTTCTGTATAACTGCTTTGACTTCTGCAGGTATGAAATTTGGTTCTTGCTCTCCCTGGCATTTAGGCACAAAAGTGAGGTTTTCTATGTTATGTGTGGGGTTAAGTAGTTCTTGAAAGTATTCTGCCCACCTTGCTAGTCTTTGTTGTGGATTAAATATCGGTATATATCTTTTGCTGTTGATGATGGTGGTTGGGTTGTAACATGCATCTCTGTTGCTCACTGTGGTGACATATTTATAAAATTCTCTTGGGCAGTCTTTGCTAAGGGTCGCCATCTGTTCACCTTATCTTCTCCAGGATTCATCTCTAGATGCTCTAATTGTTCGTTTGGCATTACGTCGTGCTATTCTATAAGTAATATAGTCCTGTTCAGATTTAGTTGTGATCCACTGTTTGAATGCTACCTTCTTTTTTAATATGCTATCTTTAACTTCATTGTTCCACCAGGCTGTTCTTAATCTTTTGTCCTGCCCTACTTTCTTTGTTCCACATTTATTTTTCAGTGTGTCGAGTATGGCAGCCTTGAAACATGTCCATTCCTTATCTACGCTTGAGTGGTCATCAGGGATGTTCTTATGTAGGTTTTGGATCTCTTGATTGAATTCGTCTTTAACCGTATTTTCCTGAAGCCTCCTATAATTGATGACAGGTGTTGTTACCTTTTTGTTTCTTATTTTCCTGTGTGTTGAAATCTTTTTGATTATGACTGGTTTGTGATCAGTACCAACATCTGTATTTGGGAGTGCTCTTGAATCTAATAGTAGCCTTCTGTCTGATTCCCTAACTAGAATAAAGTCAATTTGAGATGCTTGGTCTGTGTCATTCCATTTACACCAGGTTTTGGTGTGGCTAAGACGATGTTGAAAAGAAAAACTATTTGCTATTATTAGTCCATGTTCCGGACATATGTTGAGTAGATGTTGACCATTGCTGTTATAGTGTATTTTTTTTTTTTTTTTTTTTTTTTTTTTTTTTTTTGTTCTTTGCCTCAATATAAAATTCAATATCTCAGTAACCAACTGAGGGAAAATGATGAGATTTAGCATATAACCTTATCATTATGTCCACCCAACAAAAAAATTTTTGTTCTGGAGATTGTACAGCAGATTTCAATGTTTGTTTATATGCGGTATATAATTTACCTCTCCCGGATTCATGCCATCATTTTAAGAGTATTACAGCTTCAGCAAGACACACCCCCGCTCTTTTTTAATTTTGTCTGGCGGTTTTCGTTTTGGCAGACTGAGGGAATTTATATGGGATAGTTCAGAGGTGTCGTCAAACTGTGGGTTCTTTCATGAAACGTGATTATATAAATAAACTAGCTGGCTCGGTCCGGCTCCTGGCGGGGATCTATCTATCTATCTATCTATCTATCTATCTATCTATCTATCTATCTATCTATCTATCTATCTATCTATCTATCTATCTATCTATCTATCTATCTATCTATCTATCTATCTACATATCTATTTATCTACCTATCTATCTATCTATCTATCTATCTATCTATCTATCTATCTGTCTGTCTGTCTGTCTGTCTGTCTAATCTATCTATCTATCTATCTATCTATCTATCTATCTATCTATCTATCTATCTATCTATCTATCTATCTATCTATCTATCTATCTATCTATCTATCTATCCTATTTATCTATCTATCTATCATATCTAATCTAATCTAATCTACCGACCGACCGACCGACCAACCGACCGACCGACCGACCGATCGACCGACCGACCGGCCGCCCGGCCTGCCTGCCTGCCTATCTACCTACCTACCTAGTGTGTGTGTGTGCGTGTGTGTGTGTTTTTTTTTTTTTTGCCTCAATATAAAAGAGACACTGACAACTATTTTCATAGTGCAAAACAAGTAATCATGTTCCATCTCTGAACGGTAAACAGCAGAGTAGACAGTCTTTCACGAAGACTCAAAGCGGGTCTGTCACCAATGTGCACGTGTGAACAAACTACACAAACATATCCTTAAAAATGGAAACATGATGACTAAATTGCGGTATCATTTCTGGTCACTCCATAAGGCACATTAACGTACAGCTATTTGGAAGCTTTCACGAACTCAATATAAAAAGCTAACATGAATACTTGTGTACACTTTAGCAGCTGAAGAAACAAGAAGGAAAAGAAAAATAAGGTAAGAAATATATTCCTTCTGCTTTCCTGTTAATTTACAAATTATTTACCCCGTGCCTCTGTAAATTCTCTGTCTTTACTAATATTACACATTGCACCCCTCTCGGGATTCTCCGTGGTGAAGTGGTCAAGCCGTCTGACTCGGGCTCCGAATGTTGTATGTTCGATTCCGGGCCGCGTCCTTCATTTCACGAGTGCATTTTTTCGGAGACTCCCGAGGGTCGTCGCTGGAGCTACGGAGTTCGTGCTTTGTGCGACGCTTTACGCGCTGCGGAAAGAAACTGCTCCACATGGGATAAAATCCCGGTGCAATGCAGCCGACCCTGTCGATTTTAAGCTACTTCTTTCATTGCACCCACTCCCATACGAATCCGGATACGCCTTTGATTGTCATCTGAATTTACAGGTCTCCCATTACCGTAAACATAACTTTGTTAGCGAGAAATCACTAGTTGTTCAGCAACACATCAAAGGAATGTCGCCGCTTTCAATGATTTAAGTTGTTTTGGACCTATCAAAGACATATTCCTTGGGTGGGGGTAAATATAAAACGGCAGGATAAATTTCATAACGATGCAACAGACAGTTTTCAAAATAATTGATCGTGAATGACGGCATTCAAGTCGGGACATACTATACAATCAGTCTCTGTGTCGCTGAATGGCCCCATGCAATCCTCCCACGGTGTTCTTCGTGTGCCTATTCGTCCGTTAAAATCACCCATCACAACTAGTTCATCTGTCTCCTTGACATTATTTAACGTGTCTGCAAGTTTATCAAAATATTCGTCTTTGTCTTCGACGCTGTAAGTGTCATTACATGGGGCGTATGTTTGTATAAAAGTTGTTGTTCTATTTCCTTCTTTGATCTGTACTAGTATTATCCTTTCTGATATAAATTTAGTGTTGATAATGGCTTTCGCCTTGTCTGGATGCAACAAAAAACCCACTCCATGTTTAGCTGTAGCTCGCTGATCGACGATTGGTTCATTGTTATTGTTATTTCTCCTTAATTTTTTTCGAGATACATTAGGGAGTCATGGAACATTTGGCACTCACCAGAGAAAAGAATCGGGGCTTTAGAACTTCAATGTTACAGGGATAATTCTTCAATTTGTGTGGACCAAGAAGAAGAAAAATGCTTTAAAATATCCGAGCACTGAAGATTACAGGCTTATTAACAGCGTCGTATTTCGGAAGCTAAAGTATTTTCGCCATATTAAATGATGCAGTGGTTTGGAAAGAACAGTAATGGAAGGGATAGACACACAAAGAAGCAGCAAGTGTGGAGCAGCAGGGAGATGGACGCAGGACATCGAAGACATTCTCGGTGTGACATTTCATGATACAGAAGAACTAGTAAAGAATCGAGACTCTTTTCCGTAATGAGAGCGACGTTCTGCAATGGACCTGCTTTACGTTGGTGAATTTTTTTTTTTTTAACTCCTACTTTTGTTAATTTTCTTGTATTTGTCTTTCTGTGTTTAATGTGATTGCTTCTCTCATTCCCTTTTTAATCACATACCTTCTTAATGTTAATAGTTCAATTGTCTATATTAGTATCCTGGGTTCATATACCACTATTCTTGTGAATCTAACTGTGAATCTGGTAAATTAAATAATTCAATACAAGAAGAAGAAGAAGAAGAAGAAGAAGAAGAAGAAGAAGAAGAAGAAGAAGAAGAAGAAGAAGAAGAAGAAGAAGAAGAAGAAGAAGAAGAAGAAGAAGAAGAAGAAGAAGAAGAAGAAGAAGAAGAAAACGAAGAAGAAAAAGCAAAATAAGAAGAATCTAAAGAAGAGGAAGCATAAGCAGCAGAAGTGGCAGGAAAAGAAAAAGAGGAAGAGATGGTTGGCAAAGAAATAATTGAAAATGCAGATTAAACATGTCAAAACTATGCCTCATCCGTCCCAAAACCAATGTGCTGTGCTGAATCATGACTCTGTTGACTTCTTACATGCTTCACCGGAGATATATAACTTCCGGTCCCAGCATGGCGGTTAGGCATTGAAACATTGGAGTATTTATCTTTGTGACTGCGGTTTGCATTTCCCATTTTCCTCATGTTGGACTGGTAGTATATGGTTCCGTCGCCCTGCTACTGATTGAGTGCGCAGCGCGACTCTGTGAGCTGTGATATTCACGTGGAATGCTTCTACATGTCCGCTTTTTTTTTTTGTATAGTGAGTGACCTTCATGTTTGGAACAATGGCTACCGCCTGTTATTGAATTGACTGATTTGCCTTTTGGGTTCACGAGTGCCCTTTTCAGGATACTCCTGGGAGTCGACGCTGGAGCTACGGAGTTCGTGCTTAATGCAACGCTTTCGGCGGGTCGCCCTGCGGATAGAGACAGAGCCATGTGAGAAAACTCGGGTCAATGAGGTCTTTAAGGTGATTGCCAATTCCATCGACGATGAACTGTGGTTTTCGTAGAGGACTTTTGTGTTGGCATTCTGGCGGCGGCGTTATGCATAGTGTACCTGTGCGGGCTGTTGGATTGCCGAGACCCCTGTCTGTTCCACTTTTCACATTGGACAGTGGGGAGCATTTTGTGTGATATTCACTGCCACAGGAACGGAGCATAATGCGGACGACCAGTTGCCGTGAAGTTGGAACCTCGACTAACTAACTAACAGCTTCACCGCACTTGAATACACCGCTGTTTTCTCAGCTCGGAGAGGGGTAGGAGAGCTTTGCAACAAACTCCTCGTGGGCATGACATTTTGTGACTAGGTCGGAAATAATGTGTCACTCATTGACACATTCCCTTTTTACGGTGAAATGATCTAACACCAATTTTTTTAGATTGAAGAGTTTGTCTACCAACAGGGGTCACCAACCAACCATACCCCAGCAATATTAACCATCTGACATGAAAAGACGTGAACACGATTTTTTTTTAAATTTCAGATTACACTGTTCAACCTTTAATAAGATTATAATTAGGGTTGAAGTTAGTTACTGGTTTCCAGTGAATTTCTTTTGCTGTCGTTTCTTTCGTTGGGATGTTTTTTTTTCCTTTTCAATTGATGGTCCTGAAATGGATTAGACTTTAGGAGGACTCATCTGCCGATTGTCGTTGTGCTATTCTAGTTAGCTAGTTATTCATTTTAGTTCTGTTTACATACAAAATATGAAGAAACAGCCGAAGACAGACATGCTTCGGGCAGAGTCGTAGGCTCCAATTTAGCAATCATAAATGGAGGGCATCTGTCAAATATTTTCCTTAGACCACGCTGATATGGTGGGAATTGAGCAAGACACTCAGGACTCCCAGGGAAACCCGAACGGACACATAATCAAACTGCTACTTGTACTTTGAATATTGGGACTCTTTGCTGGGTGTTGGAGATGAGGACGCAGCACGTATGGGCATATCCCGAGTGCTGTGACGTCGTTTCCTAAACACGTAACTGTTTAAAGGCTTTTGTATTTCGTGTTCAGTGTCCACCATGTCTTTATTTATTTATGGTTTGTTTTTTTTTTTTGGGGGGGGGGGGGGGAAATATTTCCTACTTCTAGGCGGGTCCACCTGGGAGCGGATGGTGGATAGGCCTCTAGATATTGTGTCTACAGGTTAGTTGTGCATATGTTGAAGAAGCAGCCGTGGACCAACACAGGCGGTGGTCACTGAGAGGCGACGAGTTAGCTGGTGGGGTAAATATGTCTATCTATCCATCCATCATATGCCATGCCGGTAAGCGTGGACGGTCATGATTCGCAATTTCACTCGATCACCAGAGTCGTGGATCAGCTCAGTCTTTTTTCTCGACCATGCCACACGGTCAAGTCATCCAGGTATTTAATTCTCTGTCTTCCCCTTGTTCTCTTCCCCTCGATCGTGTCAGTTGTCACCAAGTTCTCTAATTTATTTCTTTTCATAACATGTCCAAAAAATGTTGACTGTCTACGTCTAATTTCTCTAATCAGTTTATGAGTTGCATTTGTTTCTTGTAGGACTCGGTCGTTTGTTTTTCTGTCTGTCCATGGTATTCTTCGCATTCTCCTCAGAAACCACATTGCCACAGCAGCCAGTTGTTTCTTCAGCTTGACTGATAATAGTCCACGCTTCACATCTACACAAAAGTACAGGCTCTATGTAGCACCTCAACACTCTTTTTCTTGAAGCAATTGACATATTTTTATTGGTCAGTTTTCCATCTTGCAAAAGGCAACCTTCGCCATGGCAATTCTTGTTCTAATCTCTTCAAGGCATCTCCCATCAGATGTTATGACTGTTCCGAGATAATTGTACTGATTCACTTGCTTAAGAATATTACCATTTACCTGTATATTACATTGTGGTATTTCGTTCTTCCTAGTGACGACCATAATCTGTGTCTTCTTACAATTTAATTGTAACCCTAGTTGTTCAATGTGTGCAACAACCGCATCTACTGAATACAGCAGATCCTGCTCATTGTCTGCAAGCAATACTGTATCATCTGCATATATAATATTGTTGATTTTTCTCCCCTCCAAAGATGATTCCTTTCATATCCTGTACATTTCTGGAAATATTTTTACTATACAGGGAAAACAGATCTGGAGACATTACACATCCTTGTCTCACACCTCTCTAAATAGGCTGATATTGACCTGCTTCATTATCAATTTTGATAGCATCTTGATGTTTCCAATATATGTTTTATTTTAAAGTCTAAGGTCTTTCCCATCAATTTGTAGATATGCAAGCATTTCTATAATGTTGACTTGTATTACTCTATCGAAAGCCTTCGTGTATTCAATAAAGCAAAGATGTATATCTTTATTTACTTCTATAGAACGTTCAATTACTGTTCTCAGCATGTACACAACTTTTACTGTACCCTTGCCTTCTACAAAATCACATTGTTCTTCTCCAATTTCGGGCTGTATTTTCTTCCTAACTCTTTGCATGATAACTCTTAGCAAAATCTTCGTGATGTGGCTCATTATACTAATTGTTCTATGCTGATCACATTCCAACTCTCCTGATTTCTTTGGGATTGCAATAAATACAGAATTACATAATTCATGAGGTATATCTTCAATATCATATATTGTGTTCAGCAGTCTGGTGACTTGATCTAGTCCATATTCTTCTAAAGCATTAATCATTTCTGTTGTGATGTTGTCTGAACCGCGAGTCTTGCCAGTTTCCATATATTTAAGAACATTATAAACCTCCATCATCAAAGTTGATGATCCTTCATTAATACTTGGAATATCATACTGTTCTTCTCTGTTATCATCATAAAGGTATTTCACATAATCTGACGATACATGTAAAATCTGATCTTTTTCTAGTATGACTGTTCTATAGTTTGATTTTAGGCAGCCTGCTGATGTACGTGTTCTTTTATTAGTAAGCTCTTGAATTCTTTTTTGCATTAATTTGGTATTTGTACTGTTGTGTTGTTTTTCAATTTCTATGCAATTTTTCTCAAGCCATGCTTCTTTTGCCTCCTTACATAATGTTCTGACTTTTCTGTGAATTTCTTCATATTTGGCAGGATTATTTTTGTTGTGTCTTCTTGTTTCCATTAGTTGTAAAATTTCTTCAGTCATCCATTTCTTACGACCCACTTTCTTTAATTTTGGAATAGTTGTTTCTGCAGCCAAACTGATTGAATTCTTCAACATTTCCCATTGATCATCCACATCTTGAAATAGGATCTCTAGATCAGACAGTATATCAAATCTGTTCTTTACTTCTATGTTAAAATTGTCTTGTATTACCTTGTCATTTTTCAATGTACACAGATCATATTTAGTGTTTCCTGGTGAATACTTGACTTTCTTTAACTTTACCCTCAATGTTCCTGTAATCAATCTGTGATCACTGTAACAGTCAGCATTGGGAACTGTTTTTGCGATTGTTAACGCATTTCGAAACCTTCTGCTAATCAAGATGTAATTAATCTGGTTTCTAATTCTGCTATCAGGACTCCTCCATGTCCATAATCTTCTAAGATGTTGTTTAAACCTTGCGTTTCCTACATTCATTTCCTTCTTTTTTGCCAATTCTACCAGTCTGTATCCGCTTTCGTTTCGCTCTCCCAAATCATGGTTGCCTACTGTGTATCCACCGCCTTGATTTTCCACTTTTGCATTGAAGTTACCCATTATGATATTTATTTATGAAATTTTACATTTTTTTCAAAGCAGACTCAGTGTCATTATAAAATACCTCTATACTACCTTCACTGCATTCTCCTGTTAGGGCATACATTTGAATGACGTGTTTGTTAAAAGGTCTGCCGATTAATTTTTCCAATAGAACCATGTCTGAAACAGCCCAATATCCTTGAACAGATTTTGATGTTTCCCGATCCAAGATAATTGCTACGCCCCTTTGCCGTTCTGCCCCCACCCCACCCCCAGGAAAAATACTCTTACATTCTTCCCCTGTAATAATCCATGCCTTTCCATCTCGTCTCGCACAATCCTAATATATTAATCTTCTTTCTCTCTCTCCATTTCTTGTTTGTTGTTATCTAATTTTCCGTCGTCGCTTAACGTCGAACATTCCATGTTGCTAATTTCAAAGTCCCTGACCTTTTCTTGAGATGATCTGAAATTGGGCGAATCATGATAAACTAGGCAACTTTAAAGAAGGTAGTTTGCCGTTGCTTTCCTTCTTGGCAGTGACCATACTGGCCGGGTGACCGTGGCCATTGTCTCGTTAAAGAGATTGTCTGCCTACCGTCGCGAAATTTGAGACCATAACCAATAAGTATCTGTCGGCTGCCCTCAAAATTCCATCCACCACATGCCTTCCCTGGTTTCTTGTGAACAACTTTAGCAAACAAATACAAAATAACCATATATTCTCCCGAGAAATACACAAAACTCTGCACCCCTGAAGAAAGAAGCGTTACGTCGTCGCTATTTTACCAGAAGTCTATAAACTTTATATATATTTTTTCAAAACTCTATGAAGTGGCCATCGGAGGATAGATGCGCCACATATAACACCTTTAACCCCCCTCCCCCGCTTCCTTGTTGGGTATGTCTATTAAACAAAGGCTAGTGGAGTTACCCATATACAGCACAAGCTGGTGGAAGACAAGGGGAAGCCACAGCTGTATTTTCCCAAGACAGTCATGCATCTAAACAACACTGATAAAGATAACAACGTTAATGGGGATTCCTGTGGAGTCTCTACGTCTAGTAAGAAGTACTATGTGCTGCCGGTGATACCCGATCGTCATAAAGCAACTGTATGCAAATTAAATGTTAAAAATACATTAAATGATGATACATGGAATGTTTGAGCATTTAGCCAGGATGGAAAGGTTGAAGACGTCAAGAAGGAAATGGAAAGAATGAAGATAAATACATTACGTATTTGTGAAATGCGATGGTGTCGCTTGTTTTCCCGGGAGAGAGGTGGAATCAACAAGCACATCTTCAAACTTATTATCTGTTGGGATTATTGACTGACTTTTGTCTACACCCCTCCCTTCTGTCTTCCCTTCCATATATCTATTTCTTTCACTCTCTCTGTTATTCTCTCAACACATACTCAGACAACAGTTCCTTTCAACAATAAATAAAAGATTTATTAAGAAAAACTATGTCTGGTGTATGTATGGACTGAGTATATGTAGTTGGTATTGTCTGCTAGTGTGAATGCAAGATAGGACGGTTGATCTCGTATGTGCATTAGTTCTTCTCGTCTTTTCTGTCAGCCAAAACACAGGACTGCACACACAGAAATGGAGTGATCTCACCATGAATGATCTCCTCCTGCTTGAGTCGGGAATTAATCCAATTCTTGAAGAAAACAACTGTTCAATGTCTTATCACCAGAAAATAATCCGATTTGGTAAGTCACTGAAGTTCATATATTTCCCGGTTTGGACGGTATTATAATCCACCTCTGAATACACACCGCCAGCTATCCAACATTGTCTAGAGTTACTATGACTGTTCTACACCATGTCTATGGTTAACAAAGTTTAATGTTTCGGCATAGTGCAATTGCATGCAGTTTTAAGTATCCCTGCTTGCCACAGGTTAACGTCTTTTCCTTTTAAGGGTTTTAGTTGTATATTTGTTTGAGCATACAGTGTTCTGTATTTGACGTTAAGTTATCACTTCTTCATATTAAAACATGTCTATGTTCTTGTTGTTTCTAAGTAGGTACTTTATTTGCTCAAGTGTAGTAACCTTCATCTCTTCTATGATTTCAATAGGAGATTTGAACCTTATATATATATATATCTATAGAATTAATGTAAGTCCCCGAATCAAAATTTATCCGCAGCCAAGCACTTTATCCCATTATAAGGGAGGATATTTCTATTCATTACAGGACACATAATTCTATCTTTCCGTCCAGTTTGGTATCACACACTAAACAGAAACTCCATGTTCAGATTTTTATATTGCGTGTCCCATTCTCCGTTGATTGTTTGATATCCATACATCAACAGTCGCATTTGCCGTTCCCGTAACATCAAACGTTCAGTGAAATCACGTATACGTCCGGCGCTCCGTTCTCCGCTGTTGCGCTGGTCCTCTGTCCATCGCTCGTTTGCACTTCAAAGCATTCTCCGTTCATTTTCCCGTCGGCCGATCGTCCCGTTTCTCCGTGTCCGTCAGATCGTCAAGCAATGAACTTTACGAACACCTGTATCCTATTTTCATATCTGTGTCGGTCAATGCTCTTTTATTCGTCCTCCTCTCAGAATGAAGTACACGATTGTTAACCCTTCTCCTTCCTTGTATTTTAATATGTAAGTTATCAAGGAATCATTAAACTGCAGTTTTTTCTGTGACAGATGGCCAGGTGTGGGCTGAGAATATTTAGATAATTACATAATTTTTTACTCAGGAGGGAAGGACTACAACAGGGGAGTTGGCATGATTTTGGATCGAATGAGTCCTAGAAGAGTTAACCGATTTTTGACAATCTCAGACAGAGTATTATTAGTGAAATTCCATGGCAAACCTCAGAGTATTAACATAATACATAATATATTTTACAACGAATTAGAACTGGCCGAAGACCAGAGTAAACATTTAGAAATGACTGTCACACTCGGGGATTTCAATGCCAAAGTAGGCAACGAAAAGGTGAGTGGCTTGACGGGTGGCTATGGAATCGGTGAGAGGAATGAGAGAGGTGACAGATTAATAGCATGGGAAGATGGCCATGAAATGATAATAAGTAACACTTGGTTCAACACCATTCTCGACAATGATATGCATGGAAAAGCCCCGTCGATAACATGTGCAGTCAAGTTGATTACATACTGATTCTAATGAGATTCAGAAGCAGTTTAGTAGGAGAAACTATACTAGAAGCAGATGGGCATAGTGACCATGTGCCAGTTAAAGGATAGGTGAGGTCAAGACTTAAAACCATTAAAAAAAACCAAAGAACTTCAAGTTAGATCTATCATGCTTAAAACAGACAAAGAAATTAGAGAAAGATACAATGTTACTGTAAAGAACAGATATAATGCCATGCAGACGACGTTGATGAACAATTGGACATGTTGAGGAAATCAGTCCAACAGACATCAAAAGAAATAATTCCACTTAAACATACAATTTCACAAAAGAAATGGATGACAGATGAAATGTTGCAGATCATTGATGAAAGAAGAAAGAAAAGGCAAGATAAAGAATAATATAATAGAATACTTAAAGAAATAGTAAACAAATTCAAAATAGATAAAGAAGTCAGGCGGAACCAACAGTGCTTGGAGATTGGAACAACCTTTGGAAAAGACCAGCATGACATGTATCAACAAATAAAAAATAAAAACAATAACAGGTAGAAAAACATGAAATACCACTGGATGTTTAAAATCAAGAAATGTGCTATATTGATGGGACAAGATGGTACAGTAAATAGAGTGACGGAATATCTGGAAGAGCTGTATTGATGGAACAAGATGGTACAGTAAATAGAGTGACGGAATATCTAGAAGAGCTGTATGACGATGGAAGATCGGATGTAAATATTCAAAACAAATGGCGAGGGTCCACCAATACTTGCAACGGAAGTCGAAGATGCACTACATCGAATGAAGAAAGAAAAGACACCCGGTCCAGACAACATTAATTAGGGGAATTTAGGCTCTATGTGTGTGTGTTTTTTTTAATTTTATTTATTCGATATATTGACAAAATTCCTAAATGACATCTACACTGGTGGATACTTTCCTCCTATTAAAATCCATCTTTAAAGATCTGCCAAAGAAACCAGGCGCTCTAGAATGCGAAGAGCATCGCACAATAAGTCACATGACAAAACCTGTTGCTGAGAATAATTATGAAAAGAATAAGAAACACGATTAAACCAGAAATCAGTGACGAACAGTGAGGCTTTGTGGATGGAAAGGGCACAAACAATGCTATACATATTATCAGGGCACTATAAGAATATAATGAGAAAGAGCTATAAGAAAGAGCTATAGAGGTAAAAACATATCTGTATTTATGCTTCATATATTACAAAAAGGCATTTGACAATGTGAAAAATGAGGAAATAATAAAATTACTAAGGCATTTGAATATTTACGGAAAAGATCTGCAAATAATAAGGAACATATATTGGCAGCAAACAACAGACATAAGTATCGACAACTTGGTAGGAACATTTCATTGTATAAAGTAAGGCGTCAGACAAGCTTGTGTAATGCCTCCTGATTTGGTTTCATTGTACAGTGAACATATAATGAGCTTTACAGAAAATATTTCAGGGATCCAAGTTGACAGACGTAACATAAATAACTTACCTTATGCTTATGACACAGTCTTTATGGCAGCAAGTCGGAAGGATCCATAGGAATTGATAGATACAGTAGTTGTAGAAAGTGATAAAATAGAATTCAATTTGAATAATAGAAAGGCAGAAGTCATGGTGATATCACAGAAACATATTTTGCTTAGTGTGCTATTAAAATAAATGACGTTATGTTGGGGAAAGTGCAGAAATTTAGATATCTAGGCACATGGACAAAATCAGATGGAAGATGCATCATAGAGATAAAGAACAGAATATGACAAGCAAAAACTACATTCTATCAAATGAAGATCATTTTGTGCAATAAGGACTTGTCCTTGAACGTTAAAAAAAAGAGTTCTTGTATGTTATACAGAACAAGTTTTAACATATGGCTGCAAATCCTGGACATTTAGTAAACATGCGAAAAACATACCTGGAAGCCTTGGAGATGTGGTTTTAAAGACGAATGCTTAAAATTATTTGGACAGACAAAATGAGCAATCTGAAAATTTTGAGGTAAGCTAAGTCGCAAAGCCAACTTATCACTAACATCAGACATCATTTTTGGCCACATTATGAGGAAAAAACAACAACTGGAACATGTTGTGACAACCGGAAAGATTTACGGAAATAGAGACAGAGGAAGACTGCGAGTGAAAATTCTTGAATCTTGTGTCATGTGAAGCTTGGACAATGAGCAGTCAGGCTGAAAAACATCTGATGGCTGTAGAAATGTGGTTTCTGTGGAAAATGCAAAGAATACCACGGACAGCCAGAAAGACCAATGAACAAGTTCTTCAAGAAACAAATGAAGATCGTAAACTGATTAGAGACATTAGACGTAGACAGTCACAATTTTTTGGGCATGTTATGAGAAGAAATGATCTGGAGAACTTGGATGACAACTGGTAAGATCGAGGGGAACAGACCAAGGGGAAGACCTAGAAGCAAGTACCTGGATGGCTTGGCCTTGTGGCATGGTCGAGACAGAAACACGGAGCTGATCCACGACTCTGGTGATCGAGTGAGATGGCAGAACATGACCGCCCACGCTTACCGGCATGGCACATGATGGATGGATGAATGGATGTGTCGTGGCACGGAAGGGAGTCAACACAGGAATCGATCCATGCCGTCGGAGATCGCAATTTGTAGAGGGGCATGATCGCCCACGCCATCCGGCAAAGTACTGGATGATGATATCATCTGACGCCCACTCTTTCTTCATTAAATTGTTGGCAGTTTAATAGGAAGTGACATATGTTATTTGGTTCACAACACATGTACAGATATTCCACAATGTTTTGTTCGCTGGGATTGTTATGTTTTCCCCTATTTGTGTCTTCGACTGGTTTGAATGGAACGTAACAAATACAAGCTGATAGCGGGCACTGTGATTGCACCACTCTATTTATGATGGAGACATGTCAGATAACATGAACACGAAACGAGGTAATCAAGACACATTGCGGGCTGTCTGCTTTGTCTCGTGTTAATGCTGGTTATGTGACGAAGAGTTTACGAATGCAATTCGTAACCGTAATCCCGCATACCGCGATCGAAACACAGTACGGGCGATTTGGAAGCAGACTGCCTTACGTTGGTTCAGAAAGCCAAGGCCAACTACTGGACGTAAACTTGCCAAAAAATCACAAA
Source organism: Cepaea nemoralis (assembly GCA_014155875.1). NCBI lineage: Eukaryota > Metazoa > Mollusca > Gastropoda > Stylommatophora > Helicidae > Cepaea > Cepaea nemoralis. Next base: position 137,094 of record JACEFZ010006990.1, read on the forward strand.
CAGCGAAAATGCTGGGGTTGACTGCCATGTCCTGTATATTACAACCAAATAGGTATATTTAGCTCTTGCATAAAGAAGAGACACAGTGTACATACCTTACAATGGACTCCATATAGGTGAAAACAGAGTGAGAATTATCCAAAACAAGAAATAATCAACAAATATATAATAATGAAGTAACAAACTAAAAAAGATATAGGACACAGTATACAACCGAAGTTTCGATTCTAATAATTTTTTTCAAGGACAGGACAACAAAGACAGACATAAAGAAAATAAAACACACACAATTATAAACTGAACACAACTCCGCTGTTGTCAAGAAGGCTCCAAAGTTGCGCTCAGTATGGTTTTGAAAGGTGTTCTTATACTACAAACGTTGGGTACAGTTCAGCTGCTAAAGTGCCAGAAAGGATATATGTGGGTAAAGGTGTGTAAACAGCTAGATATAAATATATAGAGGAAAGTCAGCAGAGTTATACAGTGACATCCACAACCGTATTGATTCCCGCCGGATGGATGCATCCCGGAGAGTTTATCAACTGGCTTTCAATTTTAAGCATAATGAAGTTGTTAGAGAAGCAAGGCTCCAATGCAGTGACCCATACATCGTCGACTTCATTATGGTCAGAAGAATTAAAATTATTAGGGACAGGTTTGTCAGTGTTTTGAATCCTATCTTTAAGGTGTTCCCTAAAGTGGTCGGCAAGGCGTCTACCTGTTTAAAGTATATTGGGTGATTATTTCTTGTTTTGGATAATTTTCACTGTGTTTCACCCGTATAGAGTCTATTGTAAGGTTATGCATACTGTGTCAGTGTTTAGTATGTCTCTTCTTTTCGCAGAATCTAAATATACCTAATTGTTTGTAATTCATATTGTTATATCCTGCTGCAGCCGCTGCTGCTTTTGTTCACGTACTCTGAAGGATATTAAACTGACTTTAAGGAGACTCGAACTCTTTGAATGACCAGTTCCTACAGGACATTGCTACTTCCACCAACACCAGATATATAGAACGCTATCTACTGAGCCGGTCTCCCTTGCCTATGCGTTAGTGTCTTTCTCCGTAATCCCGCATATTCTCGTGAGTAACGTAGCCTGAGCGATAATTGGTAGTGGTTCTCGCCGCGTTGGTAACTTACGGGATATGTGAGCCTGTCGCTCAAAAAGCAATGGCAAACTACTGAGCGTAAGTAATCTTGCCTAGTGCATCAACAGCAGCTGAAAAATGCTGATGTTGACTACAACGTCTGTAAGGGATACGCAGGAATATATATATATATATATATATATATATATATATATATATATATATATATATATATATATATATATATATATATGTGTGTGTGTGTGTACACACACACACACACACACACACACACACACACACACACACACACACACACACACACTGAGCAAAGCACCAGTTGATGAACACTTGCAGTATTTGAATAGTCAGCGTGTCAGCCTACGCTATGGCAAGAGGGATCTGTCGGACCTTGATGGAGTGGACCTGCTTAAACACTACAAAATATGTTACAAATGTTAATGTTCGTTCGGTAGCTTTGTCTCATAGCAGCCGGTATGTTCAAACACAGTCCACTGTCACGGGATACTGTGAGTTTAGTGATTCCCTGATAAACTAGAATAGTAAGATTAATTGCAATGTACGAGGAGGGTTAACAATCGAGTACTTCAGTCTGAGATGAGGATACATTGAAGATCATTGACCGAATGGTATAAAAATAGGATACAGTGTGAGGAGTCATTGACCAGCGATGTCAACGGACAAAACAACGCGGAGACATCGGGACGGGGGAACACACGAAGACGGTGATCAAAGAGTTAGAACTCTTTGATGTACGACGAGTGGTGAACGCGGGGACCAGCGGAGGAACGGAAGGGAACGGGCAACTAACGACTACGTGACTTCACAGACTTTTGATGTGGAGAATTACGGCAAATTTGATTGTGGATCAAAAACAACAGAGAATTGGACACTCGGTATAAATTGGTGGAAACTTGTTTTTGTAGTTAGTGTGTGCTCCCAAACTGGGCGGAGATTATCTATGTGTCCGTATTTCGGAAAGAAATATACGTCCCTTATTGTTTAAAGGCGATGGGATTAGCGCATCTGCGTTTGTGTATTTCAATTCAGAGACTAACATAGCTCATATAAGGTATTATATCCGTAGAGTAATAGTCTAGCATAGGGAAATAGGTTTTTTATGCTTGGCTTTTACCATTTCTTTCTATTAGCTAATAGTTTAGACATTAGTGAACTCATATGTCTTATGTCAGAGTATCTTTCGGGAGCGTCTTAGCACGACCGGGAGACATATTCTCACATAAGAATTAGTCTGATGCAGATTTATATCACCTGGTTATTATCCCTCACAGGTTCCAATAACACTCCGGAAATACTCAGATAAGCTAGAAAGACGGCTCTTGTGCAGTGAAAGTTTTATTTGAAAAACCATGGAAAAGACTTTCAATATATATATATATATATATATATATATATATATATATATATATATATATATATATTATATATATATATATATATATATATATATATATATATATATATATATACACTTCACGTGTGCAGAGAAAGTTTAGAAAACCAGGGAAACGACTTCCAGGTTATGAAGGCAGATGTCATAGAAATGAATATATTGGCCGGTAAATAAATTTAAAGAAACAATAACTAAATCACGGACAGTCTCCATGTTTACTAAAGGAGAATAAACTAACAGCAGACAGGGTGTAGAACATTAAATAGATCTAGATACAATGGTAGACAATTGTGAGGTGTGTTTTTAGTGTTGGATGGTACTAACTTTCCAAAAACAGGAAATATGTGGATTTCAGTGACTTACCTTAATTGCACTATTTTCTGGTGATAAGACATTGAACCGGTGTTTTTCTTTCAATATTTGGATTTCTTCTAGACTCAAGCAGAACGGAGTAAACCCGGGTGAGAGCTGTCCATAGATATATGTGATGTATCGTTAACTGGTCGTATGCAGACGAAAGAGAGGCGATACGGAGCAGAGACGTTCAGAGTCCTATCTCGCACTCACCATAGAAGACACTACCAAATACATATACACATCCTATACATACCACTGACATATATTTCTACATTAAATATTTTATTAATTGTTGGAGGAAACCGTTGTCAGGGTATGTTCTGAAGGAATAAGAGAGAGAGAGAGAGAAAGAGAGAGATATAGTGATTGGAAGACAGAAAGGGGGGAGTGTAGACAAAAGTCATACTAGAGTTACAAAAGTATATAGATCTTAAAGGTGTGCTTGTCGATTCCACTTTCCTCCCGGGACGACAAGTGACATCCTCCACTGAACACTTGCAAATATTATTACACAACATGGGTGATGGGTAAAAGTTCAACCTCCTCTGGATATACAACAACAATAACAACAAAAAACAACAACAATAATAACAACACAGAAATACTTGTACGTAAGCTCACGATCGAGAAGATTACATGGCTGGTTTTCTTTTATGTCGTGCACTTTAAATGCTCTGAGATCTATATATGGATAGCATGTTCAACACGCTTTCCTTCATTACTGTCGCTGGAGGTCGACATGGCCGAATGGATAAGAGCATGGCTCTGAAACTTCCAGCGTTCTAATGCCGAGGTAGCCGGTTTAACCCATACACCGGTCAGTTGGATTAAAATGTTGACGTCTCGTCCTTGACTTAGGGACGTAAATTACAAGTACCTGAGAAGTCGGAGTGGGTTCGCCTATGGTGATGGACACTGGCAAAAGGGAAAGCTAATCCACACGCAAAAATTAGTCCCGTGCACTAGAAATAATAGCACGTGTATGGACTACCCTTGAGTTCAAAACGAGCGAATGAAACCCCCCCCCCCCCCCACCCGCTCATCCCCTCACCACCACCCCCTTCCCCCCCCCCCCAAAAAAAAAATACTGTCGCTTTCCATTACACATGCAGGCATGTTCACGTCTCGTCTCGATTAGAGGGCCATCTGCATAAACAAAAATCACAAAAAATAAAACCAAGCCTTCAAAAGACAAATCGATATTTGCAAGCGTTCAAAACACCGGAGACCTCTGAAGCCAGAGGTCGCCAAGTGACTGTTATCTTTTCATCTCAAGGTGTCTTGGTGTAGTCAAACTAAATAACATATTAGTGCAGAAATGTAATATTTCCCGCCTGTATTTTGACGTTTGTTATGTGTAGGAAATATTGGTTTTATTACATGGAAATTACTTTCACACTTCTCCTTCAACGAGTGTTCCTTGTGTTGTCTTTTCAGTTTCTCAGATTTGACATATAGCTTGTTAGCTGGAGACAGGCGAGGCCAAGAATAATTACTAAAAAGAAGGAAGACGTGATGGCAAACTGCATTTTGATTGTCAACTAGATTTTCTGTGCAATAACCTGGGGTAGTTAATCAATACAGACGACAGTTGCGGTCTCTTTGATTGGATGACAGGGTTCGCATGATTTGATGCTCTGAGTCACAGGCTTGGAAATTGGGGAAAGGAAATCAGTGGCCTTGCATTTGGCTCGGCTCGGGGGATAAAGTTACCAGCGATGGAGAGCAAAGGACAACGTTGCCAGAGATGGAGGGAAAAGGACAGAGGACAATCTCCAGAAGCATTAAGGCTAAATATAACTTGCTCATGAATCTCGGCGTGGGTTGAGCGAGGAATCATGCAGCGAATGAGAAACAAGATAGGATATTTAGGAGTACATTTTCGGATATTTAGTGGAGTCAGAAGGCGAGAGCGTTCTTCATTTACTCACTGGCACATTTTAAAAAATGAATTGTTTCACCAATGAAATAAATACAATGGTGCAGACAATAACTGAAGTTATAAATTGAACAAAATCAATTTCCCCCACGTTATTATTTTCTTGTTCTTGTTGCACTTATTGTTCTTGTTCTTTTTGATCATGTTCTTCTTCCTGTATTTGTTCTTCTGATTCTTCTTCTGCTTTCTTGTTTTTCGAACTGTCTTTCGATCTGTCTGTTTATTTTTCTGTCGTTCTTCTTGTTCTTCTTCAGTTATATTTAGACAATGGATCCTGTTAGATGCTATCAGCAAAAGATCCGGAAACATTTTGTGGAAAGTCTACAGTCACGCATACATAAAGAGAGTTTTAAGGTGAACTTGTGTTGTTAGACCTTCACATTTTCTTGCCCTCGGCATATTGAGATGATGTATCCATTTCCCAATTTCACTCCCTTTCCTTCAGGTAATTCTTTAAAAAATCTAGACTCATTGTCTATGATACGAACGTAGGTTCATTCCTGAGCTGTGCTGGTCTTGCACAACGAATCGGTTAATGCAGCTGATTGTTAAGAAGCGAGTTAAACAATATGACAGAACAGCTACATACAATGGGCACAAACAAAGGTCCCCTTTTTCACGCCTAAGTTCCATTGGGCAAACGGAGCTAGACCCATATTTGTATTGACTAAACTGCACTTGTTGGGTCATGTGGTCGGTATAACGCCGGCCGTCTTTACTTCCCATTTTCTTATATGTGTACATGTTAGACCGGGTTAGCCTGGCAGACCAGATACATTAGAACAATTCAAAACTGCAGTGGGAGGATTGAACCGGAGACCGCTGGTACAACAGGCGAGCGCCTAGCCGCTACGCTAATGCGGCACCCTATAGAATGGGTAGATAAATGTCAACAGTGTGAGTCAGTAAATAAAGGGTCTCTTTCTCGCTGTGTTGCCTGTTTGATATACATGCTAGACCCATATGTTTTATACCAATCGGCACTCGATGGGTGATGTGGTAAATACCACGCGGTCGCTTTTATTTCCCAGCACATTTATTGGTCCCCAACTTTAGGCTGGGTCGATCTGGGAGAAAAAACAGCCCCGCCTCAAAGGGGATTCGAACACATGACTTCCGACAATGGATAGAGATGAATGTTTCGAAATATAAGCTGTTGGTATAAATTAATAAGCAATATCCTTTTATATTCCTGCATTAGAATTGTCTAGAATACACAACACAAACTCTCTTTGTAAGCATGCAATACATGTGGCTGATCTTTACCCTGACAATGAAGGCGTATGCAGAAAACGTTAAAACGGGGTACATTTAAAGCTTCTAACATTTGAACTAAGCATATTAAGTATATAAGTGTTTATTGGAAAGGGGTCTCCCGCTATAATGAACAGCACAGCATACTATATTGACCAGAGCAGCTGTTCCAAAGATTTGTTAGAACATTAGAGAGGTCAGGGGTCAGTGTTGTGATTCAATGTCTGATGTTACAGGGAGACAACACCCACGGGAAACGTACAGGCAGATGGAATCAGTGTTTTCTTTTTCTTGCCCTTCACATACTTCGGTAAAGTTAAAAGTTAGTTGCATATATTTTGCACGACGAAGCAATTAATTCCCGCCTATTTTAGCTGTTTGTGATTTCTTGTCAAGTTTACGTTCAGTAGTTTGCAATTGCTTTTTGAACGACCGGTATTAATACCATTATATGAAAACCAACGCAAATCGGTCTGTTTCCAAATCGCCCATAGCTGTATTTCGAACGTGGTATGCGGGATGAGGATTGCATTCATAACCCATTCACCACCCTGCCGGCACTTTGGTAAAACGTTGATGCAGACAGTTTAACTGCAGTCACTCACATGTTGCTCCTAAACTGCCACGGTCTGGGAGATAGTCCTCAGAGTGCAACGACAGAAATGCAGCAAGACCACTCCCCCATCTCTCTCTCCCCCCCCCCCCCCCCCCTCAAAAAAAAAAAAAAAAATAACTCAGGATCGATAAATTTACAATCGGTGAGATAGCCAGTGCTGTAAAACTGAGTGAAAAATCTTTTAATAGAATTACACCCAACACTCTGGGCACGAGAACAGTTTGTGCCCCATGGGTGCCGAGCCTGTTGACACGTGAATAGAAACAGACGAGGGAACATTGCTGTCGAAAATTTCTCAAACAGTGACAGTCAGAAAACTTTATAACAACCATTGTGACATTACATGTGTCTTGGCTTTCCAATTATGGCATCCTGCAACTGAAAATTGTCAGGATGTAAGTGACAACCAGGACTCTCTAACACCTGCCATGCGGAAAACACAGAAATCTGCAAGAAAGTGATGCAAACTCTTTGCGTGTGTACGCCAAAGGTCTCCTACTGAAAGAATATATGTCACGTGGAAATACGGTTAATGAATACAACCATGTGCACTCTATTTATAAAAAGAATATCAGAAGAGGATGGATAACACTAACTCTTGTTTTTAAACTTAACAACAACGCGTCCTTTAACAAAGCCAGGCTTGTGCTTCGACCAGACAAGGATTTGCATATTGAGATTCTTCCACATCAATCTTATTTTGCGGATGTGACTTCATGAGACTTTTTTCGTTTTAAATCGTAAACATTATTTCAGAGACAATCAATTTAACTGTGATGATGAAGTGAAACCGGCAGGAGATGCATGGCCTAGTTTATCCAATAGCTTTTTTTCCCCCAACGTCTTTTCAAGGTCTAGCAGACATGACATAATGTCTCAATGTAAGTGAAATGTTCAAAAGGAATAAACTCTTTACCAAATGTTAGTTTTCAATGACATTTCCTTCATTGCCAGGGTAAGGCATTATGACATGATACGGGTATAGCATACGTTTGGTGCATGACATTTATAGCATTTATTTGCTGTTTTCGTTCACCAGTCTGTTATAGCTTTCTGGGCGGCTGACGTCTCGATCATATAAATCAACGCAAATCGTTCTGATTTGGATATAAAGTCTAATGCAACCTCAAGGTGGTAGCCGAGGTGTTAGAGGCCCTAGTTGACAATGGCGTCGGCTGAACCCACCATTATCGCCAGAGTGTTTTTCAATTTGGGGGTGAAATACACATCTTAGCTCATACACAGCTCTGTAAAGGAAGTCATTCTTGTAACAGTACAAGCCAAGTGGGTAAGCTCTTCTTTAGAGCGGTGACGAGGGTACAAGCAACCTGTCACGACCGTGGTTTTGTCAGGGAACAAAACCATGAATAAGAGACGATTAATGAAAGCGTTGTCTAAGAGGTAAATTTGACAGAAAGTCGGAAACATCAGCAATATGCCATTCGTTGATGTCATTGAAATAACACGAGAAATATCAATGGTAATGACAAGCACTTAAAACTGCACGCTGATTTGGAAGCAGACCACCTTGCGTTTGTTTTCATACAATGGTATGAGTACCAGTGGTTCAAAAAGCAATGGGAAACTACAGAACGTAAACTTTTAAAGAGATCACAACAGCAAAAAATGCTGGTATTGAACGCAACGTCATGTAAAGGATATGCAACTAACTACTCATATTATATAGACAACCGTGGAAGTCCGTGGTGTTATGGGGACCTGGTAGAGAATGGACAGGGTGCTATGGTCATGCAACAAGCAGAGAGACATTGATGAACATCGCCAGGACCAGAAAGATCAGTGTTGGAAGGGCAGATGCAGATCTCGAGAAATTACGCTTGGTCCTCTAATACGATGGCATTTAGGAATGTCATTATCATGTGTCATGCCGATAAACGAGGTCGTTCGTGTTTTGCCATCTTACATGATCACCGGAGTCGTGGATAAGTCCTGTGTTCTTGTTTCGAACATGCCACGTAACCAAGCCATCCAGGTATTTACTTCTCTGCCTTCCCAATGTTCCTTTCCCTCTACTCTTGCCAGTTGTTACCAAGTTCTCTAGTTTATTTCTTCTCATAAAATGCCCAAAACATGGTAACTGTTTACGTCTAATTTCTTTACGCAGTCTACGGTTTTCATCTGCTTCTTGTAGAACTTGCTCATTCTTGTAGAACTTGCTCATTCTTGTATGACTTGCTCATTCTTATATGACTTGCTCATTCTTATATGACTTGCTCATTCTTGTAGGACTTGCTCATTCTTGTAGGACTTGCTCATTCTTGTAGGACTTGCTCATTCTTGTAGGACTTGCTCATTCTTGTAGGACTTGCTCATTCTTGTAGGACTTGCTCATTCTTGTAGGACTTGCTCATTCTTGTAGGACTTGCTCATTCTTGTAGGACTTGCTCATTCTTGTAGGACTTGCTCATTCTTGGAGGACTTGCTCATTCTTGTAGGACTTGCTCATTCTTGTAGGACTTGCTCATTCTTGTAGGACTTGCTCATTCTTGTAGGACTTGCTCATTCTTGCAGGACTTGCTCATTCTTGTAGGACTTGCTCATTCTTGTAGGACTTGCTCATTCTTGCAGGACTTGCTCATTCTTGCAGGACTTGCTCATTCTTGTAGGACTTGCTCATTCTTGTAGGACTTGCTCATTCTTGTAGGACTTGCTCATTCTTGTAGGACTTGCTCATTCTTGTAGGACTTGCTCATTCTTGTAGGACTTGCTCATTCTTGTAGGACTTGCTCATTCTTGTAGGACTTGCTCATTCTTGTAGGACTTGCTCATTCTTGTAGGACTTGCTCATTCTTGTAGGACTTGCTCATTCTTGTAGGACTTGCTCATTCTTGTAGGACTTGCTCATTCTTGTAGGACTTGCTCATTCTTGTAGGACTTGCTCATTCTTGTAGGACTTGCTCATTCTTGTAGGACTTGCTCATACTTGTAAGACTTGCTCATTCTTGTACGACTTGCTCAATCTTGTACAACTTGCTCATTCTTGTAGGACTTGCTCATTCTTGTAGGACTTGCTCATTCTTGTACGACTTGCTCATTCTTGTAGGACTTGCTCATTCTTGTAGGACTTGCTCATTCTTGTAGGATTTGCTCATTCTTGTAGGACTTGCTCATTCTTGTAGGACTTGCTCATTCTTGTACAACTTGCTCATTCTTGTAGGACTTGCTCATTCTTGTAGTACTTGCTCATTCTTGTAGGACTTGCTCTTTCTTGTAGGACTCGCTCATTCTTGTAGGACTCGCTCATTCTTGTAGGACTTGCTCATTCTTGTACAACTTGCTCATTCTTGTAGGACTTGCTCATTCTTGTACAACTTGCTCATTCTTGTAGGACTTGCTCATTCTTGTAGGACTCGCTCATTCTTGTAGGACTCGCTCATTCTTGTAGGACTTGCTCATTCTTGTAGGATTTGCTCATTCTTGTAGGACTCGCTCATTCTTGTAGGACTTGCTCATTCTTGTAGGATTTGCTCATTTTTGTGGGATTTGCTCATTCTTGTAGGACTCGCTCATTCGTGTAGGACTTGCTCATTCTTGTAGGACTTGCTCATTCTTGTAGGACTTGCTCATTCTTGTAGGACTTGCTCATTCTTGTAGGACTCGCTCATGGAATGTTATCTATCGAATTGACCCAGCAAGCCAGTGACCGAACTTTGTAGAGGGACACGAACATCTAAGCCACTTTGAAATGCATCTGATGATAATAGTGACTGACTGAGACACACATAATATATAAGAAACAAACATAGGGATAATTGGATACACTAGATAATCATTGCTTCATTGTTTTATTTTCATGAAGTGTACATCAATGTCCTTGAATATATCTCCTGAAGTGGACAAGTCGGAGACATTCATGTACATCAATGTCCTTGAATATATCTCCTGAAGTGGACAAATCGGAGACATTCGTGTACATCAATGTCCTTGAATTTATCTCCTAAAGTGGAAAAATCGGAGACATTCGTGTACATCAATGTCCTTGAATATATTTCTTGAAGTGGACAAATCGGAGACATTCGTGTACATCAATGTCCTTGAATATGTCTCCTGAAGTGGACAAATCGGAGACATTCGTGTACATCAATGTCTTTGAATATATCTCCTGAAGTGGACAAATCAGAGACATTCATGTACTTTTTATTTTGTTTTGGTCTTTACTTGCTTTGAACTCAAGAGTAGTCCATACATACGCTACACTTAGCGGTAGCTCAATGGCTAGCACGCTTGACTGCCAGCACAGTGGCCCAAGGGTTCCAATTCTTATGGAGGCGGATTTGTAAAATCGAGCTGGCGTCCCACGTCGACCCAGATTAAACTGAGTAAAAGGAAATTATGGCGAGTTCGACCCCTGACAACTCAGTATTGAAGGTTGGCAGTTGAGAATTGGCCCTACTCTCTCTCTCTCAGCCGACAGTCTGAGACCAATAGACGGCTGTCTATGACGTTATCTCGTAAATATCAGTAGCGTGATATGGTCCCTTAATCAATATAAACTGGTCGACAGAGACTGGTAGTTGGGTGAAAATTGGTCCCACACTCTCTAGACCGAAAGTCTGAGACTCAGTAGATGGCCAGTCTATGCAATTATCTCGTAAATATCAGTATTGGGATTTGATCCCACATAGACTTGTCGACACCGAGACTGGTAGATAAGGTACGCACCGTAACCTAGAAAGTACAAGACAGGTGTCATAATCAATGAGCCCGCTTCACCTGACATACAAAGTAATATCCCCCAGCCCTATCCCTACAATTTGCAGATGATAGTGCACAGATATTCATCTCATCTTTAAACAGGGTCGGGAGGGTGTTGACTTGAATCCAAATAATTCAGTTCATTGAGTGTTCATAAACTACATGTTTACCCAGTTTTAAGAAAAGTTTGTTGCATATCCTTTACAGGACGTTGCAGTCAACACCAACATTTGTTGTTGTTGTGATCTCTTGGCAAGTTTACGTTTAGTAGTTTGCCATTGCTTTATGAACGAATGGCACCCATACCATTTAGTAATATGCCAACGCAGGGCGGTCTGTTGCCAATTCACATGCATCTGTGTTTTTACCAACTGTTAAAAAAATGTTTGCTATCCTTTACAGGACATTGCTGTCAACATCAGCATCTTTCAGCTGATTGTTGATTTCTTGGCAAGATTACGCTCAGTAGTTTGCCATTGCTTTCTAAGCGGCCGGCTCACATACCCCGTAAGTTACCGACGCGATTCGAACCACTGCTGATTCTCACCGTCATGACGTTACATACGAGAGTATACGAGATTTACGCGGAAAAGTCGCTAACCTCTAGGCCAGGAGCCGGCTACCAAGTCTTAGGAGGGCATTAGTATGGCCCTTATATAGCACTTTGTGTTGACGTGATATGTCCAGCTAGAACTCGATGCGTATACTGGATATTTCTCAATGTGCCGTCTTGCTAATATCAAAGTCTAGTGAAGGCCAGGGTCATACACCTGCTGATTTAACACACCTGCTTACTTGAACAGTCCTTACCAGATCACGGTCGACGAGTCTGTGGTAACACTAGATCGACAGGTGTGTGACGATGGCAACAGTGTAGCAACTCACATCAGGAATGACGAATCTGGCAAAGTCTGACATTTTATGTCGCAGCCACTGACGCAGACATTCACCGACGAATCGCTGCAGTTGAAACTCAAGAAAACACTTCGTGGACGAAGAAACTGCAGATGAGTCACTGTGCCGGATGAAGTAGAACATATCTAGCAGCCTTAGATAGAACGTATTATTCGTTGAGAGAAGTCACTTCCACAGCATTGAGTTCCTGCGTTGAATAACTTTTTCAGCAATAGTGTAAAGATTGCAGTTCTTACAGACGCCTTTACATGAATCAACAGCTACTAACTAAATGTATTCACACTATTCAGATTGATGCATAATTAAAGTGTATTACTCAGTTGATTAACACACTTCTTGTCCGTTTAACGGATCAAAACGGAAGAGTATCTAGACATTAGTAAAATGTCCCTTTCCCAGTGATGTGTTTTCTACCGGAGTAATGTGTTGGGGCCGGCTTCCTGGCCTAGAGGTTATCGACTTTTCTCCGTAATCTCGTATACTCTATAGTAACGTGTCGACGGTGAGAATCAGCAGTGGTTCGAATCGCGTCGGTAATTCATGGGGTATGTGAGCCGGCCGCTCAGAAAGCAATAGCAAAACTACTGAGTGTAATCTTGCCAAGAAATCAACAATCAGCTGAAAGGTGCTGATGTTGACAGCGATGTCCTGTAAAGGATATGCAAACATTTTTTTAAATCTGTTGGGATACGGGGGGGGGGGGGGGGGTGTCAATCCCACACACTACCAAAGAGTGCCATTTATGATGGGTTATTTAGACCTATATAAGGATAATAAATATGTTTCAAAGTTTGGTGTCTGATCATTGATAAGAGCTGACGAGATATTTAGCCTTGTTTGATGTCATGATGTCAATATGACGGATAAGCTGTTGAGCTGTGTTAAGGCCTCTGTAATGTTGTTGCTTCAGGCTACGGTTTGCTTACGCATGTTTTTATGTTAGACTGGTAGTACATGGTTCCGTAGCACAGCTACTGAGGTAAGTTCGTGGAGAGACACTTTGATGTGTGGATTTCGTGAGAAATGCGTTTACACCTGTCCGCGGTGGTGTGCATTGTTAACTACATGTTCACAAAACTGGAGGACAGCCGGTTCCTGAACTAGCTGGTTTTGCCTTATGCAGTAATATGTGTGCAACTGCTGGTTTTCTAGTGACTGCCGCTTCCATCGACGGTGAACTTTAATCTTAGTGGCGGACTGTTTGTTGGCATCCTGGCGGCGGCTTTATGCACGTATATCCTTGCGTGCTGTTGGTTTGTGGGGACTGCTGTCTATTCCATTTTTCAGACAGGTCGAAGAGGAGCATTTCTTGGGATATTCATTATTTTTCAGACAGGTCGAAGAGGAGCATTTCTTGGGATATTCATTATTTTTCAGACAGGTCGAAGAGGAGCATTTCGTGGGATATTCATTGACAAGAGGTCAGTCTTTGGGTTTCGCTAGCAGTGTTTACTGTTATTTCACTAGGTGGCTTTGGGGTAATCATGCAGCATATGAACATTGCTTGTAAAGGATTAAGAAAAGTTGTGGGGTAATCATGCAGCATATGAACATTGCTTGTAAAGGATTAAGAAAGGTTGTGGAGTAATAATGCACCATATGAACATTGCTTGTAAAGAATTAAGAAAAGTAGTGGAATAATCATGCAGCACATTAACATTGCATTAAAGAATTAAGAAGGGTTGTGAGGTAATAACGCAGTATATGAACATTGCTTGTAAAGGATCAAGCAAGGTTGTGGGGTAATAATGCAGCATATAAGCATTCCTTATGACGGATTAAGCAAGCTTGTGAGGTAATAATGCAGCATATGAATGTTGCTTGTAAAGTATTAAGAAAAGTTGTGTCTGCTTTAAAGAAATGTAAAAATTCAGAAATAAACATCGTAATAGGTGACTTCAATGCAGGAAATATAGGTGATGGATACACAGTAGGGAACCATGGTTTGGGAGAGAGAAACGAAAGAGGATACAGACTTGTAGAGTGGGCAACAGAGCAGGAAATGATTGTAGAAAACACCTGGTTTAAGCACCATAGAAGATTATGGACTTGGAGGAGTCCTGATAGCAGGATCAGAAATCAGATTGATTACATTCTGATTAGCAGAAGGTTTCGAAATGCGTTAACTATTGCAAAAACAGTTCCCAGTGCTCATTGTTATAGTGACCACAGATTATTTACAGGTACATTGAGGGTAAAGTTAAAGAAAGTCAAGTATATAACAGGAAACACTAAATATGATCTGTGTACATTGAGAAATGACAAGGGAATGCAAAACAAATTCAACATAGAAGTACAGAATCGATTTGATATATTGTCTGATCTAGTGATCCTATTTCAAGATGTGGATGATCAATGGGAAGTGTTGAAGAATTTAATCAGTTTGGCTGCAGAAACAACTATTCCAAAATTAGAGAAAGTAGGTCGTAATAAATGGATGACTTAAGAAATTTTACAACTAATGGAAACAAAAAGACTCAACAAAAATAATCCTGTCAAATATGAAGAAATTCACAGGCAAGTCAGAATATTATGTAAGGAGGCAAAAGAAGCATGGCTTGAGAAAAATTGCTTAGAAATTGAAAACTAACACAACAGTCAAAATACCAAATTAGTGCACAAAAGAATTTATGAACTTACTAATAAAAGAACAAGTACATCAGCAGGCTGTCTAAAAACTAAAGATGGCAAAATCATAATAGATAAAGATCAGATTCTACATGTATGATTAGATTATGTGAACAATCTTTAAGATGATAACAAAGATGAACAGTATGATATTCGATTTAATAATGAAGGACAACCAATTTTGAAGATGGAGGTTCGGAATGTTATATGAAGCCGGAGATATACCTTTCGAATTATGTAATTCTGTATTTATTGCAATCCCAAAGAAATCAAGAGCCTTGGAATGTGATCAGCATAGAACAATTAGTATAATGAGTAACATCACGACGATTTTGCTACGAAATATCATGCAAAGAATGAGGAAGAAGATACAACCTGAAATAGGGGAAAACAATGTGGATTTGTAGAAGGAAAGGGTACAGTAAATGCTGTGTATATGCTGCGATCAGTTACTGAACGTTCTATAGAAGTAAACAAAGATATACAACTTTGCTTTATTGACTACACAAAGGCTTTCGATAGAGTAAGACTCAACATGGTAGATATGCTTGCAGATCGACAGATTGATAGGAAAGACATTAGACTTATAAAAAACATATATTGGAAACAACAAGTTGCCATAAGGATTGATAATAAAGTGGGACAATATCAGCCTATTAAGAGAGGTGTGAGACAGTGATGTGTAATGTTTTCAGATCTTTTTTCCCTGTACGGTGAAAATATTTTCAGAAATGTAGAAGATATAAATGGAATCATCATTGGAGGACGAAACATCAATAACATTAGATATGCAGATGACACAGTATTGATTACAGACAATGAGCAGAATCTGCAACAATTAGTAGATGCGGTTGTTGCACTTAGTGAACAATTGGGGTTAGAATTAATATGTAAAAGGACACAGATTATGGTCGTCACTAGGAAGAAAGCAAAACCACAATGTAATATACAAGTAAATGGGAATATTCTTTAACAAGTGAATCGGTAGAATTATCTCGGAACAGTCATAACATCTGATGGGAGATGCCTTGAAGAGGTTAGAACAAGAATCGCCATGGCAAAAGTAACCTTTAGCAAGATTAAAAACATACTGACCAATAAAATGATGTCCATTGAAACGAGAAAAAGTGTGTTGAGGTGCTACATAGAGCCTGTATTTTGTATGGATGTAAAACTTGGACAATGAGCAGTCAAGCTGAAAAATGGCTGTAGAAATGTGTGGAGGAGAATGCAAAGAATACCATGGAGAGACAGAAAAACCAATGACCAAGTATTACAGGAAACAAATGAAAATTGTAAATTGATTAGAGAAATTAGACGTAGACAGTCAAAATGTTTTGGACAAGCTATGAAAAGAAATGAATTGGCGAACTTGGTGACAACTGGCAAAATCGAAGGGAACAGACCAAGGGGAAGACCGAGAAGTAAATACCTGAATGGCTTGGCCACATGGCATGGTCGAGACCGGAACACTGAGCTGATCAGCGACTCTGGTGATCGAGTGAAATGGCGAGTCATGGCCGCACACGTTTTCCGGCATGGCACATGATGGATGGATGTGGGGTAACAATGCAGCATATATACATTGCTTGTAAAGTATTAAGAAAGGTTGTGGAGTAATAATGCAGCAAATGAGCATTGCTTGTAGAGGATTGAAAAAGATTGTCCCTTGAATCAAGGGCAATCGGCCACAGAAATAGAGACGACCAGTGTGGTATTGATCACATCACCCACTGGGTGTCTATTAGTCCATAAAAATGTGGATCTGGCAAGAAGTGAAGTAAAAGTCAAGGCCCCTGTTTACACGCCTTGATGCGTATTGGGTATGTATCCAATACGCATCAAGGCCTGTAAACAGGGGCCTTGACTTTTACTTCACTTCTTTGTTAAATGAACTGTTTTGCACGATTTCATTAGCGCTGCGACCCAGGGCTTTAATTTTCCACAGTTATGTCTACAATGTTTACATTTCTGAGCCAGTAGTATCTGTAAACATCTAACACACTTAATCAAGCGTCCCTATTACGAAGTGACCAGCTTGAGACACCCTATCAGTAGCTACGGTGCCGCCGGCATGGCTCTTGATATAGTGAAGACAGACACGTTTCTGAATAGCCGTCGTATGGAACCTTCGAAGAACATGAGGCGCGATTCAGCTCAATAGTAAATGATAGCCAAACTGGTATATAATAGGCACTCACAATGACTAATTATGGCGCATGAATACTACTTGATCCATCTTCCGCATACAACATCACATGGCATCACGAAAGTTTTCAAACATCACATGGCATCACGAATGTTGTCAATACAGACAGTATTTCTTTGTTAAAATGGCTTGGTGTTGTTGGCATTGATCGTATGTGTTCCCATTTCAGAATGTGATAACTGACGTTGCTGCTGCTATCTTCTTCTTCTTCTTCTTCTTCTTCTTCTTCTTCTTCTTCTTCTTCTTCTTCTTCTTCTTCTTCTTCTTCTTCTTCTTCTTCTGCTTCTTCTGCTTCTTCTGCTTCTTCTGCTTCTTCTTCTTCTTCTTCTTCTTCTTCTTCTTCTTCTTCTTCTTCTTCTTCTTCTTCTTCTTCTTCTTCTTCTTCTTCTGCTTCTTCTTCTTCTTCTGCTTCTTCTGCTTCTTCTTCTTCTTCTTCTTCTTCTTCTTCTTCTTCTTCTTCTTCTTCTTCTTCTTCTTCTTCTTCTTCTTCTTCTTCTTCTTCTTCTGCTTCTTCTTCTTCCTCTTCTTCTTCTTCTTCTTCTTCTTCTTCTTCTTCTTCTTCTTCTTCTTCTTCTTCTTCTTCTTCTTCTTCTGCTTCTGCTTCTTCTTCTTCTTCTTCTTCTTCTTCTTCTTCTTCTTCTTCTTCTTCTTCTTCTTCTTCTTCTTCTTCTTCTGCTGCTGCTGCTGCTACCATAATTACTGTTACTTCTTCTTTTCCTCCTCCTATTCTTCTTCTTTCTCCTCCTCCTGCTATTCTTCTTCTCCTTCCACTTCTTTACTACTGCTGCTGTTTCCAACTTCTTCTCCCGCTTCTTCTTCTTCTAATATTGCTGATACTAATACTATTATTACTACTACTACTACTGTTTCTTCTTCTCTCTGTCCTCCTATTCCTCTTCTTCTTGTCTTTCTCCTCCTCTTCCTTTTCATCTCTGTTAACGTAAGATCAATGTTGATTGCATTGAGTCATTACTATTTAGTCACAAAAATAACAACGCATGCCCAAGTAAGCTTTAATGTGGTGTAAACAGGGTTAAGTTTCGTGTCTCTAACAATGATGGAACGCAAACGTCTCATCACCTGCCTCGTCTTGGTATATCCCAAAATTAGACTCATGAATAATCTCGCTGGCGTTATTTACTTGTTTCCTGTATTCAAAAGTGCAAATTGTGTTGAATGAATGTCTCTGAACAGAATGATTGCAAGGAAAAACGACGTGCAGTTTTCGTTATTGTCAAATTGGAGAAAAGCCTTAGAAATCCTGCCACTTTAGCGCCATCGAGACATTTCCATTTCCCCAACGTTAGCAAATGCACCGAGAGAGAAGAAAATTGAACTGAGTGCTTTATTGAAGTCTGGAAAACTGGGCACTCTCTGGAGCAGTCTTCCTGAGATATTTCGCATTCTGTGAGTTGAGAGATGGTGTCGAGACAGTGAGAAAGGAAATGTGGAACTTTGTCGAAACCCCGAGGCCGTTAAAGACACATGATTAATTCCTCCTGTCGCATACAGTTGTTGCATTAAAGCTGTGTCTAAAACAGTTACTTTATTGAATTACTTGTTTGAGTCCAAAGCAAGTTAAAGTATTAATGTTGCGCCGCTGTATAACAGGTGAGTTTCAGAAGATGGAATGTATCTTATGTAATAAGTCATTTTCGTTGGATGACAGAAAGAAGGTATTGCAATGCTATTTCGAATTTATTCTGTTGGGTGGCAGCCAATCTGATGATTTGAACGAGAACATTAGGCCGAGCTTAGTGATCGTGAAGATGTGGTTTCTGGAAAGAATACTGTGAATACATTGGACGGCCAGAGTAACTAACGATGAGTGTCTGGAAAAGGCTAAATTAGAAAGAGGCAAACAGTGTTTTGGCAATATAATGAGAAAAGACGCGATGGAGAACATCGTGCTGACTGGAAATATCAGCAATAGAAGTTGCAAAGGCAAGCAGGGAGAAATATTGCCTGATAGTCTCAGACGCTGCCATAGATGAAAGTCATCAATAGAACTGACACAGAACAATAGAAACCAACATCTGGGTAGAAATATGAACGTCTTCGTCAATTGGCAAGTCATGTGATCATAATTATGATGATGATGGAACTGTATGGGTGTAAGTAGCAACTGGCGTAGAGTAATGTAATGTAACTACTCAATTAGACCGATATGTTGTAACAAGCTTCTACTTTCTTGTTTCCGACATTTTCCCGCTGTGCCCTTCCCGCCTTTCAGGATCAGGTTAAGAAACTTCCTAGACAAGGTCTGTGTGTGAGATGTATGTAAGATGGTGTCTGTTGCCTCTGATATTCCTCTACTGTATGGCTTGCATGGTCTGCTTCTCGCTCTATTTGTACTGTATCTAAAGTGCAACGCTGTCTGGGGCTGCTATGTCGTATTACTCCACCTCCCCACCCGTCGTCTGCCGGAACAATTCATTGGCTGAGTATCATTATCAATATTGTTTTCTACTTGATGCGCTATAGATGGAAACAAACAAATGTGTCGCTTGAATTCTATATTGACCTCATCCCCATGCAGTAATATTTATCTAAAGCCATCTGACGAGGCAATAAAAGCCACTTTTTAAGGTTATTAATGAAAGGTGTCATTTCGAAGATTTTCATAAGGTAACGATGTTTTAATGATTTCCTTACTGGTTGTGAGTGTGAAGTAAACAAGCACACAACGAGTATTCTTATTACCATATAATGGCGCAGTAAGTCTGACAACTAATGAAGCAGCCAGACTGACATATAATGGATCAGACAATCTGAAATATAATGGAGTAGTTAGTTTGACGAATAATCAGTCGGACAATCTAACATATAATGGGCAGTCAGTCTAACAGTCAGTTTAACAATTAATGGAGTTGTCAGTTTGACACATGACTGAGCAGCAAGTAAGCTTTCACAACCAATGTTCTCGAGTTACTTGCGTAATGTATATGGACGACTGTAATCAATGTTCCCTGCTAATATATATATATACATTATATGTCAGTCTGGCTGCTCCATTATTTGTCAGATTGACTGCGCCATTATATGTTAATAAGAAAAGTATGATTTGGTCACTTACGGCACCGAAATAAAACTGTTAAACTTAAAGTATCTGATTTTATGTTCCAATTTAATCACTTAAAGTCTTTATTTTTTCTATTTTCTAATTTAATAGGTCGTTTAAAACTGATGTAATGACTAAAGGTCTTCGATCACACTGATATTGTCACGAAACCGGCTATGTTACCTTGTCGGCCATTTTGTTTTGACACTCAACATTTCTGTTATGTGACAACCCGATCCAGTTTGAGATTGCCATTTCTGTTATGTGTCAACCCCATTCAGTCTGGGATTGCCATTTCTTTTATTCCACACCCCTATCTAGTTTCTGAATCCCATTTATGTGTTTAGACACATCAAGCTTCCTCGTGATACGAAAGCTTCCGTTGTTTTTTCCCTGGAGTATTGGTTGACCTATTTTCACAGACATTTGTTGCTGTCGTTGTGTTCACTGCTATTGTTCGTTTTTTCCCCCTCCACAGACATGACGTGAATGAAACACTTACAGCAACTGCAATTGTTGCATTCAGTATCAAATAACGGGAGTCATTAGCCGAGCAGTTTGTGTGAGGGTATCACAAAACCTATCATCACGTGCCTAGGAAAATCACGTAGAGATCATGTCTCTCGCTCCCTGATGTTCTTGATCCATTCCTGTAATAATATTCCACTATTCCACCGCCTTACTAAGACTCTTAGATCATCAAACATCATCTACATCAGTCTGTCTCTACTCCCTCTTCTAAAAGTACTGCAGAGTATGTGACAATCCATCGTGGACTCATTCTCATTAAAGAGAAACCTCTTCTGCAACTCCAAGTGATGGAGGATGGACAACGCACAGTTGTGTGCCTAACGCAGCTATGGGTGCCGAGTATCCACCGGTAAAAGTGGGCAATTGCACCTGAGAAATGCAGGGCAGTAACTTGCCCTCACAGCTGCCAAATGTAGAGGTAACATTTCACTCTGGCATATGCGATTGACAAGGGGAAACTATCATGCCAAGTTAAAACAGAACAGATCAGTCATAAACCTGAGGCCACGCATTATGTTCCGATGTAGTTACAGAATTGTAATATATAGAAGGGTATTTGCTATTCTGAAAATATAGCCTGCATGGCGGGCGAGGATTTAAATCTTCAATAACACATATGGAGAGTACACACAGGAGGAAGCCTTCAAGCCTACTGTGTCTCATTGTCAGTACATTGCAGGACCCTCTTCCTGACATTGAGACCTATTAGTAGGTATATGGTGCTACCATGTGATATTACAAGGGTGATGTGGTAAATATTACTTTGTCTGCCTTTACTTCTCATAACATTTCTTGGAACCCGTTCTAGGTTGAGTTATCTGGAACCCGTATTCATTTTTAAATATCGCCGCGAGATTCGAGCACATGAGCACGGGTAAGCGTGCTATCCACTGTGCTACAGCGGCCATCCCTGAAGTATTCAGTACGTGTTGTAAATCTGGTCACATTACATTAATTGCTTGTTCATGCTTTGCCGTGGCCATATGTGATTTGTCCTCATTCTCACGCGATACCCGAACCACTTTATTCCTTCTGTTTATAAAAGCATTTCAGAAAGTGGTACCTACCTTGATAATTTATAATGTTAGCGCTTTAGATTATAGTACTGTCTCCTCTAGTGAAGACAATATGTCTCTTCTAGTGAAGCCAACAGTGTTTAGTTCTGTCTCTTAAAGTGAAGCCAACAGTGTTTAGTTCTGTCTCTTAAAGTGAAGCCAACAGTGTTTAGTCCTGACCTCTTCTAGTGAAGCTAACAGCGTTTAGTCCTGACCTCTTCTAGTGAAGCTAACAGTGTTTAGTCTTGTTTCTTCAGGTGAAGCCAACAGTGTTTAGTTCTGTCTCTTAAAGTGAAGCCAACAGTGCTTAGTTCTGTCTCTTAAAGTGAAGCCAACAGTGTTTAGTTCTGTCTCCTATAATGAAAACAATATGTCTTTTCTAGTGGAGCCAGCCGTGTATAGTTCTGTATCTTCTAGTGAAGCTAACAGTGTTTAGTTCTATCTCTTCAAATGAACACAATAGTATTTAGTTCTGCCTCTTCTAATGAAGACAACATTGTTTAATTCTGTCTCTTCTAGTGAAGCTAACAATATTTAGTCTTGTCTCTTCGAGTGAAGCTAACAGTGTTTAGTTCTGTCTCTTCGAGTGAAGCTAACAGTGTTTAGTTCTGTCTCTTCTAGTGAAGCTAACAGTGTTTAGTTCTGTCTCTTCTAGTGAAGCTAACAATATTTAGTCCTGTCTCTTCAAGTGAAGCTAACAGTGTTTAGTTCTGTCTCTTCTAGTGAAGCCAGCCATGTATAGTTCTGTCTCTTCTAGTGAAGCCAACAGTGTTTAGTTCTGTCTCTTCTAGTGAAGCTAACAGTGTTTAGTTCTGTCTCTTCTAGTGAAGCCAACAGTGTTTAGTTCTGTCTCTTCTAGTGAAGCTAACAGTGTTTAGTTCTGTCTCTTCTAGTGAAGCTAACAGTGTTTAGTTCTGTCTCTTCTAGTGAAGCCAACAGTGTTTAGTTCTGTCTCTTCTAGTGAAGCTAACAGTGTGTAGTCATGTCTCTTGTAGTAAAACAAACAGTGTTTAGTTCTGTCTCTTGTAGTGAAGCTAACAGTGTTTAGTTCTGTCTCTTCTAGTGAAGCTAACAGTGTTTAGTTCTGTCTCTTCTAGTGAAGCCAACAACAGTGTTTAGTTCTGTCTCTTGTAGTGAAGCTAACAATATTTAGTCATGTCTCTTGTAGTAAAACAAACAGTATTTAGTTCTGTCTCTTCTATGGAAGCCAACAGTGTTTAATTCTGTCTCTTCTAGTGAAGCTAACAATATTTAGTCTTGTCTCTTCGAGTGAAGCTAACAGTGTTTAGTTCTGTCTCTTCTAGTGAAGCTAACAGTGTTTAGTTCTGTCTCTTCTAGTGAAGCTAACAGTGTTTAGTTCTGTCTCTTCTAGTGAAGCTAACAATATTTAGTCCTGTCTCTTCTAGTGAAGCTAACAGTGTTTAGTCCTGTCTCTTCTAGTGAAGCTAACATTATTTAGTTCTGTCTCTTCTAGTGAAGCTAACAATGTTTAGTTCTGTCTCTTCTAGTGAAGCTAACAGTGTGTAGTCATGTCTCTTGTAGTAAAACAAACATTGTTTAGTTCTGTCTCTTGTAGTTGTGATAGCGCCTGACCAACGAATTTTGGTTTGGTCTATCTCGAGTTAAAAACCTGGCCACGCCGGAAACGCGACTTGAAACAAAGACCCGAGGCCATTTTTCCTTGTAGCAGCCAGCCACGTCGGTTTGTGCTGGTGAGAGATGCGGGCAGCATGGCCTTCAGTTCAGTGCTGTTCTGTTGTTGTCAGGTGGGAACAATTCCCTGAGTTGATCTGTGTCAACTAATGTTGTGACAAAACTGTAAGTTTTAACTGATTAAGTTTAAAATGTTTAATTTAATAAATATTTGTATAATCGCAGCACACGCCAGTTTACCAACTTGAAAGTGTTTACATGGTGGAACGCGTGGGTGAAAATAATTGCTAGTTAGGTGAGCTTGTAGGAACAAAGAAATATAAATAGATAATGTAGATGAGTATTACTAAAGTGAGCTGTTCTACAGATCAATGTAACGTCCCTGAGGTTTTAGGAATATAACATTTAATTCATAGAGATGCCAGCAATCAGACAATGGTGATGTGAAATACGAAGATAGGTCATTAGTGGTGGTTAAATATGGTAGAGACTGATGTCATGTCATGCCAGCCATGCTGGCACAAGATTATTTTGTTAAGAATGTATTTTACATGATTATCCTAGGACACTGTGTTACTGGCCAAATAGGTAGTGATTGATTTTGTGCTGCCCCTCTGTAAATGTTCCAAGCTAGCAAAAAAGTGGGATATTCACCAAGATATATGTATGAGGTGTAAATTGAGATGTATGAGGTCATAAAATATTAGTTGATGAAGAGACCATGCCTAAAATTGAATGCTTATGAGTAGGGGAAAATAACCATAATATAGGTGTAATATTTATAACATGTGTAAAGCAGAGAATACTTACATGTTATATGTGGCAATGATGGGTTAATGTTTAAGCTATGTAGTTAGGACATGTAGGTAATAAATAGAAGTGAAGGAAATAATGTGTTGAATTGTAGGGACGCCATGCAGATTGATAGCCACTAGGCGTAGGAAATAATGCATCTTAATATGCGGGGTGCGTATCAGCAATCATTGTGTAATCGTAACTGCGAATGAAGTGTGGCTTTACTGAGGGAGAACAGGCAGGTGCATCTGGAACTGATATTGGTAAAGGGGTTTCTCATCTAGCATTGAAGTCTGGCATCACATCTGTTAACAGAATGCAGTAATGTTTGTCTAGGTGTATCAAGTTGTTGATGGAATCAGTGACTGAGATTCTGTCCTAAGTTAAGCATGGCGGTTGTCGCACGGTGGAGAGGATGTGATTTAGTACTGCGTACCACCCTTCGCAGAGATATTAATATGTATTTGTCGTGTGACATGAAGCGTAAGATGGCAAAATTTATAACCGGTGTATCATAGGAAGAATTGTGGGGAACAGAGCGCACGACTGTACATTTGCTGTCCACTCACAAATAATATTACACTGATTGTGTTGAGCCTTGAATAACACTTATTGGTCATAAGTGTGTAATAATGACATAATATATATAGTACACTGGTTGTTATACTAGTGCTGATATTTTGTTTCTGCCCATGAACATGGTTATGACATAATATATATAGTACACTGGTTGTTATATTAGTGCTGATATTCTGTTTCTGCCCATTAACATGGTTATGCTTTGATCCTGTCTCATATGAATGGCACTCTGGTCACTATTTTGTGTACTTTCACTTGGTAATACTGTGTGTTTATTTTATGAGCTATCTTAGGGGCCTCAAAGAGGGCCTCAATTGAGTTCCTGTGTAATACATGTTTATCTTTATCCTTAACTTTCTGTGAATGTTGTGATTATTCTATTTGGAAGGTTACATTGTCACATTCTACAAATATGGTAATTCCACTGGGTATATGTGTCTGTTGCTTTTCATAGTTAGACATGTTTTGCTTGTTGGTTGTTAGTTGGTGATGCTAATCAAATGCTGTAACTTGCATGATATCATATGAGTGCTGGTATTCTTCATGCAAACTTTGGGAATTGTTGGGGTAGTTGTCCAGTGAAGCCTCCGTGTTGAGGCAACTCTATGTCTGATGGTGGTGGAGTCCATAATGTTGTGTATTGTTGTATCGGTGTAGAGCGTACTGTCAGATGTGGAGCACAGGAGTACAACCTGTCAATATATGTTTTATATTAAGAAAAAGAAGTACGGTGTGTTAGAAAATCAGTTGCCGGTGTGCATAACAGTACGTAGAGCATTAGACTGAGGATATAATAGGTGGTGTTTGATTGTGGCTCTATCATGGACTGAAACATTGATAGTGTTCTATGAACATGTGGTTTATAGGGAATATTGTGTTGTCCTGTGTTACCGGTGACTTGGTACAAATTAATGTGTAAAATACGCTGTAAGGTGTGAACAGGGAACTGATTATGGGTTCCTTGGTAAATGTAGCTATTTTGGTAGGCAGGGAAGGTAACCCGATTTGTCAGCACACAGATGTCATTCTGGTGTGTGTCAACTGAATCAGTGTTGAGATGTTGTGTTTGTTTGCAGTGTCTGATGTGTGTTAACCAAATGTGTTGTGATGTTGTGGCAGTTTGCAGTGGCTGATGTATGTACTCTGTTATTTGTAGCTATGTGTTTACAGCTGGACAAATGAGATCAATCTTCCACTGCTTGTGTGTGTAGGAGCTGTGTGGTGTAGTTACATTGAACTGAGAAGGTGGAACAGATTGACATTGTTGCATTAGAAGGTGTTCTATCCTAGCAATATCAAGTGTAATCTCATGATAGCAGTGGCACAACTGGAGAAGATAATGAAGTGGGTGATCTGATGATGCAACATTGATTGTTGTATTTAACAATTAGATATGTAGTCACCTTTAAGAAGAATGAGGCAACACAAGAATGATCATGCCAGTCACCAAGGGCTACCCCAGAATAGCAGTAGTACAATTAGAGGGGCAAGGTGGATAATTTGATGGAAGACATTTATGACCTATGGGTTAATTCAAATGTTATATTGCATGTGCTCATTGCTTCATGTGTTTAATATGTTGTCTTTACCATGATAATCATAGATTGTGTTTTCCATTGTTACAGGAGCGGCTGACTAGTTAGTGTCAGCAGGCCTGGGTTCTTGGTGGGATAGTAAATTGTGTCACAACTCTTTGTTTATGTCGTGTCTTGGGGTTTATGTTGTGTAACCTATGTTTGTGTAGTGCCTTATTGTCTGTGCAGTGTTGCTTGTGTCAAGGTTCTTTATATGTGTCAGTCTAACCAGCTATTGCTTGGAGCACCTGTGTTGTGGTACTTGGTGTACCCTGTTGTCTTAAGTGATGTTGATTGGTTAGGGGGTTACCCACTGTGGTGATTTGATATATACAGTTGTCTATTGTATCTGTAATTGAACATCCCTTATTGACATGCAATGTGCTGTTAGAAGAAATAAAGAAAGAGCTTGTTTATTTGTCCTTGATTTGTTTGTTTAGTCTCTTTTAGTTTTTACTTTTTACAGTCACTATTTCTACCACAATCTAACACCTTAATCCAATGTCTGGGTCTCAAATATGACAGTCAGTCCAGAGTTGAGGCCCCTGCCTGAGATCTCGTATATCTTCTTACCTAATTACTATCATCTTTTTTTGTCGGTTGAGGCGGTGTGAGGTTCTCTCTCTTTTCACTATTTTTCTTCTTTGGCCGTAACGAAGTCAGAACTACTCTTTACCTCTTAGCACCGTAGTGAAGGAAGCATCAGTCTTTATGATTGTCTCCCTTTCTCTTTTACCATCGACTACAAAATGGCGACCCCGACGAGATATTGTGGCAGCCTTTGAATTGTTCTGTTAGGATTGTTTTAGTATCTAGTGATTTTTGTGTGTGATAGGTCAGTGTTTATGTTTGTGGTGTCCATTGTCTTTGAGTTGTGACATTAGAACCCAGGTTTGCTGCTGAGATCCCCCGGGCATTCCTGCACAAGAGAGGAGTCCCCTGTATGGTGAGTGGGCTCAGATAAATTGCCTCCTAGTACACCTTCACTGTATCGTATCCAGAGCAAAGATGGCTCTGTCTTCAACGTTAGGGACCGTAGCTCCCCTCCCAGTTGGTGCCCCTGACATCACAGGGCCCACTGGTGAAGTCAGGTACATAGTGGCACCTGTGAAGATAGAAGTACCTTGTTTTGGCCGGCAAGGTGGGCCAGCTGTTGAGAAGTATGTGAGGAAGGTGAGATCTGCCTGGAGGGCTGGTGCGGTGTGCGATGAAGATAAAGTGGACATTATTTGTGAAAGTGTTGCTCCCAGTGTGTGGGCGGAACTTGAACTTAGGTCAGCTTGTAATGACCCTGAGGAGATGCTGCAGACCATTCAGCAGGTATATGGAGAGCAGCGCAGCATGGTGGAACTGGCTGCGGCTTTCTTTCAAGTAACACAAGATGCAGAGGAATCCATCATGGATTTCTCTCACCGGGTCCACAAAGCCTTTCGTTTGGTGCTGGAAGCTCAGAGAAAGAGGGGCATGGTTGCTTGGGATCCAGTGATCCTAAGAGACTGGTTTGTTGCAAAACTACATAATGTTCTCAGCAGGAGAATGGCAGAGGAGAGGATATTGCATGACCCGTCAGTGACTTTCCTTTGTGTTAGAGACTTGGCCATGCGATGGGCTGGTGTGTCGTTAGCTCCAGAAGTCTGTACATACCAATATGTAGAACGTCAAGATTACAGTTCAGAGAGGTGGCCTAATGCCAGTGGTCAGTGTCAAGGGGTCCAGCATGATGATGTGGTGGTGGAGGAACTTCGAGCTAAGCTAGGTCGGATGAGAGCCTTAGCTGATTCGTTGCTGCAGCCCAAGGTACAACGCAAGAGGTGCAATGTTTGTCGAAGCCGCACACACCTCCAAAACAGGTGTCCGAAGAGAGGGGTTGGTGTTATTCAGAACCCCTCTGGAGTCAATTGTAGCAAAGCATTTGCCAACGTAAGCCACCGAGACCAGCAGGGCCTTAAGCGACAACAGAGTCCGCCCCAGGTTGATCCTTCTAAAGGATCAGCCCCAGCAGTTCAGGTGGATGCAGTGTCAACTTCCGGTAGCCGGATGGTTATGTGTGGCAACCAGAGAAATTTCTTTCGCAGGAAGAGGCGGAGGAGGAGGGGACAATGGAAGTCTCCTTGTGTCAGTGTGGCTGAACAGTTAGAGGGTGACTTGAGGGTTAGACTTGTGACAGATGGTCAAAGTGATGTGACAGATGGTCAGTGTTTTGTGACGGGTGTGGTCCAAAATTTTCTGCATACCGATATGTCATCTCGTGACTTTGTGCAAAAGGGGATTGTGAAAGACCACCAGCAAGAACTTTTGCCCGTTAGACATGGTTGTGAAAGATAGAGACTGTTTTCATCCGTTTAGAAATTCCAGTCTTTTGGATTGACAGCCTTAGTGTAGTTAGTTAATTAGCAGTTATGTTTTGCTGTTTTTATATATTATAATTGCAGGTAGATGGTGTCATGTGATGACATGTCTTTCTTTTAGAGTGCAAGAACACCAGGCAGACCAGGTGAAAGGGGTGGTTCTGTTGTTCATGTGGTGTTGTCATTACCATCATGTCCAGTAAGAGAGTAACTTCCAGAGTGAATTCATGAGGTGGGATATTATTGAAATAACAATGTTTTGTTGGCCCGGTATATTTTCCTTTATGTTTATATTCAGGTTACAGGTGACACATGATGAAATGTTCTTTTTAGTGTAGAGATACAGGTTGATAGAAAAACAAGTCATTTAGGTACCACAGTAGCTGCAGGAAGCTTATATTTGAAGAGACAAATGGTATTATTTTTAAATACATTTTGTGTTGAATTTCCAGAGTTAAGGGAAGTAGTAACCAATATAAAGGTTACTGGTTTAATGTTTATGTAGCTTTATGTTGTTAATTATTTTTATGTAAGAAGTGAGGGTTGTATTCATTTTGTTACGATTGGTGCTCTTATAGCAGAAGAGCTATTTTTCCTCACTGATAGTTATTTTAGTCATTAGTACCAACAACTGAGCTAGTATGGTTTATACTTTTGTGTTGAGATTATTGGTATTTGGAAATGACTGATGCTTGGTGATGTAATCTACACTGGTTCACATTGTAAGTGATGTATTGAATAGAAAAAGACTATTTTGTTAAGTGGTACTCTTCAGGGATATAACCAGCAGTTTAGGTTTTGGGGGCAAGGTCTCCAAAGGTGACAAAGTTTTTTTTTTGTTGATGGTTGTGCTCTATGACCAGGAAATTGTTAGGGCATAGAAGTCTGATGTCATTTTGATGGCTGGTTACGTATAACTGTCATTGGTGTCTTGACTGATTGATGATTATGTTTTTGGATGTGGTAACATGTGACATAGATTTGTTATGCCTTTGTCATTTTGATGGCGGTTTGTGTGTAAATTTAAATGAATCCTTGTTTCATTGATGATTATCTTTGGATGAGGTCACAGGTGGCTTTATTTTTTTTTTTTGGGCGTTGGTAATTTTGATGATGGTTTATGTGTAGATGTTAACTTGTAAAGAGATAGTTGGGGTAAGGAGATACGATAGTCCATTTCTTTTGTCGGGACGACAAAAAAAGTAAGGGGTTGGATATGTGATAGCGCCAAACCAACGAAATTTTGGTTTGGTCTATCTCGAGTTAAAAACCTGGCCACACCGGAACTCGGCTTAACAAAGGAATCGGAGGCCAGTTTTGTTTTAGCAGTCCTTTGTGCTGATGAGAGATGCGGGCAGCATGGCCTTCAGTTCAGTGCTGTTCTGTTGTTGTCAGGTGTGGGAACAATTCCCTGAGTTGATCTGTGTCAACTAATGTTGTGACAAAACTGTAAGTTTTAACTGATTAAGTTTAAAATGTTTAATTTAATAAATATTTGTATAATCGCAGCACACGCCAGTTTACCAACTTGAAAGTGTTTACATGGTGGAACGCGTGGGTGAAAATAATTGCTAGTTAGGTGAGCTTGTAGGAACAAAGAAATATAAATAGATAATGTAGATGAGTATTACTAAAGTGAGCTGTTCTACAGATCAATGTAACGTCCCTGAGGTTTTAGGAATATAACATTTAATTCATAGAGATGCCAGCAATCAGACAATGGTGATGTGAAATACGAAGATAGGTCATTAGTGGTGGTTAAATATGGTAGAGACTGATGTCATGTCATGCCAGCCATGCTGGCACAAGATTATTTTGTTAAGAATGTATTTTACATGATTATCCTAGGACACTGTGTTACTGGCCAAATAGGTAGTGATTGATTTTGTGCTGTCCCTCTGTAAATGTTCCAAGCTAGCAAAAAAGTGGGATATTCACCAAGATATATGTATGAGGTGTAAATTGAGATGTATGAGGTCATAAAATATTAGTTGATGAAGAGACCATGCCTAAAATTGAATGCTTATGAGTAGGGGAAAATAACCATAATATAGGTGTAATATTTATAACATGTGTAAAGCAGAGAATACTTACATGTTATATGTGGCAATGATGGGTTAATGTTTAAGCTATGTAGTTAGGACATGTAGGTAATAAATAGAAGTGAAGGAAATAATGTGTTGAATTGTAGGGACGCCATGCAGATTGATAGCCACTAGGCGTAGGAAATAATGCATCTTAATATGCGGGGTGCGTATCAGCAATCATTGTGTAATCGTAACTGCGAATGAAGTGTGGCTTTACTGAGGGAGAACAGGCAGGTGCATCTGGAACTGATATTGGTAAAGGGGTTTCTCATCTAGCATTGAAGTCTGGCATCACATCTGTTAACAGAATGCAGTAATGTTTGTCTAGGTGTATCAAGTTGTTGATGGAATCAGTGACTGAGATTCTGTCCTAAGTTAAGCATGGCGGTTGTCGCACGGTGGAGAGGATGTGATTTAGTACTGCGTACCACCCTTCGCAGAGATATTATGTATTTGTCGTGTGACATGAAGCGTAAGATGGCAAAATTTATAACCGGTGTATCATAGGAAGAATTGTGGGGAACAGAGCGCACGACTGTACATTTGCTGTCCACTCACAAATAATATTACACTGATTGTGTTGAGCCTTGAATAACACTTATTGGTCATAAGTGTGTAATAATGACATAATATATATAGTACACTGGTTGTTATACTAGTGCTGATATTTTGTTTCTGCCCATGAACATGGTTATGACATAATATATATAGTACACTGGTTGTTATATTAGTGCTGATATTCTGTTTCTGCCCATTAACATGGTTATGCTTTGATCCTGTCTCATATGAATGGCACTCTGGTCACTATTTTGTGTACTTTCACTTGGTAATACTGTGTGTTTATTTTATGAGCTATCTTAGGGGCCTCAAAGAGGGCCTCAATTGAGTTCCTGCGTAATACATGTTTATCTTTATCCTTAACTTTCTGTGAATGTTGTGATTATTCTATTTGGAAGGTTACATTGTCACATTCTACAAATATGGTAATTCCACTGGGTATATGTGTCTGTTGCTTTTCATAGTTAGACATGTTTTGCTTGTTGGTTGTTAGTTGGTGATGCTAATCAAATGCTGTAACTTGCATGATATCATATGAGTGCTGGTATTCTTCATGCAAACTTGGGAATTGTTGGGGTAGTTGTCCAGTGAAGCCTCCTGTGTTGAGGCAACTCTATGTCTGATGGTGGTGGAGTCCATAATGTTGTGTATTGTTGTATCGGTGTAGAGCGTACTGTCAGATGTGGAGCACAGGAGTACAACCTGTCAATATATGTTTTATATTAGGAAAAAGAGTACGGTGTGTTAGAAAAACAGTTGCCGGTGTGCGTAACAGTACGTAGAGCATTAGACTGAGGATATAATAGGTGGTGTTTGATTGTGGCTCTATCATGGACTGAAAACATTGATAGTGTTCTATGAACATGTGGTTTATAGGGAATATTGTGTTGTCCTGTGTTACCGGTGACTTGGTACAAATTAATGTGTAAAATACTCTGTACGGTGTGAACAGGGAACTGATTATGGGTTCCTTGGTAAATGTAGCTATTTTGGTAGGCAGGGAAGGTAACCTAATTTGTCAGCACACAGATGGCATTCTGGTGTGTGTTAACTGAATCAGTGTTGAGATGTTGTGTTTGTTT
Source organism: Cepaea nemoralis (assembly GCA_014155875.1). Classification (NCBI taxonomy): domain Eukaryota; kingdom Metazoa; phylum Mollusca; class Gastropoda; order Stylommatophora; family Helicidae; genus Cepaea; species Cepaea nemoralis. The sequence continues at coordinate 169,578 of JACEFZ010006990.1, forward strand.
GCAGTGTCTGATGTGTGTTAACCAAATGTGTTGTGATGTTGTGGCAGTTTGCAGTGGCTGATGTATGTACTCTGTTATTTGTAGCTATGTGTTTACAGCTGGACAAATGAGATCAATCTTCCACTGCTTGTGTGTGTAGGAGCTGTGTGGTGTAGTTACATTGAACTGAGAAGGTGGAACAGATTGACATTGTTGCATTAGAGGTGTTCTATCCTAGCAATATCAAGTGTAATCTCATGATAGCAGTGGCACAACTGGAGAAGATAATGAAGTGGGTGATCTGATGATGCAACATTGATTGTTGTATTTAACAATTAGATATGTAGTCACCTTTAAGAAGAATGAGGCAACACAAGAATGATCATGCCAAGTCATCAAGGGTTACCTCAGAATAGCAGTAGTACAACTAGAGGGGCAAGGTGGATAATTTGATGGAAGACATTTATGACCTATGGGTTAATTCAAATGTTATATTGCATGTGCTCATTGCTTCATGTGTTTAATATGTTGTCTTTACCATGATAATCATAGATTGTGTTTTCCATTGTTACAGGAGCGGCTGACTAGTTAGTGTCAGCAGGCCTGGGTTCTTGGTGGGATAGTAAATTGTGTCACAACTCTTTGTTTATGTCGTGTCTTGGGGTTTATGTTGTGTAACCTATGTTTTTGTAGTGCCTTATTGTCTGTGCAGTGTTGCTTGTGTCAAGGTTCTTTATTGTGTCAGTCTAACCAGCTATTGCTTGGAGCACCTGTGTTGTGGTACTTGGTGTACCCTGTTGTCTTAAGTGCTGTTTATTGGTTGGGGTTTACCCACTGTTGTTGTTTGATATATACAGTTGTCTGTTGTATCTGTAATTGAACATCCCTTATTGAGTGCTTTATTCAATGTGTTTGAACACAAATTGTCACCAAAATTTGTAGCAGTTGATAAATAAAGAGCTATTTTTGTACTGTTTTTGATTTGTTTGTTTAGTCTCTTTTAGTTTTTACAGTCACTATTTCTACCACAATCTAACACCTTAATCCAATGTCTGGGTCTCAAATATGACAGTCAGTCCAGAGTTGAGGCCCCTGCCTGAGATCTCGTATATCTTCTTATCTAATTACTATCATCTTTTTTTGTCGGTTGAGGCGGTGTGAGGTTCTCTCTTTTCACTATTTTTCTTCTTTGGCCGTAACGAAGTCAGAACTACTCTTTACCTCTTAGCACCGTAGTGAAGGAAGCATCAGTCTTTATGATTGTCTCCCTTTCTCTTTTACCATCGACTACATAGTGAAGACAACAGTGTTTAGTTCTGTCTCTAGTAGTGAAGACAACAGTGTTTAGTTCTGTCTCTTGTAGTGAAGACAACAGTGTTTAGTTCTGTCTCTTCTAGTGAAGACAACAGTGTTTAGTTCTGTCTCTTCTAGTGAAGCTAACAATATTTAGTCATGTCTCTTGTAGTGAAGACAACGGTGTTTAGTTCTGTCTCTTCTAGTGAAGCTAACAGTGTTTAGTTCTGTCTCTTCTAGTGAAGCTAACAATATTTAGTTCTGTCTCTTCTAGTGAAGCTTACATTATTTAGTTCTGTCTCTTCTAGTGAAGCTTACATTATTTAGTTTTGTCTCTTCTAGTGAAGCTAACAGTGTTTAGTCCTGTCTCTTCTAGTAAAGCTAACAGTGTTTAGTTCTGTCTCTTCTAGTGAAGCTAACAGTGTTTAGTTCTGTATCTTGTAGTGAAGACAACAGTGTTTAGATCTGTCTCTTGTAGTGAAGCTAACAGTGTTTAGTTCTGTCTCTTCTAGTGAAGCTAACAGTGTTTAGTTCTGTCTCTTCTAGTGAAGCTAACATTATTTAGTCATGTCTCTTCTAGTGAAGACAATAGTGTTTAGTTCTGTCTCTTCTAGTGAAGCTGACAATATTTAGTCATGTCTCTTGTAGTAAAACAAACAGTATTTAGTTCTGTCTCTTCTAGTGAAACCAACAGATTGTCTTAGTTCTGTCTCCTATAATGAAAACAATATGTCTTTTCTAGTGAAGCCAACCGTGTATAGTTCTGTATCTTCTAGTGAAGCTAACAGTGTTTAGTTCTATCTCTTCAAATGAACACAATAGTATTTAGTTCTGCCTCTTCTAATGAAGACAACATTGTTTAACTCTGTCTCTTCTAGTGAAGCTAACAGTATTTAGTCTTGTCTCTTCGAGTGAAGCTAACAGTGTTTAGTTCTGTCTCTTCTAGTGAAGCTAACAGTGTTTAGTTCTGTCTCTTCTAGTGAAGATAACAATATTTAGTCCTGTCTCTTCTAGTGAAGCTAACAGTATTTAGTCTTGTCTCTTCGAGTGAAGCTAACAGTGTTTAGTTCTGTCTCTTCTAGTGAAGCTAACAGTGTTTAGTTCTGTCTCTTCTAGTGAAGATAACAATATTTAGTTCTGTCTCTTCTAGTGAAGCCAGCCATGTATAGTTCTGTCTCTTCTAGTGAAGCCAGCCATGTATAGTTCTGTCTCTTCTAGTGAAGCCAACAGTGTTTATTTCTGTATTTTCTAGTGAAACTAACAATATTTAGTCCTGTCTCTTCTAGTGAAGCTTACAGTGGTTAGTCCTGTCTCTTCTAGTGAAGCTAACATTATTTAGTTCTGTCTCTTCTAGTGAAGCTAACAGTGTTTAGTTCTGTCTCTTCTAGTGAAGCTAACAGTGTGTAGTCATGTCTCTTGTAGTAAAACAAACAGTGTTTAGTTCTGTCTCTTGTAGTGAAGACAGCAGTGTTTAGTTCTGTCTCTTGTAGTGAAGACAACAGTGTTTAGTTCTGTCTCCTATAATGAAAACAATATGTCTTTTCTAGTGAAGCCAATCGTGTATAGTTCTGTGTCTTCTAATGAAGCTAACAGTGTTTAGTTCTGTCTCTTCTAGTGAAGCCAACAGTATTTAGGCCTGTTTCTTGTAGTAAAACAAACAGTATTTAGTTCTGTCTCTTCTATTGAAGCCAACAGTATTTAGTTCTGTCTCTTCTAGTGAAGCTAACAGTGTTTAGTTCTGTCTCTTCTAGTGAAGCTTACAGTGTTTAGTTCGTTCTTTTGTAGTAAAACAAACAGTATTTAGTTCTGTCTCTTGTAGTGAAGACAACAGTGTTTAGTTTTGTCTCTTCTAGTGAAGACAACAGTGTTTAGTTCTGTCTCTTCTAGTGAAGACAACAGTGTTTAGTTCTCTCTCTGTAGTGAAGACAACGGATGAAGTTTCTAGTGAAGTGAAAAATTGTTCCCATAAAGTGTTACCTTTTACATTTCAAATGTTTTTATTTTAAATATTGTATCTTCATGTGAAGGCGAAGTCGAACACAACGACTTAACCACCACACGATGTTTAGAGTCAAACACAGGGCTTAATCACTAAAAATTAAACACTGACTTAACCACTACATGATATCAAATGTCAAACACAGTGACTTAACCCCTACTAAATGTTTAAAAAAAGTCAAAACAGCAACTTAACCACTAAAAAATGGCAAAAGTCAAGAAGTGACTTTACCTCAATTCCATGTATTCATATATTCATCCACACTAGCCCTAACCTAACCCTAACCAAAGCAATGGCAAACTACAGAGCGTAATCTTGCCAGGAAATCAACAATCAGCTGAAAGATGCTGATGTTGACAGCGATGTCCTGTAAATTGATATGCCATAACAACCTTCCGGAAAACCTCTCGATCATAAGCAAGATGTCCCGCATCCGATACACCCATCTGGAGATCATCCACCACACCCTGCACCCATCTTCTCTTTGGCATTCCTCTTCCTCTCTTCCCAGGCATATTCTTTTTTTTTTTTTTTGCATATCCTTTACAGGACTCGCTGTCAACACCAGCATCTTTCAGCTGTATGTTGAATTCTTGGCAAGATTACGCTCAGTAGTTTGCCATTGCTTTCTGAGCGGCCGGCTCACATACCCCGTAAGTTACCGATGCGATTCGAACCACTGCTGATTCTCACCGTCATCACGTTACCGACGAGAGTATACGAGATTACGGAGAAAAGTCATAACCTCTAAGCCACGAAGCCGGCTCCCAGGCATATACCCCTCCATTATTGTTCTCTCCAAACTTTCGTGACGTTTCAAGTGACCAAAATATTTCAGTTTTCTTTGTTTTATCGTCTTTAATAAAAGAGCAAAATAAGTCAAGCAAAAGCTAGATTAGAGAAAATTAAAATTATCTTATGCAGTAAGTCACTGAGAAATGAGAATTGTCAAATGTTACTTATATTCAACAATTTTGTGTGGCGCGGAAGCCTGGACATCGAACAAGCAACTAGAAAGTCGAATAGATACCCTGGAGATGTGGATGTACAGAAGAATATGTCGTATTTCATGGAAACAGAAACAATCAAATACAAATATTATAGAAAAACTGGGAACGAAAAGAGAGTTGAGGACAGAGATAAAAAAAAGGCAAGTGAAATATTTCAGCCACGTTAAAAGACATAACATTCTTATAAAAACCAAGGTTGAGGGCAAGCGAGCAAGAGGTAGACAACGATACAAGTGGGAAGATAACATCAAGAGATGGACAAACATCAGTCTGACAGAATGTACAGTCAAGGCGAAAGACAGACAGTGTTGGAGATCTATTGCAGCCAATCTTCATTATGGAGACGGCACCTGATTGATTGAGTAAGTCAATATCATTGACCGTAAGAAAGAGAATGCTGAAATATTATATAGAACCAGTGTCGCTGTATGGCAGCGAATCACGGAACGTTATGAAGAAACAAAGTAAAGCTTGAAAGCAACGAAGATGTGGTTCCTGAGACGAATGTTGAAATACATTGGACTGTCAGAGTAATTAACAATTATTGCCTGGAGGAGACTAATGAAACGATAACATTACATACAACAATAAGAAAGAGACAAATAATATTCTTTGGTCGTGCGATGAGAAGATAGGCATTGGGGAATATTGCCACAACTGGAAAGATCAGTGGGAAAAGATGCAAAAGCAGACCAGGAGAAATGATTGTGACATGGATGAATAACATCAGCAGAGTTGATCCAGAGCACCAGATATCAAGACTGTGGAAAGAATTGATCCTGTGTAATTGTGTTGACCTCAGCGACCGACTGCTGCAACAGCAGCATCAAGAGATGACCCTGTTTCCTCGTGTTGAGTGCAACATGCCGGCCGCCGTGCAACTGTTGGGCAGAGAAATATGCAGATCTTGGCATCAACCCCATCAATTCCATTTGCTTTTATCCTTTCAATAATTCATGGCCCCACTACGTAATGTGATTGAGCCAGCACAGAGAATGAAGAGGGGCCAGGGGGACTGGCAAGACGCTATCGGCGGCGGACTGGGAGGACAAACCAAGTCGTCTTGCTGGCTGATGATTCGTTATTACATGAAGAGATCACTAGTTCAGAGACTAAGAGTCGGAATTTTTCTCTCTACCACT
>JACEFZ010006990.1:180000-237871 GCA_014155875.1 Cepaea nemoralis
AACCAGTTAACCGGCAGACATCTCAGCTAGCTACTTGGACAACCAGTTAACCGGCAGACATCCCAGCTAGCTACTTAGACAACCAGTTAACCGGCAGACATCCCAGCTAGCTGCTTAGACAACCAGTTAACCGGCAGACATCCCAGCTAGCAGCTTAGACAACCAGTTAACCGGCAGACATCCCAGCGAGTTACTTAGACAACCAGTTAACCTTCAGACATCCCAGCTAGCTACTTAGACAACCAGTTAACCGGCAGACATCCCAGCTAGCTACTTAGACAACCAGTTAACCGGCGGACATCCCAGCTAGCTACTTAGACAACCAGTTAACCGTCAGACATTCCAGCTAGTTACTTAGACAACCAGTTAACCGGCAGACATCCCAGCTAGCTACTTAGACAACCAGTTAACCGGCAGACATCCCAGCTAGCTACTTAGACAACCAGTTAACCGGCAGACATCCCAGCTAGTTACTTAGACAACCAGTTAACCGGCAGACATCCCAGCTAGTTACTTAGACAACCAGTTAACCGGCAGACATCCCAGCTAGTTACTTAGACAACCAATTAACCGGCAGACATCCCAGCTAGTTACTTAGACAACCAGTTAACCGGCAGACATCCCAGCTAGTTACTTAGACAACCAGTTAACCGGCAGACATCCCAGCTAGTTACTTAGACAACCAGTTAACCGGCAGACATCCCAGCTAGTTACTTAGACAACCAGTTAACCGGTAGACATCCCAGCTAGTTACTTAGACAACCAGTTAACTGGCAGACATCCCAGCTAGTTACTTAGAGAACCAGTTAACCGGCAGACATCCCAGCTAGCTACTTGGACAACCTGTTAACCGGCAGACATCCCAGCTAGCTACTTAGACAACCAGTTAACCGGCAGACATCCCAGCTAGTTACTTAGACAACCAGTTAACCGGCAGACATCCCAGCTAGCTACGTAGCAATCGCGGATCCCAGAAAGCCGTAGATGCCTGATTATTATTCATTTCCGCGGGTCAGTACTGATGCTACTTGATGGTAGAAGAGTTTATTTCCCACGGAATATTTTTAGATTTCCTAGATCTTATTTCGGCTTCGCAGCGGGCGTCCGTTGTAATTATGTCGCCCGTATGAGGAAAATTGTTCCATAATGTTTGGTTCGATGCCATTATTTGTGCTTTGGGTTTTGTTTGGCAATTAGTATCACTTTTCTTTTGCCAACATTTATTTCCTAGTATGCGGTGGCAGAAAGGGTATTTATATAAAAATAAAACATCGTTAAATCAAATAATAACATCATCATAAGCATGTGTCATGCCAATAGGCGTGTGCGGCCAATGTTCGTCATTGCAAACGATTACCAAAATAACCGGCAGTGAGAAGTCCTGATCGTTCGGGTCCCATCGATTGATGGACGTCGGTCGCGGCGAATGGGCAATCTTGAGCATAGCCTATGATGGGTAGCGTTGTGATATTCTGTTGTGATAATTTGGTATGTCCAGTGTGTGCCGCGTGGTTACACACCCGCTTCACACGCGTGATCCGGGACTGTTTCCGGATCCGGTCAGGGATATGCACTACTGACGAGCTCAAATGAGGGCGAAACTCGAGTATAGTGCTTCCATATTGACGTGGATAGGCCTTAGGTTCATACCAGAATGCGATCGGCGTTGCCAGTAGTGGGTTGTGCTCAATATTTAAATTTCAAATCCCGAAACAACCACATAATCAATTGATTATTGCTCACTGGATTTAGGAGGCCTGGTGTTCCTTGCCAGTGAGAAGTCCTGATCGTTCGGGTCCCATCGATTGACGGACGTCGGTCGCGGCGATTGGGCAATCTTGAGCATAGCCTATGATGGGTAGCGTTGTGACATTCTGTTGTGATAATTTGGTGTGTCCAGTGTGTGCCGCGTGGTTACACACCCGCTTCACACGCGTGATCCGGGACTGTTTCCGGATCCGGTCAGGGATATGCACTACTGACGAGCTCAAATGAGGGCGAAACTCGAGTATAGTGCTTCCATATTGACGTGGATAGGCCTTAGGTTCATACCAGAATGCGATCGGCGTTGCCAGTAGTGGGTTGTGCTCAATATTTAAATTTCAAATCCCGAAACAACCACATAATCGATTACCAAAATCTTGGATCAGGTCGGTTTTCCTGTCCCGGTATAAAATGTAATCAAGCAATCCAGCTATTAATCTTGATGTCTTGTTAATCTTGTTGTCTTAACCTAGCTTACTTCCCACCAAGTTTGTCAGTTGTCACAACGTTTTCACATTTATTTCTCCTCATTATGTGCCCAGATATCGTATCTTGATTGTCTCCGTCTGATCTCTCAAGTACATACATTCAAAAATGGAAAATAATCCTTCGAATGCTTGTCTGGACATTAAGTCGCTCCCAGACATGGAACATAGATACACGTGATGAAATCAGTATGGAGGTAAATGACGATGAGGTGTTGCCAACACTTGGGTGTGGTGTTACCGCAGTTTGGATATGAGTTGCCGACGTTTGTGCTGTGATGTTATCGACAATTGGGTTGTGGTGTTACCGACAGTTTGGATATGAGTTGCTGACATTTTGGCTGTGATGTTGTCGACAATTATGCTATGGGTTTGCCGAAAATTGGGTTGTGCCAACACTTGGGTGTGGTGTTACCGACAGTTTGGATGTGAGTTGCCGACATTTGGGCTGTGGTGTTGCCGACATTTGGGCTGTTGTGTTGCCGACGTTTGAGCTGTGATGTTGCCGACAATTGGGCTGTTGTGTTGCCAACAATTGGATTTGGTGTCACCGAGAACTGGGATGCAGTGTTAATGGAATGTGGTGTTGTCGACAATTGGAATGTGATGTTATCGGCAATTGGAACCCAATTGTGATGTTATCGACAATTGGACCGTTGTTTTATCGACAATTGGCATGTGATGTTACCGAGAACAAAGATGTGGTGTTGCTGACAAGTGAGGTGTGGTGTTACTGACAACAAGAGTGTGATATTACAGTTTACCGACAGTTTGAATGTGATATTACGGAAACATGAAAAGAAAATTAATCTTTTATTATAATTTTTTTTTAATGATTAAACATTTCTTAACAAACGTCAGTATTTCTGCTGCTAAAGTTATCACAGGGAATTAGATGTGAAGATTCTAATATATTGTTGAAACGTCTGTCAGGTACTTCTGTGTGGCTCACTTCGTAAACTGGAAGCGTCCATAGCACAATCGGTAGCACTCCTGCTCGCTAACCCCGAGGTCCTATATTCGAATCCTGCTGGAGGTGAGAGACCCCTTTATCATTCACCTCGGGCCCAAGGTCGAATCAGCCTGAAATAGGTTTTAGGAAATGTTTTGGGAAATAAAGGTAGTCGGGGGTTTTAGGAAATGTTATGGGAAATAAAGGTAGTCGGTGTAATATTCACATTATGCATTGAGTGCAAATTCGTCTTCTTCTTTCTTAGCCTTGAATGATGTGTGAATGAAATAATGTATGAAAGTGAGAGATAGACGGTCAGAATGTTAGACGGGCCTGCGTGTCCAAATCTTAATCCTTAGAAAATAAAGTTTGTTTGTTCGTTCGTTCGTTCGTTCTTCTTTTGCCCTAAACCCCCTATTGTGGCATAGGCCCTCAACCAACTCCCCCCAAGACCTCCTCCTATCTTTTGCTATTTATTAGTCATGCTTTTTTGGTTTAGTCGTTCTCTAGGTACTAATCTATGCAGTAGTACTCCATGATACTAATCTATGCAGTAGTACTCCATGATACTGATCTATGCACTAGTACTCCATGATACTAATCTATACAGTAGTACTCCATGATACTAATCTATGCAGTAGTACTCCATGATACTAATCTATGCAGTAGTACTCCATGATACTAATCTATGCAGAAGTACTCCATGATACTAATCTATGCAGTAGTACTCCATGATACTGATCTATGCAGTAGTACTCCATGATACTGATCTATGCAGTAGTACTCCATGATACTAATCTATGCAGTAGTACTCCATGATACTGATCTATGCAGTAGTACTCCATGATACTAATCTATACAGTAGTACTCCATGATACTGATCTATGCAGTAGTACTCCATGATACTGATCTATGCAGAAGTACTCTATGATACTAACCTATGCAGTAGTACTCCATGATACTAATCTATACAGTAGTACTCCATGATACTAACCTATGCAGTAGTACTCTATGATACTAATCTATGCAGAAGTACTCTATGATACTAATTTATGCAGAAGTACTCTATGATACTAATCTATGCAGTAGTACTCTATGACACTAATCTATGCAGTAATACTCTATGATACTAATCTATGCAGAAGTACTCTATGATACTAATTTATGCAGAAGTACTCTATGATACTAATCTATACAGTAGTACTCTATGATACTAATCTATGCAGTAGTACTCTATGTTACTATTCTGTGCAGTAATACTCTATGATACTAATCTCTGCAGAAGTACTCTATGATACTAATTTATGCAGAAGTACTCTATGTTACTAATCTATACAGTAGTACTCCATGACACTGATCTATGCAGTAGTATTCCATGATACTGATCTATGTAGTAGTATTCCATGATACTGATCTATGCAGTAGTACTCCATGACACTGATCTATACAGTAGTACTCCATGATACTGATCTATACAGTAGTACTCCATGATACTGATCTATACAGTAGTACTCCATGATACTGATCTATGCAGTAGTACTCCATGATACTGATCTATGCAGTAGTACTCCATGACACTGATCTATACAGTAGTACTCCATGACACTGACCTATGCAGTAGTATTCCATGACACTGATCTATGCAGTAATACTCCATGAGACTGATCTATACAGTAGTGCTCCATGACACTGATCTATGCAGTAGTACTCCATGACACTGATCTATACAGTAGTACTCCATGACACTGATCTATGCAGTAGTATTCCATGACACTGATCTATACAGTAGTACTCCATGACACTGATCTATGCAGTAGTATTCCATGATACTGATCTATACAGTAATACTCCATGACACTGATCTATGCAGTAGTACTCCATGATACTGATCTATACAGTAGTACTCCATGATACTGATCTATGCAGTAGTACTCCATGATACTGATCTATACAGTAGTACTCCATGACATTGATCTATGCAGTAGTACTCCATGACACTGATCTATACAGTAGTACTCCATGACACTGATCTATGCAGTAGTATTCCATGACACTGATCTATGCAGTAATACTCCATGACACTGATCTATACAGTAGTACTCCATGACACTGATCTATACAGTAGTACTCCATGACACTGATCTATACAGTAGTACTCCATGACACTGATCTATACAGTAGTATTCCATGACACTGATCTATACAGTAGTACTCCATGACACTGATCTATGCAGTAATACTCCATGACACTGATCTATACAGTAGTACTCCATGACACTGATCTATACAGTAGTACTCCATGACACTGAGCTATGCAGTAGTACTCCATGACACTGATCTATACAGTAGTACTCCATGACACTGAGCTATGCAGTAGTACTCCATGACACTGATCTATACAGTAGTACTCCATGACACTGATCTATGCAGTAGTACTCCATGACACTGATCTATGCAGTAGTACTCCATGACACTGATCTATACAGTAGTACTCCATGACACTGATCTATGCAGTAGTACTCCATGACACTGATCTATGTAGTAATACTCCATGACACTGATCTATGCAGTAGTACTCCATGACACTGATCTATGCAGTAGTACTCCATGACACTGATCTATGCAGTAGTACTCCATGACACTGATCTATGCAGTAGTACTCCATGACACTGATCTATGCAGTAGTACTCCATGACACTGATCTATACAGTAGTACTCCATGACACTGATCTATGTAGTAGTACTCCATGACACTGATCTATGTAGTAGTACTCCATGACACTGATCTATGCAGTAGTACTCCATGACACTGATCTATACAGTAGTACTCCATGACACTGATCTATGCAGTAGTACTCCATGACACTGATCGATGTAGTAGTACTCCATGACACTGATCTATACAGTAGTACTCCATGACACTGATCTATGCAGTAGTACTCCATGACACTGATCTATACAGTAGTACTCCATGACACTGATCTATACAGTAGTACTCCATGACACTGATCTATGTAGTAATACTCCATGACACTGATCTATACAGTAGTACTCCATGACACTGATCTATGCAGTAGTACTCCATGACACTGATCTATACAGTAGTACTCCATGACACTGATCTATGCAGTAGTACTCCATGACACTGATCTATACAGTAGTACTCCATGACACTGATCTATGCAGTAGTACTCCATGACACTGATCTATGTAGTAGTACTCCATGACACTGATCTATACAGTAGTACTCCATGACACTGATCTATACAGTAGTACTCCATGACACTGATCTATGCAGTAGTACTCCATGACACTGATCTATGCAGTAGTACTCCATGACACTGATCTATACAGTAGTACTCCATGACACTGATCTATACAGTAGTACTCCATGACACTGATCTATGCAGTAGTACTCCATGACACTGATCTATACAGTAGTACTCCATGACACTGATCTATACAGTAGTACTCCATGACACTGATCTATGCAGTAGTACTCCATGACACTGATCTATACAGTAGTACTCCATGACACTGATCTATACAGTAGTACTCCATGACACTGATCTATGCAGTAGTACTCCATGACACTGATCTATGTAGTAGTACTCCATGACACTGATCTATGCAGTAGTACTCCATGACACTGATCTATGTAGTAGTACTCCATGACACTGATCTATGTAGTAGTACTCCATGACACTGATCTATGCAGTAGTACTCCATGACACTGATCTATGCAGTAGTACTCCATGACACTGATCTATACAGTAGTACTCCATGACACTGATCTATGCAGTAGTACTCCATGACACTGATCGATGTAGTAGTACTCCATGACACTGATCTATACAGTAGTACTCCATGACACTGATCTATGCAGTAGTACTCCATGACACTGATCTATGCAGTAGTACTCCATGACACTGATCTATACAGTAGTACTCCATGACACTGATCTATACAGTAGTACTCCATGACACTGATCTATACAGTAGTATTCCATGACACTGATCTATACAGTAGTACTCCATGACACTGATCTATGCAGTAATACTCCATGACACTGATCTATACAGTAGTACTCCATGACACTGATCTATGCAGTAATACTCCATGACACTGATCTATGCAGTAGTACTCCATGACACTGATCTATACAGTAGTACTCCATGACACTGAGCTATGCAGTAGTACTCCATGACACTGATCTATACAGTAGTACTCCATGACACTGATCTATACAGTAGTACTCCATGACACTGATCTATGCAGTAGTACTCCATGACACTGATCTATGTAGTAATACTCCATGACACTGATCTATGCAGTAGTACTCCATGACACTGATCTATGCAGTAGTACTCCATGACACTGATCTATGCAGTAGTACTCCATGACACTGATCTATGCAGTAGTACTCCATGACACTGATCTATACAGTAGTACTCCATGACACTGATCTATGCAGTAGTACTCCATGACACTGATCTATGCAGTAGTACTCCATAACACTGATCTATGTAGTAGTACTCCATGACACTGATCTATGCAGTAGTACTCCATGACACTGATCTATACAGTAGTACTCCATGACACTGATCTATGCAGTAGTACTCCATGACACTGATCTATACAGTAGTACTCCATGACACTGATCTATGCAGTAATACTCCATGACACTGATCTATGCAGTAGTACTCCATGACACTGATCTATACAGTAGTACTCCATGACACTGATCTATGCAGTAGTACTCCATGACACTGATCTATACAGTAGTACTCCATGACACTGATCTATGCAGTAGTACTCCATGACACTGATCTATACAGTAGTACTCCATGACACTGATCTATGTAGTAGTACTCCATGACACTGATCTATGCAGTAGTACTCCATGACACTGATCTATACAGTAGTACTCCATGACACTGATCTATGCAGTAGTACTCCATGACACTGATCTATACAGTAGTACTCCATGACACTGATCTATGCAGTAGTACTCCATGACACTGATCTATGTAGTAGTACTCCATGACACTGATCTATACAGTAGTACTCCATGACACTGATCTATACAGTAGTACTCCATGACACTGATCTATGCAGTAGTACTCCATGACACTGATCTATGCAGTAGTACTCCATGACACTGATCTATACAGTAGTACTCCATGACACTGATCTATACAGTAGTACTCCATGACACTGATCTATGCAGTAGTACTCCATGACACTGATCTATACAGTAGTACTCCATGACACTGATCTATACAGTAGTACTCCATGACACTGATCTATGCAGTAGTACTTCATGACACTGATCTATACAGTAGTACTCCATGACACTGATCTATACAGTAGTACTCCATGACACTGATCTATGCAGTAGTACTCCATGACACTGATCTATGTAGTAGTACTCCATGACACTGATCTATGCAGTAGTACTCCATGACACTGATCTATGCAGTAGTACTCCATGACACTGATCTATGCAGTAGTACTCCATGACACTGATCTATACAGTAGTACTCCATGACACTGATCTATGCAGTAGTACTCCATGACACTGATCGATGTAGTAGTACTCCATGACACTGATCTATGTAGTAATACTCCATGACACTGATCTATGTAGTAATACTCCATGACACTGATCTATACAGTAGTACTCCATGACACTGATCTATACAGTAGTACTCCATGACACTGATCTATACAGTAGTACTCCATGACACTGATCTATGCAGTAGTACTCCATGACACTGATCTATGTAGTAATACTCCATGACACTGATCTATACAGTAGTACTCCATGACACTGATCTATACAGTAGTACTCCATGACACTGATCTATACAGTAGTACTCCATGACACTGATCTATACAGTAGTACTCCATGACACTGATCTATACAGTAGTACTCCATGACACTGATCTATACAGTAGTACTCCATGACACTGATCTATGCAGTAGTACTCCATGACACTGATCTATACAGTAGTACTCCATGACACTGATCTATACAGTAGTACTCCATGACACTGATCTATGCAGTAGTACTCCATGACACTGATCTATGTAGTAATACTCCATGACACTGATCTATACAGTAGTACTCCATGACACTGATCTATACAGTAGTACTCCATGACACTGATCTATACAGTAGTACTCCATGACACTGATCTATGCAGTAGTACTCCATGACACTGATCTATACAGTAGTACTCCATGACACTGATCTATGCAGTAGTACTCCATGACACTGATCTATGCAGTAGTACTCCATACACTGATCTATGCAGTAGTACTCCATGACACTGATCTATGCAGTAGTACTCCATACACTGATCTATGCAGTAGTACTCCATGATACTGATCTATGCAGTAGTACTCCATGATACTGATCTATGCAGTAGTACTCCATGATACTGATCTATGCAGTAGTATTCCATGATACTGATCTATGCAGTAGTATTCCATGATACTGATCTATGCAGTAGTACTCCATGATACTGATCTATGCAGTAGTACTCCATGATACTGATCTATACAGTAGTACTCCATGATACTGATCTATGCAGTAGTATTCCATGATACTGATCTATGCAGTAGTATTCCATGATACTGATCTATGTAGTAGTACCGATTTAACTGTCAAAACTGTCATTTACTGAATTATAGTACCTTGCGTTGTATGGCAGGGGGGTCATGAGCCTGAAGAATTAAAGCCGACTGGCTAGACCAGTCACCGCGAACTGTGCAAGTTAAGGTTATTTTTGCCTCCGACAGAAAAAAAACTCCACACCTTACCGAGGATTGGAACCCGAATCGACCGAATGAGAATCCGGCATTCAACGCTAGAGTTAAATAGTCCAAGTGTTGTAATGTTTTAATGTCTTTTGACACTCACAGTAGTCCATACCATAGGAGTTATGCTTAGAATTAACGTGATAGGACATTTCACGCAAGGACTTTCAAGACGTGGTTTATTTCAATAGGATTATATCGCAATGTTACAACTGTGGTTGCATTTGTAACACTACTGTTTGATCAATGGTAGGAAGCGACTTTAAGAAGGATTGCTTGGGAGTTGATCGAGGGCCTGTACTCCAAAGAAGGATAAAGGTCATACAGAAGAAATATAACCGCGGCGACATGCAGTCACTTGGAATCAAGACTAACAAGATGGGAACCACTGATCCAGACAATGCTACTATTAAATTGGGAGGAGATTTTCCTCACCGATACCCTTCTCAAGAAGGGATACACACCAGGCACGACTGGCTCGCTGACAAAGATTTCTTGGCATGTTGAAATGAAATAAAAGCGAACGCTAATAAAAACAAAAATATGCGATAATAATATTAGTGAATGGGAGAGCAACTGAAAATCGATACGGCAGCGGTAAGCAGACAACATATAAAATGCAAATTTACAAGAGAAATGAATACATCTCCATCTATCGTTCTCAGTTGATGGAGCTGTTCTCTGATGTTCTACCTATTCAAAGAACCCCATTGTTGTGTGTACAGTAGTGGTATCTTGGTATCTTCTTTATAGTGTGTGTGTGTGTATGTGTGTGTGTGTGTGTGACAGAGAGAGAGAGAGAGAGAGAGAGAGAGAGAGAGAGAGAGAGAGAGAGAACGAGAGAGTGTCGCACGTGTGCATATAAGTGCCTCGATGCTGAGAACAAGAAACGTCAATATATTTGGAAGTGATAAAGAGTCTTGTTACGTACATTTGTCCGACCCAGCAACCTTTTAAAGACGTTTGGTCCCCACTGCATGCACTTATAATATTTCAAAAGACATGTTAGGCCACACCTATTGTAATACATAGTCTGTGTCAACATAATACGTGGTGGCAAGCGTTCGGAATCTGGCGAAATGTGATGCTTTGATGAAAACAAGCTCTAGTGTCAGAACTGCCAACAGAAAACAGTATTTGAACCTGAAATCAAATAAGGCATCCAAGTCATCATCATCATCGTCATTATTAACAAGTAAAGCCTACCAGTAGGTCGGCCTGGCTGAGAAGTGTAACGCGTTTAAATGTTCTCATTTGACGACGGAATGGTGGCTTCGTGTTACCCGCCCGTCAGTTAGACTTAAATGTTGACTTCGCGTTCAGAAATCAATGGCAAACTACTGTACGTAAAATTTCCTACACATCATAATCACCTAATACGGGCTGGATGTAACTGCAACGTCCTGTAAAGGACATGTAATTGTCATAATACCTAACAGTTGACGTAGAGCATGATACCGCTGGTGCAGCATGCATCAGTTCGAGCGCTGATATCTTTCTTTACCATGATTTCAGACTCAATAATACTCACGTAGTATTGTTGTCTTCCTCATCAATTCGAGAATTAATATATCTTTCTTTGCCATGATTTCAGACTCAAGTATCCTTAGGTGGTATTCTTGCCTTCCTCAATCTCTATTCCCATTTATCTGGCCAGTAAGTGCAGTATGCTCCAGTTGTTATGTTATTTATGCCTCGTGCTGTGGCTACATATGTTCAAAAATAGTGATTAATTGCGTAAGATACGTTTCGCTTTGTGGAAAGTAACTTTTGCTCGACCTAGTTTTTTTGTAATCTCTGTCAAGTATATTCCAACTGATGTTATGATTTCCTTTGCGTATTTACATTTATTACTTTCATTGTTGTTATTATCTGTTTTCATTTATATAACCTGTGTTTCTGTTTTCTTGATATACAAGGCACCCTCTGTTACCACGGAAAGACCACACTTAAGTAATGCACGATAATATGACAAATACGACTGACCATAAACTACAGGGTGTTTGTAAGTCTCACTACACTTTACAATGTGTAGAACAATTTTGACAAATGAAATACATGGCGTCATCAAAAATATACTCCACAGTTCACCATGAAGCAATATGCAGCGAGTGGCTGTCGTCTGCTGGAGTAATTCTTTGCACTAAAATCAGAATGGTGTTATCAACGGAAGAAATAATTTGTTTGGTTGAACAAGTGTTTCAAAAAGGCGGTCGATACACACGGATGATTGTTCAAAGATTTATAGCAAGATTTTCCGATAAACAACCTCCTTGTCGTGTTACGGTTAGAAATTTGTTGAATACGTTTGAATGAATACTTCAATGGTTCTTTCCAGCTTTCCTAAAACAGCGGTAGACCATAGCAGTGACTATTGTAACTAATGTAATGCATTTAAACACATTTTTTATCATGTCATGTAATTAATTTATCAAAATGGTTCTACATAAAACGTGTAGTGAGACTTTATAAACACCCTGTAGGAGAAAAGAAAAGGGACCAGACCCTTGATTAAAGGTACTACGATAAGAACTACAGTCTAAAAGGGGAAGTGGCCAAGTCTGACGATATACCAGCGGAACTAATCCAGGCAGGAGAAGCCAACGTCCATACCTATCATGCACTTTGTGAGAAGACCTGAGACAGCATTGACTGGCTTGAAGCACAAAAGAGAACAATTTACATCCCCCCCACCCCTAAAAAAAAAAGAAACAAAAAAGAAAAAGGAAATGTTAAACTGTGCACCATAATTGTGCACTGTCACACTAATAAGGTAGCCGGCAACATCCTGCGAATCATACCCCTGACCTTACAGGTGATAATCTAACTGGCGTTAATCTGACCCGTATTAACCTCACCCGTTGTAACCCAAGACATTATAATCAACACGTAATAATGTGAACCGTTATAGTGTGACGCATGATAACCTAAACCATGATAATCTAATTCATGATACCTAACCAGTGATGACCTCATTCGTGAAACCATAACGTGTGATAACATAAACATGTTAGTCGTTAGTTAGTCGTTAGTTAGTCGTTAGTTAGTCGTTAATCGTGGTTCCAACTTCACGGCTAAAGGTCGCCCCATAATGCTCCGTTCCTGTACCAGTGAATATCCCAATAGCTGCTCTCAAATTGTCCTATGTAAAAAGGGAACAGACAGTAGTCTCGACAACCAGACAGCACGCATTGCATACATGCATAAGGCCCATATCAGATCAATACAACAGTCCGCCACTTGAAAACTAATAGTTCCACACGCATTACAACATAGGACAAAACCAACTAGTAACCAGCCTGCCGACCGTCATTTGTCTGAACATGCAGTTCATAATACAAACAACCGCAGACAGAGTAGAAACATTATACATGAAATCCTCACCTCACGGTGTTGCTCCACGCACTTAACTCATTAGCTGGGCGACGGAACCATGTGCTACCAGTCCAACATGATTAAAATGCTTAAATAAAGCGTAGCCAAAATCAAAACCACTCCAGAGACCTTTACAGCCCAACGGCCTATCCGTCATATTGGACTGGAAGTCTTTAAACAATAACAATTTAACCCGGGATAGATTAACCGGTGTTTACCTAACTTGTGACATCCTAACGCCTGATAACCTAATCACTGATGTTTTTTTCCCTTCATTTCTGATATCCTTACCACCGATAACCTAATCCCCGATAACACAACTCTGGATAATTTAAACACTTCTATCAACGTATTGGTTAAATTATGACTGGACACTTTAAATAGGCGCTTACAATTTATATCAGTATATGTTGGATCTGGCTATTTCTCTTACATCCTTATTTCATCTACACCCAATATATTTGCCTACACTCTATACATTTCTGGAAAATGAAAGCACAGGCATTGAATGACACAATAATGGAAGCTAAAGAAGGAAGTGGAGGACACTAGTTAATAATAATTTAGTTAATAATTTTAGTTAATAATACATTAATAATAATAATAGTTCCTCCGAAGTCGGAGAGTGTCTGTCCTGTACGGTGAGGAACCACCAGTCTGCACACCAATAAGCCAGACATGGGACAACGGATACTCACGCAAACCTCAGGTCCTGTATGACATCACACTGATGTTGGACAACAGGATGCCTTCATCCGACATACAGGACTTCGCGTTGGAGCTCAAGCCAACGAACGCAAGCAAGCAAGCAAGGAACTAGTTAATATTTTAAAAAATAAATAAATAAATAAAATATAGACACACCAGGATTCGATGCAAACTCCTCCAAATGACAACACAGACTCATTGAAGTAACAAATGTACTTCCACATACGGCCGACTTTACACATTATATTGTGTACTTCCGGGCTGATCAAAGTAGGGTCGTGAAAAAATATAAGCAAGCACAAGAGACTCATTTGCAAACGTTATTATTTATTTACACTATTTTATATGGCCTTGCTTGCTTGCTTGCTTGTGTTCGCTGGCTCTTATCTCCAGCGTGAAGTCCTGTATGTCGGATGAAGATATCCTGTTGTCCAACATCAGAGTTATGTCATGCAGGACATGACGTTTGCGTGAGTATCCGTTGTCCCATGTCTGACTTATTGGTGTGCAGACTGGTGGTTCCTCGTCGTGCAGATAGACACTCCGAATTCGGAGGAATCAACGATCCTACTGACTTCAGCCAGGACCCCAAAGGGACCTGTTGCCCAGAACGCTCGGCGAGGGCGAGTCAATAGGTCTTGGCCAGTATAGAACGCAGCCCTGGTGCCTTGGAAACACCTCTGCGTCCCTTATATGGCCTTATTATCATTTGATTTTATGAGCAGGCCTCGCCTAAAGGTGCTTAAAATGGGTGTACAAATCGTGAATGAACTGAGTATCATAGGTCTGGCGTGTCCTCTAGCGTTAACTTCTGTCATTTGCTTCTATAAGGTTTTTTTCTTCTTTTCCTATTTACAGGACATCGCTGTCAACACTAGCATTTTACTGCCGTTTGTTGATGTCTTGGCAAGTTTACGTTCAGTAGTTTGCCATTGCTTTCTGAACGACCGGCTCCCATACCAACACGTTAAAACCTAGCGTGACTACGGTCTGCTGCCAAATCGGTCGTAGCTGTGTTTCGAATGCGAGTAAGTGGGCTCACGAATCGCGTCCGCAAATCTTAGCCACGGAGACCAGCATAAGTATGTTAAGGACCATTATCCCTCATTAAGGTGCATTGGGTATACGATGGTAGCCTCAAACTTTTTGAAGACCAATCGACACTCAATATCTCACAGACCCCTTTACTTCCGATAACACTAGCATTATTTTCATCCCGGATCGACATTGGAGCCCAGGTCAATAGAAATGTTAATATTTCATTGTAATAACCTAGCACACACTCTCCAGGGAGTGTGAAGTATTAGACCATAATATAAACTTGGTATGAATAATTCGGTTTGAAAGACCACCTTCCCTCCCTCGGCGTCTTTCCTTCTCAGACAAACCACACAATTCTAACAAATTAACCGGAACTCATTGTATAAGAAAGCGTCCAAGTCCACGCCAGGGAATACTGACATGAATGATCCTACCACTGCTGGCTACTGAACCCTGACCAACGCATTGGTGAGGAAGCACACTAATTACCATACCACCGCGGCTTTTAGTAAAGTATTTTACGGTAAACACTCTGAGCTACACAGAACACGGACTTTGTAGTCCCTTATTGCTAGTATTGCAAACGGATCACGTTTTTGCTGTGGGCTTACGCTGCTGTACACAAAAGAAACTCTAGAGGACAGCGTGCGCACATAGTATTGGCGATCACGGCTTAGAATGCCTCTCCGTCAATATGGCACGAACTTTGTCTGACCTGTCCACTAGTGATTTTTTTCTTCTTCGCTGCTTTGAAGTTAAACGTAGTCCATACACGTGATATTACTACGATGGTTCAAAAATGCTCACCCCCTCCCCACCTCCTTATAACTATCCATAATTCAGTAACCCAGTGAGGTAAAATGATTAGATTTAGCATATAACCTTATCATTATGTACACCCATTAAACAATTTTTGTTCTGGAGATTGTACAGCAGATCTCGTCGTTTGTTTATATGCGGAATATAATTTACGGGCCAGAGATGAAGTCCATATTATGAAATGTATTACATCTTCACATGGAAATATCAGTGTTCATTAATGAATATTTTCTGTGGTGCACGGGAATTTCCTAACGAGAAGCACGTCACACAGTGGAACGGAAGTGTTACCGGAATTTACGTGCATGACTGTAAAACAAGTTTGTTAGCATGTCTTCGATATTTTTGCCAAACAATCAAAGAAATTTCACCGCTTTCCATGATTTCAGTTGCCTTTGGACCTATCCATGACATATTCCTTGGGTGGGAGTAAATATAAGTCGGCAGGAAAAATTCCATAATGATGCAACATATACTTATAAAAAACAATTGAAGGGGAATGAAAGCAAACATTTGTGAACGCACTATTCTAGTAGTGCACTGGAATAGTGTTTGCTTGTGGATTAGTTTTCCCTGTAACCACTGTTCCTCAGCTATCAGGCAAACTTACTCTGACTTCTGAGGTATTTGCAATTTACGTCACCAAGTCAAGGACGATAGGTCAACAATTTAGTCTAATCTCCTGTGTAGGGATTGAGCCCCTTACCTCAGCATCAGCATGAAGATGAAATAAAACCTGGCTCACATACAGTATCATGACTTAGAAGCTGAAACACTTTGGTCATGCTAGACGTCACGGTGATTTGGAGAGGACAGCGCTGAGAGACCCGGTTCTTGGAAGCAGTGGTCGGCGTTGATCATCGCATCAGGACACTGGGAATTAAAGACACTTTGAGATGAGGTACATACGGCAAGGAGAACTGGCAAAACATCGAGAATGTCCATCCATCCATCCGTCATATGCCATGCCGGAAAGCGTGGGCGGTCATGACTCGCCATTTCACATCGACATTTTACAAAGCAACCGCTACATGATAATGATGATGATGATGATGATGATGATGATGATGATGATGATGATGATGATGATGATGATGATGAGAGAGAGAAGTAAAATAGTTTTGCCATTTTATGCGAATGAAGCCTACCCAGTTGCCATTGTTTGCCTACGAAATTTAACATTTGGCGATAACATTAGAGATATTGTGTAGCGACAGTGCATCACTACAGCTGGAGTGATACATCTGCACAAGAGAGAACAACTGGCACATCGTTTAGCAGTAAGCAATGATCAGATGGTAACTTGAATCTAAGTGCCTGACTTATGTCCAACAGCAGACAAGATAGCATCTTACAACATATCCCGAATAAGTGACCTGCAGTGGGTCTGTGAAATGATTGGACCATCACCATTTGTAGGCTAAATACACGGAGTATTTTATGGCCAGATCTTCCTCAGATAGCATAATATTATTATTCTATGACCTGAACTGTTCATGGGTGTCCCTATCTCAGGCTGGCGGAGCATTCGCGTACAGCCATGAATATAATGGTTTCAATCGTTATGTGAGACTCCAACTGTTTTGTTTTGTTCCCGTGAGTTTATGAACAAAATACATAAAACTACCAACTATCCATTACAAGCTAGGATAAACGATAGTTTACGCTGCAAACAACGAGAATTCTCTAATGGTAGACAAATATATATTATTGTGAAAAGATCATGGCGAAGAAAATAGAGAAGAAATGATAACATATGGAAGATATTAAACAACAAAAATCACCCCGAAGCCTGTCCTATGCAGAACTTCGCTTATGTAGCAGTTTTTACAACTAATCACTTTAACATAAGCCACATATCCTGCCTCTGGTGCTGTCATGTGTAAATTATCAATCATATCCTATGTACATCTAATTTGTTACTTAACACACATGAACTAATCCTCTTCTTTAACTAATCCTCTTCTCCGCCTATCCGGTGCAGTTCCCTGTGTAATTATCTTTCATTGGCTTTTATGACATTTTGCATGTCCAAAATAGTTCATTCCCTCATTTTTGCGTTTCTTCATAAACAAACTTCTGTGAATTGTGACTTCCTGATTGGTGGAGCTGTGTGTTCTCCAGTCCGTCTAACTAATGCATTATTAATACTCTGCTGCAATATTTATCTTCAAATGCCGATATACACTTGTCAATTGATCTGTTAAACATCCACGTTTCGCACCCACATGATGCCAAAGAAAATATGTGCGCTCTTAGTCTTAGTGCCCGGACTTTTGTTCAATCTGTTAAAATGCATAGAGGTTGTGATTGCTTTCGTTTTTAGAGCATTCGTTGTTCTTCTTTTAATTTCTGTCAGCACCACGGTTTGCTCATGTAAAAATGCAGGTAATAATCACAGCCAACTTTGATTGCGGAAATAATACTGAGAAGGGGAGCGGGTGGCAACAAATTAATCATGTATGATTGCATCTGATTTTGACGTGGCATGGAGTGTATGCAAGGCTGTTCTGTGATCACACAATGTAATTAGTCATGAGTGATTAAATTTGGCAGGTTTGTAATTCTCCCAGTTCTGGGTCATCAGTGCGTCACCCACACTTAAAATTGGGTGAAATTCTGGGCAGTTGTGGGTGGTAACTTTCGGGAGCCACATACACTTTATGAACGGTGCTTTTTCTGTGCCTTTAAGAGTTCCTCAAAAGTTGGTATTTCAGTATTTGAGTACTTTAATAACAGCAGATGGAAGATGTATTAAGGAATGTAAATGAAGGGCAGCGCAATGGCAATATTTTACAAGATAAAAACTATTATTATCTGCAATTTATCTTTGTCAATACCGACCGGCTCCGTGGCGAAGATGTTACTGACGCAGTTCGTAATCCCGCATTCCGCATTCGAAACACATCTGCGTGTGACTTAGCAGCAGACCGCCTTGCGTTGAGTTTTTTAATAATAAAATGGTATGGGTGCCGGTCGCTCAGAAAGCAATGGCAAAATACGGTACGTAAACTTGCCAAGAGATCACAAACAGTCACAAATACTGGGGTTGACTGTAAAGGATATCTTCTTCTTCTTCAGCGTTCCGAGCCATTGAGGTTCTTTGCTGCAAATACAATCCGTCTCCATTCGTCTCTCTGGTGGACCTTCTCTTGCCAGTCGTTGATTCCAAGTGCTTGTAGGTCTGTAAATATATTATCTCTCCACCGCCTTCTTGGATATGCAACTAACTAATATTCAATGTGAGTAAACGAGTCATTAAGAGATATATTGAGCCAACTATGATGCATGGAAGTGAATCATGAACAGTTAGCAGACAAATGAAGAATTATATGGAAACTGAGGAGGTTATGCGCAGGAACCATCATTACTGTTCTTTCTAAACCACTCTGACGGTTGATGTTTCTCCAGGAATCAACATTACTGTTCTTTCTAAACTACTCTGAGGTTTGATGTTTCTCCAGGAATCAACATTACTATTCTTTCAAACCACTCAAACCATGTTGTCGTTTGATGTTTCTCTAGGAACCATAATTACTATTCTCACTAAACCACTCTTACCATTGATGCTGCTCCACCAACCATCATTGCTGTTGTTTTAAACTACTCTGATGTTTGTCGTTTCTCCAGGAACCATCATTACTGTTCTTTCTAAACCACTCTGAAGTGTGACGTTTCTCCGGGAACCATCATAACTGTTCTTAGTTAATCATTCTGATGTTTGATGCTGCCACAGTGCTCCAGGAAATGTTACAGGTTAGGAATATCAACTAGGGGATCTTTTGAGGCCATTATGACAGCTCATACATAAATTCATTTGTATTATCTGGCACTCATTGAAGTAGAAGAAATAAATAGAGACTAGAGGACACGCTAGACAACATACCTGGCTGGCAGCCCACTGGTAGTGGAGTGGTTAGCTTGTACTGGCCTGTCAGCCCACTAGCAGTAGAGTGGTTAGCTTGTCTGTCAGCCCACTAGTAGTAGAGTGGTTAGCTTGTGCTTGCCTGTCAGCCCACTAGTAGTAGAGTGGTTAGCTTGTCTGTCAGCCCACTAGTAGTAGAGTGATTAGCTTGCCTGTCAGCCCACTAGTAGTAGAGTGGTTAGCTTGCCTGTCAGCCCACTAGTAGTAGAGTGGTTAGCTTGTCTGTCAGCCCACTAGTAGTAGAGTGGTTAGCTTGTCTGTCAGCCCACTAGTAGTAGAGTGGTTAGCTTGTCTGTCAGCCCACTAGTAGTAGAGTGGTTAGCTTGTGCTTGCCTGTCAGCCCACTAGTAGTAGAGTGGTTAGCTTGTCTGTCAGCCCACTAGTAGTGGAGTGGTTAGCTTGCCTGTCAGCCCACTAGTAGTAGAGTGGTTAGCTTGCCTGTCAGCCCACTAGTAGTAGAGTGGTTAGCTTGTCTGTCAGCCCACTAGTAGTAGAGTGATTAGCTTGTCTGTCAGCCCACTAGTAGTAGAGTGGTTAGCTTGTCTGTCAGCCCACTAGTAGTAGAGTGGTTAGCTTGTCTGTCAGCCCACTAGTAGTAGAGTGGTTAGCTTGTCTGTCAGCCCACTAGTAGTAGAGTGATTAGCTTGTCTGTCAGCCCACTAGTAGTGGAGTGGTTAGCTTGCATGTCAGCCCACTAGTAGTAGAGTGGTTAGCTTGCATGTCAGCCCACTAGTAGTAGAGTGATTAGGTTGTCTGTCAGCCCACTAGTAGTAGAGTGATTAGCTTGTCTGTCAGCCCACTAGTAGTAGAGTGATTAGGTTGTCTGTCAGCCCACTAGTAGTAGAGTGATTAGCTTGTCTGTCAGCCCACTAGTAGTAGAGTGATTAGGTTGTCAGTCAGCCCACTAGTAGTAGAGTGGTTAGCTTGTCTGTCAGCCCACTAGTAGTAGAGTGATTAGGTTGTCAGTCAGCCCACTAGTAGTAGAGTGGTTAGCTTGTCTGTCAGCCCACTAGTAGTAGAGTGGTTAGCTGGCCTGTCAGCCCACTAGTAGTAGAGTGATTAGCTTGCCTGTCAGCCCACTAGTAGTAGAGTGATTAGCTTGTCTGTCAGCCCACTAGTAGTGGAGTGATTAGCTTGTCTGTCAGCCCACTAGTAGTAGAGTGGTTAGCTTGCCTGTCAGCCCACTAGTAGTAGAGTGGTTAGCTGGCCTGTCAGCCCACTAGTAGTAGAGTGATTAGCTTGTCTGTCAGCCCACTAGTAGTAGAGTGATTAGCTTGTCTGTCAGCCCACTAGTAGTGGAGTGGTTAGCTTGCATGTCAGCCCACTGGTAGTAGAGTGGTTAGCTTGCATGTCAGCCCACTGGTAATGACAGTTAGCTGGCCTGCCTGCCAGCCCGCGGTTTGTATGTTAGATTCCCTGTTGAGGTGGGCATTTCATTCACTGACCTATGCTTTCAGGTCAATGCAGCCTAAATAGTTTTGCCAAGACATGTTCTGGGAAGTACTGGAGGCCACTAAGATACTGAGCACATCCGCTATCAAGTAGCCATTGGTCTAGAAATGTAGGGCTATCACCATGTACCCATTTTACATCACGGTATGAAAGGGGCCCCTTACTTACTGTTGAGTTGAGTTGAGTTGCGTTGAGTTGAGTTAACCTAAGAAACAACATCATTGCACTCACAATACTCCCACATGCGCACCGTTCCCTTGTTCAACAGCCAGTAAATTGCTAATTGTTCCAACTGCCATCTGACTGAAAGTTCTCTTGGTCTTCCCTCTCAGTATTGAGATTCTACAGAACACCTCTTACTTACTTTACTGACTGTAGTGGTATGCAATCCTCTCCACTGTAATGACTCCGGTTGTAAAGTTATGTCAACACAATCAACAACAAAACTTGGCATATGAGTTAATAAATGTAATTTTATTTCAAATAAAACATGTAAATAATCATGATTCTTCTGCTTTAATCCTGTAATTAAATTCATAAACTGCAATGTCAATTGCCATGGGCGATAATGCTTCCCCACATCTTTCGATCTTCAAAAGTCTATACTGTGTGTTTGTTCTGCTTGTCCTGATTTACTGAATAATAAATCAATCAACAACCACCCTGCTCAAAGGCAATTTATAAGATGGTTACACACTTCCTACAGGATACGGCTTAGCTCATAGCTGATTACCATAGATTCCATCAATTGCAATGTCTGTGTCCAACCAATTTCCATGTACATGTACAACCAATCCTCAGTTACACGGTCAATCATTCGTGTATTATTCTTCAATCAGTCGCCATTTACATATGCAGTCAGTCTTCATTTACACGTTCAATCAATTCTCTGTTTATTCTTCAATCAATCACAATTAATTCTTTGTTAATTCTTCAATCAACCACAATTTACACACTCAGTATGCCTATATGAATCACCTTCTGTATATCACACAGAATCACTGCTGTGTCTCCTGGTAGCTATGTATAGACATCCATGTAAAGATTGAACAAAATGACAAAGCAATAAAAAATCACAACCATGAACAGCCGGTTTTTACGTGAGCAATGAAACAATATACATTTAAAGTACAGGAGAAAATTCAGAACACACAGGATATAGAATAAATAATAATGCGGACATACAGGGCAAAGGAAGTACAGGGCCCGGTATCATGCTTTGATGTGTATTGGGTTTATGATGCTGGCTCCATGTGTTTATAATCCAATGACACTCAACAATGGGTGATGAGGTCTATGTAACGCCAGCCGCCTTTATTTCCCCAACACTTCCTGGTATCACATGTTTGCTGGGTAAGCATGAGGTTTAGGAACATTTTAAAATCTGACTCAAATGAGGATTTGAAGACAGGGCCAGCAAGTAAGCATGCTAGCCGCTGTATCATCATGGTTCCCTGTAAAGCAGTATATGGGTAAACATTCAGATAAAATATGCCAATAAATATAAGATATCCAGCAGCCAGACATGTATAACAACTACATATTGACGTTTAATCACAAGATAAATAAATAGTTATGCCGTTGTATCACACTAATATTACACATATGGAATATGTTGTTGACAATTATTATCATCATCACCACATTCAAGTACCTTGCCTTCTTTCATGGGCGACCATGCTTCTCCACATCTTGCGATCTCCAACAGCATGTATCAATGCTTGTGCTGACACAGTTCCACGCCATGATACAAGACTTTCAAGAAACTTCTCTTGCTGACTACCTCTATCGCTCTCAGAGGATGGCTTTACTACCACAAGTATAACCTGTTGTTTTCATGTAGCACTTTCTTATATACAGATATATTTATATTTAGTCATTGTTATTTAGTGATCTCTTGTATCCACTAAAATATACACATAATGTCAAAACAATGTTTTCCCGGAGTGAATTTGAATAACGAAGACACAAACCATTGATTGTGTGATTTATTGCCTGGCATATTTCGCTGCAGTATGTACCTGACCAGATGCAGCTAAATATGCCAGGCAATAAATCGTACAATCTATGGTTTGTGTCTTCTTTATTCAAATACACATAATAGTTTTCTTTTTGTTTGATTAAATTTAATTGTTTACTCATTGTCATCCCTCCTGCCACTATTTTCTTTAGTTTTGAATAATTACCTGTAATTATTTATCATGCTATCTGCTATGGTAGCAATTTTTGCGATCATTTTGTTATCTTTGTATGTGTTTAAAGTTTTAAAGTGTGTGTGTCACAGATAATAAACAAATATTAATTTATTCTAAATGCCGAAGTTTATTTTTAATTTACAATGTTGAACATCCAAGATTATTACTAAATTAGTCAGCACAATTCACAGAAAGCATATTACTTCAGGCTCTTGTAAAAAGGAATTAATAACAATCAGTAACATCACAAGAAAAACAAATGATTGAAAACCGACAAATCACAGCTGAAATTACAGATGAAAAATGTTAGTAAATTAATTCTACCTCAGCATGTTTTATAAAATCTTGCATTTGACTGATAAAGTGCCATGGGATGTCATTGCCCAAGTGCTCAAAATTGTTATCTGTGTGAGGTATTTGGCACCGATTCTGTTAATGAGTTAAAGATATCACATTGAAATACATGTTCAGGGGCTGACTGGGACTGATGGGAGATAAGAGGAAAGCTGTATACATGAGGACACACTAGACACGAGAAACAACTATACAGATTTACTGCCACATATAAAGTAGGTTTGTACCGAACAAAGATGGATGGCGGAGAATGGGAAGCAAGGGTGTATCACAGTCATGTCCTGAAAGTTGTTAATATGGTAGCAGGCATGTTGTATAATATATAATATATAATATATATAAAATTAAAGAAAATTTCTAAGGGAAATTTACTGTGATGGTATATTAATTGAGACAACATTTTGCAGTTTCATTTCGGCGATATATAAGCGCATGACAGATGTGGGAAGTCGCTTAAGACGATTAATAATGTTATGGAACTTAATCAGTTAAAGCCACAGGAACACCAGATTTCAACCTTTGACCTTTAAATTACATTATGTTCTAAGTTCAGGGTGTATTTTTAATGAGTGTGGGGTGTTTGAAAATATTGCAGTTCCAAGCTTTATAGTTACCTTTTATGTCGCAAGAACTCCACAGAAGGTAAATACAATACTTGGAACAGCCATTAAAAACACACACTATAGTACACTTGCTCCAGCAGTGAGTTGATGACATTGTTTGGGGGTTTTTAAGAAAGTCGCTTAAAAGTCGACAGGGTCGATTTCATTGCACTGGGTTTTATCCTATATGGCTCGGTCTCTTTCCACAGCACAGAAAACGTCGCACAAAGCACAAGCTCCGTAGCTCTAGCGACGACCCACAGGAGTCTCCGAAAAATTTAACTCGTGAACCGAAGGACGCGGCCCGGAATCGAACTCACAACCTTCGGAGCACGAGTTAAAGGGCTTGACCACTTCGCCACAAAGACCCCCCCCCCCCACCCCCTCCATTTGGGGGTTCAATAAAACCATTCAGTACAATGTGGTATTAGCTTTTAGTATTTTTGTTGGTTAGCACATGTCCTGGTGTATCAAGAGGTTTATTGTGATCTTCCAGGTGTGTTAATGCACATCTTAACTTTATTTCATCAAGTATAAGCATCGCCGGTCTCTCTGCTGAAAGGGTTGAAGACGCTGTTCTTAATCCCTTTACCCACGTACAAAACACAGCTGCGCAAGATTCGGCAGCGGATCGCGTTGTGTTGGTTTCTTACGGAAAGGTTTGTGAGCCGGTCATTCAGAAAGCAACGGCAAACTACTGATCTTAAAACTTGCCAAGACATCAACAACGGCAGTAAAATGCTGGTTTTGAATGCAAAGTCCTGGAAAGGATATGCAACTATTTAAAAACAAAATAATCATAAAGCTCCAGTTGTAAAGTGGTTAATGTGTTTGATGACAAAGAAAATGATCCAAGTTCAATTCCAAGAAGTTGAAGGCATTTTCTCAAATGATGTGGCTCTTATAAATAGGGAACTGGAGAGTTTTCTGTCTAGTATGACACTTATAAACTGGACACAGGATCGCTGGTCAGACTAGTTGTGGCTCTAATAAAGTGGGCACTAGATAGTTTTCTGACTAGTGCAGATTGTCAAATGAGTACTAGCTATTTTTCTAAATAGACACTGGTTAATTTGTCAGGCTACTTGTTTTTCGTGTAAAGTGGACACTGCAGAGTTTTCTGACAAGTTTAAGTCACTAGTTTTTTACAAGCTTGGCTGTAATAACATGTTTATAGTTCTGAAATTCTAGAGGTTATTACTAAAGCTATAAGACAGTTCGTTTATAAGTGTAGCGGAACAAGTGTGGTCTATTCTGGCACAATAAAATTACAAAATTAACTATGTGTTTGTTTAAACAAACATACTGTGAATTTATCTAAATAAGACTCAAGTGACATTGTTATTCTCTGTGTCTAAGGAAGAGAACCGGAATTTCCTCAAAATGAGGCTCGATTTAGTTATTTCCCTTGTCAATGTTATGTTGATTATTCAAAGGCATTTGACTGTGTACGACATCAGAAACTGAGAAATCATGAGAAATATGGGCTTTCCATCACATGTAGTACAACTCATAAGAATGCTCTATCTAGACCAACAAGCAGCGGTTAGAATAGATGACGAGACATCAGATTGGTATGACATCAAGAAAGGAGTTCGTCAGGGCTGTGTGCTGTCACTCTATTTGTTTAACCTGTACGCCGAAAATACAATGAGAAATGTCAGAGGTGATTTAACCAGGGAGCAATATGATGCCCTAAATATCGGTGGTCATTAAATACCAGAGATTTGATATGCTGATGATACAGTATTGCTATCCACATTGCTCTTCAAAGACTAAAGAAACTTAATAAATTATGGAGTGGGACAGATAGAACTACAAAAATTAGATTTTTAAGAGCATGCATCTTTCCCATTGCAACATACGCCTGTGAGACCTGGACAGTTGCTAAACAAGCTGAACAGCGCATAAATGCTTTTGAATATAAATATTCAAATATTATATTATATAGATATATATTACAATATATAGACGAGTTCTTAGAACTGTGGAGTACCCGGAAACGACAGAGCTGATCGATTGGCTAAGGAAGTGGCAAAAGAAGAACAGCCTGATGTGCCCATTCAATCAATCAATCATGTGCCATGCCGGAAAGCGTGGGCGGTCATGACTCGCCATTTCACTCGATCACCAGTGTCGTGGATCAGCTCAGTGTTCATGTCTCGTCCATGCCATGTGGCCAAGCCATCAGGTATTTTCCTCTCGGTCTTCCTCTTGGTCTGTTCCCTTCGATCTTACCAGTTGTCACCAAGTTCTCCAATCCATTTCTTCTCATAACATGTCCAAAAAATGTTGACTGTCTACGTCTAATTTCTCTAATCAGTTTACGATGTTCATTTGTCTCCTGTAGTACTTGGTCATTGGTTTTTCTGTCTGTCCATGGTATTCTTGGCATTTTCCTCAGAAACCACATTTCTGCAGCCATCAGATGTTTTTCAGCTTGACTGCTCATTGTCCAAGTTTCACATCCATACAAAAGAACACTCTTTTTCTCGTTTCAATTGACATCTTTTTATTGGTCAGAATATTTTTCATCTTGCTAAAGGCTACTTTCGCCATGGCGATTCTTGTTCTAATCTCTTCAAGGCATCTCCCATCAGATGTTATGACTGTTCCAAGATAATTGTACCGATTCACTTGTTGAAGAATATTTCCATTTACTTGTATATTACATTGTGGCACTTCTTCTTTCCTAGTGACGACCATAACCTGAGTCTTTTTACAATTTAATTCTAACCCCAGTTGCTCACTGTGTACAACAACCGCATCTACTAATTGTTGCAGGTCCTGCGCATTGTCTGCAATTAATACTGTATCATCTGCATATCTAATGTTATTGATGTTTCGTCCTCCAATGCTGATTCCATTTATATCCTCTACATTTCTGAAAATATTTTCACTGTATAGGGAAAAAAGATCTGGAGGCATCACACATCCCTGCCTAACATGTGCCCATTACATTCCACCAAAAGAAAAAAATGATCAAATCAGTCAGAAGGCCACCAAACCCTATTCAAGACGACTACCACGTTATGGACAGACCAGAACAGGTCATTATTCTGCGCCTCAGGACAGGACACAATATATTACGCAACCACATGTATACAAAATTCAAGATTGGTGACTCAGCCATGTGCACATGTGGTTTGGCGTCGCAAACAGCAGAGCACATACTCCAGGACTGCCCAAACTACAACATATCCAGGCGAACCTTCTGGCCTAGAGAGACAACAGTGGAAGATAAACTCTATGGACCGCTGAGTGAACTAAAAAAGACTGTTAGATTCATACATGTAGTAGACACCTTGCAGTCTTGACAGACCAAAGTATGTGAGTGGAATGTAGCCAATATTCCATCACAATGTCTGGGCAGAGCTTCAGAGATCATGTGATGCCCAAACGACATGATCCCTCCCTCGGCCTAGTCTTGTGTATTCCAGAGGAATGGGTAACCAATACGTCTGGCACAAGGTAGGCTGCAGACGCTGGCGGCTCAGCGTCAAGCCACCGAGACCTCACCACCACGAGCCGGTGGCGAGTTATGGCCAGACCCTGACACCCAAGGGACCCGGCTTAGAGGCGTTCAGCCATGTCCCACAGGTGAGGGCCTTGGTAAGCATGTATTAGCTCTAGAATTGCCACAGTTATCCAAGTAGGATCGTGTCATCTAAGGAACCTCGACTGATTTAATGAGCCATTCGCGGTTTCACCGTGAGACAGTGTGAACTTAGACATGCATGGCTTAATCTTTGAGACAAGCATATGACTACTGGCAGGATCAACCAGATATCTATCGGACAGACGGACTATTCACGCACACGCAAGCCAAGAGTAGCATCGCTAAAGCGCGCCCTCCCGGTACAAGGTGATACATGCAAAACCACTGGACGCCTACCGACGAGCTTACAAGCTACGCCGGCAGGACTAACCGAAAAAAAAAGCTATACCAGCTTACTGACTGCAGTTATAGACATATTTCAAGCGAACGAAAGAAGAAGAAGAGTTCTAAGAATATTTTGGGTAAAGAAAAAAAAAACAAATGCATCCATACTTCGAGAACTGAATATTGAAGGGGGTTGGCTATTAAAGACGATCAATCAATCAATCAAGCAATCATGTGCCATGCCGGAAAGCGTGGGTGGTCATGACTCGCCATTTCACTCGATCACCAGAGTCGTGGATCAGCTCAGTGTTCCTGTCTCGTCATATGCAACGTGGCCAAGCCATTCAGGTATTTTCCTCTCGGTCTTCCTCTTGGTCTGTTCCCCTCGATCTTGCCAGTTGTCAATAAGTTCTCCAATCCATTTCTTCTCACAACATGTCCAAAAAATTTTGACTGTCTTCGTCTAATTTCTCCAATCAGTCTACGATTTTCATTTGTCTCCTGCAACACCTGGTCATTGATATATTTTGGTCACTTGAAACGTCATGAAACTTTGACGAAAACAATAATGGAGGGGTATATGCCTGGGAAGAGAGGAAGAGGAAGGCCAAAGAGAAGATGGGTGCAGGATGTGGCGGGTGATCTCCAGATGGGTGTATCGGACGCGGGACATCTTGCTTATGATCGAGCAGTTTTCCGGAGGGTTGTTATGGCAGCGAGGTTCTGCAAAGGACATGCTTCTGAATGTATGAATGAATGAATGAATGAATGAATGAATGAATGAATGAATGAATGAATGAATGCACAGACAGGAATTGCTCCTATACATGTATGCTTGGAAGTGATCTGATGCGGAAGGCTGTGAGGAGGGCAACTGGATACCCAAAACTTCCTCATGTCATGACCTAATATATGTGAAAGTCTAATACTTTCTATACCTACATTAGTATATATCATGGGAGTACCTGGTTTAAGTGAATCCATCTAAATAGACAAATACTTTTTTTTTCCGCATATCCTATTTGCAGGACATCGCTGTCAACACCAGCATTTTACCTCTGTTGTTATGTCATGGCAAGATTACGCTCAGTAGTTTGCCATTGCTTTCTGAGCGACCGGCTCACATACCCTGTAAGGAACCAACGTTACGCGATCCGCTACCGAATCTCGCGCAGCTGAGCTACCCCATGTGGATATACGGGATTACGGTGAAAGTCAATAACACACTCGCCAGGGAGACAGACAAATACTGCAACTCCCAAATTAGGAAAATAACAATGATATTCTTAACTGGACGAGTCCTGACAGAGTTATTCTTCTACCTTTGACGTTTACTTCCCATTGTAATATAGTTCCTCAACCAACTCACTCCAAGTCGTCCAGTCTCGACATGTGTGTAGTAACCCTTTATTTAGTATTTGTAACCTTTTGAAAATAAAGTTTGTTCGTTCGTTCGTCCATATCCTCTTCGTATTATTCATGTGTCTCTACTTTTCTTCTTCACGTGTTTTCAGATCTTCCCATATTTCTTTCCCTACGGATTCCAGGGAAAGGTCTTTCTAGTCTGACTGATTAATGGCCCTCCTATAGTACTGCATTTAGAAGAAACATCATTTTATAGATTTTAAAACAACTGCACAACCGTTTACATGTCATGTTTAAACAATGTATAAAACATACTTAACATATCAATCTGTTTAAAAAATAAAAAATAAAACATCATGACGCTTGTCCACCTGTTGTGGCGCAGGGGCATTGAGTGCTAGCCCCACATCTGTATAGCCCAACTGACATTGGATTAGTGATATGTTCCATATCCAGCCAGCTTTAACAAATTGGTAGACAGAAGTGCTTGGGATACTGACGGATCCAGGACTCTCTGGTCTGATGTCACCGGTGAATGATGAGCTTGTGGAGTGACAGTAGGAGTATAACTCTGATGATTAAGTACAGATTTCCAGACCTGTGGCGATAGGTCAAGCTTGCTCCGTTAGGTTTACTGTTTCTCAAGTGCTCAAACTTGTTATCTGTGTGAGTATAATTTAATGCATGGGCTGCTTAATCTGCAATACAGCATTGTACATAAAAAACATCTTCTGGAGACGTTATTAAACAACAGTGAATGAGGAGGCGGAGGAGACACAGCATCATACACCCAACAAACCAGACCTATTTAGACATTAGAACAATAAAAAATTAGAAGGTGAAGGTACATCATATATCCAGGGTCCTCCGTGTTTTTCTCACTTGTTTAACATTGTTAGTTGTCAGATCTGCTACCCAAGGACCGGTGGGTGGGTGGGGTGGGTGTGTGTGTAAACAAAAGAGAGAGAGAGGGGGGGGGGGGTAAAATGAGAGGTAGGAGAGATAGAGAGAAGAGTATATGCTCAATTTTTGTGTTACAAACAATCCACATGATACAGAGTGGGAAACAAACTTCTGGTCAAAGATTACAGGAACTAAAACATTTCTAAACACAGGTGAAACATTGCCTTTCCTAGGCTATACAAAGGAAATTTCCATCGCAGTGATGCATTGATCCTAAAGCTATTTACAGATAGTTCTAGTGAGTTCTGGACTAACAACAGCATTTAGAATGATAAAAAATAGTAAATGTGATGCTATGCACCAAGATATGGTAAGGATGAATTAGTAATGGAGACATTTTACATGAAACTTTAAAGTACAATAGGTAATCAAAGAAATGGCAATATAAACATTTTGATGGGCGATTTCAATGTCATGATATCATCAGATAACAAAAGGTATGAAGAGATTATAGGAAAACATGGATGCGGGGTAATGAACAAACAAAGAGAATTATTCGTTAATTTCTTCATAATGTGCTATTATATCATAAGAGGAAGTGTTTTTTCCACGTAAAAGAATGCATAAAGCAATATGGGTATCACCAGACCACAATACAGAAAATCAAAATAACCACATGTGCATTAACAAAATATTTAGATATTCTGTACATGTCATAAACATTTTTAGAGGCATGAATATATTCAGTTCACCATTTGCTGACAATTAAATTATGCTCAAGAAATAGATCATTTTCTGCACTTTAACTCCTGTTGGAGCAATCGGCCCTCAACCAACTCATATCAAGCCAGCCTGTCTGTTGCTATCTCCTGAAGCTTATCCTTTGTCCTCTTCACTTTGTTTATCTGTTTCTAACTCTTTATCCATGTGAAAGAAAGTAAGACTTTGATCTAGACCACTTTTGGCTTTTTTCTAAATCACGTCACACCTCTTCTGTGAAAACCTCGTGGAAATCAACACAATGTATGATATCTACGAAATGATGAAACTAAGGAACATTTATGGTCACAGTCTCAGTAAAATTGGTTAATAATGTGTAGTCAGAATTGACGACAAGAGCAACTTAAGATGCAAATTAGGAGTTAAAGTAAATGGAGAACAAATTAATGCAAAAACTTTGCCATATTAGGAGAAACAGAACAAGCACTCCAGAAATTATTCACCAAGATTAGTTAAGCAGCATGAATATACAATGCCCAGAAGACAAAAACAATGGCAGTAGCTAGGACGCCTCAAGCCTTACAGCTCAAAGTAGGAGAATATAACACATTTTATGTGTTAAACACTGTTTAATCAGTTTAACTTTCTGGCTCGAACGGTAATGGAAGGTGCCCACTGTGCAACACATGTTAGTACCACCATTTTGATGGCAAACAGGACAGTTAAAGAAACATTTTACAATGTTCTAACTTCTAGGAAAATAAGCATGATTGATGAATAAAAAAAACCTGTGTATGTACACATGGCAATTTTTATATGGTTCTGAAATATGGATAATGAGTGGACGTGAGGAAACATCTCTAGAGGCATTCAAGGTGTGGTTTTATGGAAAAATGACAACATGCTGGATTCTAACGCTGATAATTGAAAACAGTTCTGAAAATTACAACAGAAAAGTAATCAACAAGTGATGGCTCTCATAGTTTGGTCAGACCCTATGACGCAAAGAAACACCAACAGTAATATTTTTCTTTGCATATCCTATTTACAGGACATCGCTGTCACCACCAGCACTGCTGCTGTTGTCTTGGCAAGTTTACGTTCAGTAGTTTGCCATTGCTTACTGAACGACAGACTCCCATACCATCACGTTAAAACCCAGCGCGGCACGGTCTGCTGCCAAATCGGTCGTAGCTGTGTTTCTAACGCAGGTAAGCGGAATTACGAACCGCGTCCATAACGCCTTTGCCACAGAGACTTAGTCTACAGTCTATTGGGACTTCCAGTCCCCAACATGGCGGATAGGCATTTAAACTGTTAAGGCCTCTGTAGTGTTTACGTTTGTAGCTACGGTTTGCATTCGAATTTCCCTCATGTTGGACTGGTAGTGCATGGTTCCGTTGCACTGTTACTGAGTGAGTGCGTGGCGCGACACTGTGAGCTGTGAACTTTCGCGTGGAATGCTTTTACATCTGTCCGTGGTTGTTTGTAGCGTGAACTGCATGTTCGGAACGATGGCGGGCGGCTGTTGCTGAATTGACTGGTTTGTCTTTTCTGCTCACGAGTGCATTTTTCAGGAGATTTCTGGGAGTCGTCGCTGGAGTACGGAGTTCGTGCTTTGTGCTGCGCTTTTAGCGGGTCGCCCTGCGGAAAGATACTGAGCCATACGGGATCACACTCGGGTCAATGAAATCTTTCTAGTGACTGCCGATTCCATCGACGATGAACTATATTTTTCATGGAGGACTATTGTTGTGGTATTCTGGCGGCGGCATAATGCACATTGTACCGTGCGGCTGTTGGCTTGCAGATACTTCTGTCTATTCCACTGTTCACATAGGGCAGTGAGGAGCATATTGTGTGATATTCACTGGCACAGGAATGGAGCATAATGGGGACGACCCATTGCCGTGAAGTTGGAACAGCGACAAACTACTAACTAACCACAGAGGCCGGCAACAAGAATATGGGAGGAAGAATACTGGGGAATAGAGTAAGGAGTGGACAAAAAACAATATTCAAAAAACAGACATGCACAGATCTGTCAATGCAGAGTGTTAAAATGTCCAGTAGCAGGAAGCTGTTGTGGGTACATTAAGCGTTAGCATCATCACATTTTGGAGGCCTGAGTGCACAGAGGAAGAGTTGGTGAACCTTCCCTCCCGATACAAATGTCGAGAACTGACATCGAAGCCCTGTCTGACCGCCATCATAACTTTGTCAGGGTGACATCCAAACCACTAGACCAACTCTCTGGGCCAAACTCTTCACCACGGAGCTCGGCACAAGATGAATAACCTGTGTGAAAACCAGTTAAAATAACGTGTGGCTTCACTTCTGTTTACAGTAAATACACTCTACAGAACCTCACGGTAAATAACTTTTGTGTGAAAACCAATAAAAATGGCGTGCTGCTTCACTTCTGTGTACATTAAATACTCTCTAGAGAAACTCACCAAGGTGTGCAGTCTTGGCTAAAGCCACAGTTTTGCTAGTCACGGTATCACCTAGCTTGTTACTGGCAACAAGTCGCACCTCCAGGTCTGTCACGGGAACATTGGCCTTGTCCAGCATCATCCAGGACTGATCATGTACATAGTCCGTGTTATGCCAGTCAGGGTGGCCTGCAGGTGAGAGAACAGCGGGGAATGCTGAAGGAACAGGTTCAATGCTACTGTTGCTCCTGTTGTTGAGCCAGGGTTAGTTGAAACGTCATCCTTTAGCATAATTAAGTTGTTTTTGTGTATGTCGTTGTTGTGTATGTCGTTGTTGTGTATGTTGTTGTTGTTGTTGTTGTTGTGAATGTTGTTGTGTATGTTGTTTTTGTGTGTATTGTTGTTGTGAATGTTGTTGTTGTTGTTGTGTAGGTTGTTGGATGTTGTGAATGTTGTTGTTGTTGTTGTGCATGCTGTTGATGTGTATGTTGTTGTTGTGTATGTTGTTGTTGTTGATGTTGTTGTGTATGTTGTTTTTGTGTATATTGTTGTTGTGAATGTTGTTGTTGTTGTTGTGTAGGTTGTTGGATGTTGTGAATGTTGTTGTTGTTGTTGTTGTGCATGCTGTTGATGTGTATGTTGTTGTTGTGTATGTTGTTGTTGTTGTTGTTGATGTTGTTGTGGTTGTTGTTTTTGTTGTGGATGTTGTTGTTGTTATTTTTGTTGTGTTTGTGAATGTTATTGTGGATGTTATTGTTGTGGATGTTGTTGTTGTTATTGTTGTTGTTGTGTTTGTGAATTTTGTTGTGGATGTTGTTGTTGTGGATGTTGCTGTTGTTGTTGATTTTGTTGTAGAGCCAGAGTTAGATTAACTCTCATCCTTCAGCATAATGAAGTTGCTGGTTGTAGATGTTGTTGGCTGACATTGTGATGTAAATATGTAAATGCCTTCTCTCATCCTACAGCCTATTGCCATACATTAGTTTAAAAAGTTAATTGCATGCTCTTTACAGGTCGTTTCACTCAACCCCAATACTTATTGGCTGTTTGTGATTTATAAGCAATTTGATCTTCTGTAGTTTGCCATTGCTTTCTGAACAGCTGACACTCATACCATACAAATCAACGCAAAGTGGTATGCTTCCAAATCGCCTGTGGCTGATCTCGAAGCTTCAACTCGGTACGTCAGAGGAATTGTTAAACTGTGTTCACTTGTCCATACCCCTCAGAAGCCAACGTACGATAAATTACTCATATACATTTCAATGTTGCTTAGCTCCAAGCTAAGTTTGTGTTTGAGGAAGCAAGCTGTGACGATGTCATCAGGAAACACCAGAAATGAAGTGTCAGTATAACGAGAACATAATTACAGATATGAAGAATGTAGTATTTAAGTGTCTTTTCTGTTGTTGTTTTAGTTTGCAACGAAGGCTTGATGCGGCAATAAACGTCATTAATTATGATTGTAGTTATATCAAGATGACCTCCTTGACGTCTTGTTTGTTCTATTATTCACTGAATTTTCAAATCATTACCGCAGTTAGCACTATGTTATTTGTGAGCCTGGTGTCAGCCAGTACTATGAAGGTGTTGTTCATTGGGTTTAAATAGATTTGTGCACAACATATCACTCTATGCTGATCAATTAGTATTGACACAGCTGCCTTTCAGGTTTGTCACATGCCTGTGTTCAGTGGCATTAAGGTGAGTGGCCGTACAATATAAACAGTTCAAGAGGTGAAAGGGCATTCACCGGAAAGAGAATATAAGGAGATAAACGGTAAGGGAGAGGGGCTGCAAGAAGGGGCAGACAGTTGGAGCAGTGAGGTTGTGTGTTGTGTGTGAAGCATTGTGGGGGATACAATTGTTGAAAAGAGAGGGACAAAGATTGACGGGGCAGTTGATGTTTGGACTCCGAGCGGACAGTTGAGTCTAGACCGGACCAGGAGAAGGTCGTGGTCTGAGAAAGTGAAGAATTGTGACGGAGTTCTGAAGATAACTCCGCACTGTGGGTTCCAGGGATAGTGAGTGGAATTCGAGACCCATAGTGGGTTACTTTGAGTCGGGCCTAGAGAGAGGCTAGTATACCTGTCGTGTGGAACGATATTTTAGTAGCCTTGAGAGGCAGTGCTATTCGACGTGTTCCATTGGGATGGAGATATATTCTTAGAGAATTCTGTTCCTGGATTTATATGTTACATGTGTCTGTGTTAATTCATCATTAAAGGAATATTATGTGCGCAAATTAACGCTTGTTCACTGACTGGTGTTTGGGTGTGATGCATCTTGGTTAATCTGTTGTTCAACC
Organism: Cepaea nemoralis; assembly: GCA_014155875.1. Classification (NCBI taxonomy): domain Eukaryota; kingdom Metazoa; phylum Mollusca; class Gastropoda; order Stylommatophora; family Helicidae; genus Cepaea; species Cepaea nemoralis. The sequence continues at coordinate 216,113 of JACEFZ010006990.1, forward strand.
TCATATTGTTACAAGGACATACCCTAGACACAACCATAGCCACTCTATCTGTCACTTAGTCAACATTCACTTTGTGACAAGGTTGTAAATTTATCGCGCACCAAGTAATAAGCCATCCATTAGTTAACTGAAATTGTTTACAATACTAAACACTTTACACTTTCTTAATAAAATGGAAAATGTTATTTGAGTTGAGTTTAGTTGAGTTGAGTTAAAAACCGACATAATTGCACTCTGGGCATTCCCATATGCGCTCAGTCATCATCTTCAACATCCAGCGGAGTGTTCAAATGCTAATAGTGCCCGTTGCAATCTGATTGTATGCCCGTTTTGCTTTACCTCATTTGAATGTTAATGTCTATGAGGGCTTCCAGGAAATACCTGTGGGACCAGGTGGTGAAGGCGAGAGAACAGATTGAGAACCCGTATGTGGAAAGAATGATATTGCGGGATCTCTGCAGGGGATCTGGAATAATCTCAATACTGAAAGGGAAGACCAAGAGAACTTTCAATCAGATATCGGTCGAAACAATTAGCAGTATGACTCTTCGCTGGCTGTTGGAACTAGGGGACGGAGCGCTTATGGCAATGTGCGGCGATGTCGGTTCTTAGCTCAACTCAACTCAACTCTTAAAGAGCAAACATATAATTTGCATCGGTACATGTATTTAGGCTCACATGTGCACACAGACATAAATGTTAGTGTACGTATATATATATATATATATATATATATATATATATATATATATATATATATATATATATATATATATATATATATATATATATTTTGAATAACGAAGACACAAACAATAGATTGCACGATTTATTGCCTGGCATATTTCGCTGCATCTCGTCAGGTACATACTGCAGAACTCACACAACTTACGTGAAATTAACTAGATAAATCCTTCAAGTTGAAATATACACAATTTCGCACAGTAATGTCGATTGTCTACCACGGTAATTTTAAGCTGACTAACATGTCTTTCTGTTTACACAATTCTGGCTTGCGTTGATAGATCATAATTGCTTCTGCAAATTTTAACAAGCGAGTATTCTGTGTTCTAAACAACACGCGAAATGCAGTCTCTCTGGACACAACATGGCGACTGGCAACAATGTGCTTGCCGATTGAAGACGCCGGGAGCTTCCGGTGTGTCGGCTCCTCGTGGCTATCATCTCCTGTGTGTTGTATCTTGTTGACCCATTGAGGTATGTGTTCTAACACCCGTTTGTTAAGCTGTCTCTCCGTTCGGCCAATGTAAACGGCCTGGCATCTACATGTGAATTGGTAAATACAATTGTTTGTGGCGTACAGAGGAACAGGCTCTTTGACTGTTGGTGTAGGAATGGGTACGGTTTTACATCTAATGACTGGAGTTGCCGCACAGAATGTTTGACCTACTGCTGTAGTAAGCCGGTCTTGTAGACGTTGCATTACGTCATCCCCTCGAAAGGTTAGCTGGATGAATACCTTGAGTTTAGGGACTGTAGTTACGTCTGCTTTGGGTTTGGGCTGTTGGCAATGGCGCTTTATAAATCCTGTGGAGTACCCATTCAGGTTTAAGACATTCTTCAGAGTTTCAAATTCCTCTGTCAGTGTGTCCTGGGTGCATATCTTTCTAGCACGGTCAAACAAGGTCCGTACTAAGCCCCGTTTGTACTGGACAGGTGTGAAGCTCTGAAAATTTAGGTATTGGCCAGTCCATGTTTCTTTGCGATACACCGATCTTTGAATTGTGCCGTCTGCTCTACGTCTCATTAGAATATCTAGGAACGGTAACGCTTCGTTGTGTTCGTGTTCCATAGATAGAGAGATGTTTTTATGCGTCTTGTTCATTGTGGCCTGAAACGATGTTGCTTGTAGCTCGTCTGTGGTGATGATTAGTATATCGTCCACATAACGCCGGTAAAAGGCCAAGTTGTTGATGTCTGAGGATCTCTTTTCTTCTAAGTGTGCCATGAAGATGTCCGCTAGAATAGGACCAAGAGGACTCCCCATGGCCACTCCGTCAATTTGGCGGTATGACTTAGTTTGAAAATTGAATAGGATGTTGGCGGTACATAGTAGTAGTAGCCTCTCCAGAATAGGTGTTGGTATGCCTAATTTTAGTTGTTTGTCTTCAATGCGTTCCCTTATTATTTTCACTGTCTCCTCTAATGGAACGTTAGTGAATAGGGAGGCTATATCCATGGATGCCATGTGTTTGTTATTTATGTCCATAGTATCCAATAATTCCACCAGTTGGAATGTATCTCTGAGTATTTTTGGATCGAAGGACTGTCGTACTGGTTTTAACATTTCGGCTAACCATCTCGCCATTCGGTGTTGTGCAGAGTTAACCATGGACAGGATAGGTCTTAGCGGGATGCCGGGCTTGTGAAGTTTGGGTAGACCGTACATCTGAGGAGTGTGCGAGCCGCGTGGTGTGAGCGTTTTTGCAGTGGCCTCACTGATGAGTCCCGCATTCACAAGTGACTGGATCTCTTTCCTCATTATAGCATCCAGGTCCTCCGACTTGTTTACTTTTTGATCTATCCTGAATTTGGATTCGTCTGACAATATTACATCCATTTTTCTCTGGTAATCTGACATGTCCATCAGTACTGTACCGCTCCCTTTGTCAGGTTTCAGTATGACGAGGGTTTTGTTAGCCTTTAACGCTTTTAAGGCAGTAAGGTGTTCGTTGGTCAGCGGACACGTCTGTTTAGAGGGTGTTGTGCGATACTGGTGTTCTAAATCTACCAGTTTGGCCTTCAGCCACCCGACCGAATCAGCAGAGGTAGGTGATAACTTGGAGACTTGATCAAACAACATTTCAAACTGTGCTTGCGACTCAACACGATTGATGTGTTTAGGCTTTATGCATAATTTTAATCCGTATGCAAGGGCCTCTGTTTCAATGTTGTTGAGTACGTATGACGATAAGTTCCTCACATACTTCTCTGGGTTGTCTAGTACTGACGTTGTTACCTTTTCAGTGCTCAGTGATTTGTTGAGGCGAGCATTCTCTGCGATTTTCACCTTGTACACTGCTTCTGTACAGAATTTCGTGAACTTCAAGTAGCCATACAAACTCAATTCTTGGGTGACGTAGTAGGCAGAACTGTGTGTGCGCTTCAAGTTGGCCAGCTTGGACTGGGTTTCTTCTATCTGGTTTTTTGTCAGTCGTCTCAGGTTTTTTCTTGTCGGACATATTCTGTCCGTCCTCAGAGATCTGAAATACCGGTGAGGAAATATCCCCGTCCTTAGGCATTCCTCGAGAAATCTCAATCGACAATCCTGTAGCGATATCTTACACTTCAGCTTGAGTAATCCATCTAATCGCTTCACAGTTGGTAATGGGAGGCGACGTTTGAGAAATTCAAAACAATGTTTTCCCGTAGTGAATTTGAATAACGAAGACACAAACAATAGATTGCACGATTTATTGCCTGGCATATTTCGCTGCATCTCGTCAGGTACATACTGCAGAACTCACACAACTTACGTGAAATTAACTAGATAAATCCTTCAAGTTGAAATATACACAATTTCGCACAGTAATGTCGATTGTCTACCACGGTAATTTTAAGCTGACTAACATGTCTTTCTGTTTACACAATTCTGGCTTGCGTTGATAGATCATAATTGCTTCTGCAAATTTTAACAAGCGAGTATTCTGTGTTCTAAACAACACGCGAAATGCAGTCTCTCTGGACACAACATGGCGACTGGCAACAATGTGCTTGCCGATTGAAGACGCCGGGAGCTTCCGGTGTGTCGGCTCCTCGTGGCTATCATCTCCTGTGTGTTGTATCTTGTTGACCCATTGAGGTATGTGTTCTAACACCCGTTTGTTAAGCTGTCTCTCCGTTCGGCCAATGTAAACGGCCTGGCATCTACATGTGAATTGGTAAATACAATTGTTTGTGGCGTACAGAGGAACAGGCTCTTTGACTGTTGGTGTAGGAATGGGTACGGTTTTACATCTAATGACTGGAGTTGCCGCACAGAATGTTTGACCTACTGCTGTAGTAAGCCGGTCTTGTAGACGTTGCATTACGTCATCCCCTCGAAAGGTTAGCTGGATGAATACCTTGAGTTTAGGGACTGTAGTTACGTCTGCTTTGGGTTTGGGCTGTTGGCAATGGCGCTTTATAAATCCTGTGGAGTACCCATTCAGGTTTAAGACATTCTTCAGAGTTTCAAATTCCTCTGTCAGTGTGTCCTGGGTGCATATCTTTCTAGCACGGTCAAACAAGGTCCGTACTAAGCCCCGTTTGTACTGGACAGGTGTGAAGCTCTGAAAATTTAGGTATTGGCCAGTCCATGTTTCTTTGCGATACACCGATCTTTGAATTGTGCCGTCTGCTCTACGTCTCATTAGAATATCTAGGAACGGTAACGCTTCGTTGTGTTCGTGTTCCATAGATAGAGAGATGTTTTTATGCGTCTTGTTCATTGTGGCCTGAAACGATGTTGCTTGTAGCTCGTCTGTGGTGATGATTAGTATATCGTCCACATAACGCCGGTAAAAGGCCAAGTTGTTGATGTCTGAGGATCTCTTTTCTTCTAAGTGTGCCATGAAGATGTCCGCTAGAATAGGACCAAGAGGACTCCCCATGGCCACTCCGTCAATTTGGCGGTATGACTTAGTTTGAAAATTGAATAGGATGTTGGCGGTACATAGTAGTAGTAGCCTCTCCAGAATAGGTGTTGGTATGCCTAATTTTAGTTGTTTGTCTTCAATGCGTTCCCTTATTATTTTCACTGTCTCCTCTAATGGAACGTTAGTGAATAGGGAGGCTATATCCATGGATGCCATGTGTTTGTTATTTATGTCCATAGTATCCAATAATTCCACCAGTTGGAATGAAAACACATCAATCGTGTTGAGTCGCAAGCACAGTTTGAAATGTTGTTTGATCAAGTCTCCAAGTTATCACCTACCTCTGCTGATTCGGTCGGGTGGCTGAAGGCCAAACTGGTAGATTTAGAACACCAGTATCGCACAACACCCTCTAAACAGACGTGTCCGCTGACCAACGAACACCTTACTGCCTTAAAAGCGTTAAAGGCTAACAAAACACTCGTCATACTGAAACCTGACAAAGGGAGCGGTACAGTACTGATGGACATGTCAGATTACCAGAGAAAAATGGATGTAATATTGTCAGACGAATCCAAATTCAGGATAGATCAAAAAGTAAACAAGTCGGAGGACCTGGATGCTATAATGAGGAAAGAGATCCAGTCACTTGTGAATGCGGGACTCATCAGTGAGGCCACTGCAAAAACGCTCACACCACGCGGCTCGCACACTCCTCAGATGTACGGTCTACCCAAACTTCACAAGCCCGGCATCCCGCTAAGACCTATCCTGTCCATGGTTAACTCTGCACAACACCGAATGGCGAGATGGTTAGCCGAAATGTTAAAACCAGTACGACAGTCCTTCGATCCAAAAATACTCAGAGATACATTCCAACTGGTGGAATTATTGGATACTATGGACATAAATAACAAACACATGGCATCCATGGATATAGCCTCCCTATTCACTAACGTTCCATTAGAGGAGACAGTGAAAATAATAAGGGAACGCATTGAAGACAAACAACTAAAATTAGGCATACCAACACCTATTCTGGAGAGGCTACTACTACTATGTACCGCCAACATCCTATTCAATTTTCAAACTAAGTCATACCGCCAAATTGACGGAGTGGCCATGGGGAGTCCTCTTGGTCCTATTCTAGCGGACATCTTCATGGCACACTTAGAAGAAAAGAGATCCTCAGACATCAACAACTTGGCCTTTTACCGGCGTTATGTGGACGATATACTAATCATCACCACAGACGAGCTACAAGCAACATCGTTTCAGGCCACAATGAACAAGACGCATAAAAACATCTCTCTATCTATGGAACACGAACACAACGAAGCGTTACCGTTCCTAGATATTCTAATGAGACGTAGAGCAGACGGCACAATTCAAAGATCGGTGTATCGCAAAGAAACATGGACTGGCCAATACCTAAATTTTCAGAGCTTCACACCTGTCCAGTACAAACGGGGCTTAGTACGGACCTTGTTTGACCGTGCTAGAAAGATATGCACCCAGGACACACTGACAGAGGAATTTGAAACTCTGAAGAATGTCTTAAACCTGAATGGGTACTCCACAGGATTTATAAAGCGCCATTGCCAACAGCCCAAACCCAAAGCAGACGTAACTACAGTCCCTAAACTCAAGGTATTCATCCAGCTAACCTTTCGAGGGGATGACGTAATGCAACGTCTACAAGACCGGCTTACTACAGCAGTAGGTCAAACATTCTGTGCGGCAACTCCAGTCATTAGATGTAAAACCGTACCCATTCCTACACCAACAGTCAAAGAGCCTGTTCCTCTGTACGCCACAAACAATTGTATTTACCAATTCACATGTAGATGCCAGGCCGTTTACATTGGCCGAACGGAGAGACAGCTTAACAAACGGGTGTTAGAACACATACCTCAATGGGTCAACAAGATACAACACACAGGAGATGATAGCCACGAGGAGCCGACACACCGGAAGCTCCCGGCGTCTTCAATCGGCAAGCACATTGTTGCCAGTCGCCATGTTGTGTCCAGAGAGACTGCATTTCGCGTGTTGTTTAGAACACAGAATACTCGCTTGTTAAAATTTGCAGAAGCAATTATGATCTATCAACGCAAGCCAGAATTGTGTAAACAGAAAGACATGTTAGTCAGCTTAAAATTACCGTGGTAGACAATCGACATTACTGTGCGAAATTGTGTATATTTCAACTTGAAGGATTTATCTAGTTAATTTCACGTAAGTTGTGTGAGTTCTGCAGTATGTACCTGACGAGATGCAGCGAAATATGCCAGGCAATAAATCGTGCAATCTATTGTTTGTGTCTTCGTTATTCAAATTCACTACGGGAAAACATTGTTTTGAATATATATATATATATATATATATATAAACGCTTTGATCTTTCCTTTATATTAAAGTTGAAAGAAACCAATCTTCTATCAGGACTCCTTACAGCTTTCTCTGTGTCGCGTCATATCTTTTCTAGAAGAGCATCCTTTCCTCTTGGTAGGCTTAATTAGTCATATTTCGTTATTGAACTTGTTCATCATTGGTTGCATTTTGTGACGAAAGTTTTTCTATGGGATGAGGAAGCCAGACCCAAGCCCAACCCTCCTTTGTCGCCTCTTACGACCTGTATGATAGGTTAAAGTGTGATACTATTCTTCGCTTCCCTTAAAGGTACTGGCACCACCCAGACGGTCCCCTCCATAGTCGCTTCTTGTCAGTTAAAGGTTTACTATACTTTGCGTCAAGAAGCAGTCATCGTTTATTGGCCACGTTATGTGAAGACAAAAGCCGGAATATGTCGTGACAACCGGAAAGATTATCGGAAAGAGAGAAAGAGGAAGACAGCGGGAGAAAATTCTTGACAGTTTGTGTTATGGCACAGAAGGGAGTCAACACACTAATTGATCCATGCCGTTAGAGATTGTAATTTAAGAAGACGCCTGATCGCCCACGCCATCCTGTAAGGCACTGGATGATGATGATGATTCATTGCATTCCTTTAAGGTCCCGTTGACACACAAGTGAAGCTCCCTTGGTTGCTTCATACTACATGCACGGTAGGTTGCAGCGTTATTATTCTGTCCTTTCCTTTAGGATCCTGGTAACACACGGGAGGATATATGGTACACAATACAGGTAGCTCACCATTAATTGGTGTTACACAGTTAGTTAGATGCATAGCCTTTACAGGACGTCGCAGTCATTATCATCATTTTGGCTGTTTGTGATCTCTTTGCACGTCTTCGTTCAGTAGTTTACCATTGCTTTCTGAACGAACAAAAACCCATACCATTTTATAAAAAAATAACAACGCAGATGCTGCCAAATAGCCTGCAACTGTCTTTCGAACGCGGTATGCGGAATTACGAACTGGGTAAGTAACACCGTCGCCACGGAGCAAGCAAAGTAAAAGCAGCTTTTTGCTAAAAAGAAAAAACAACACGAAACAGAGAACAAACAAGGAGGCACACACACAGGCACACACATTACCCGACTGCCTGTATTCTACAGCATATTTCATGTCTGGAATAGCCTGGTCCGACACCCAGGTGATGTTCACACTGGAGTTTCTGAGCTCCGACACCTGGACATGTGGTGTGTTGGGAGCTGAGAAGTAAAATACCGGGTATTTGTAAAGTCTCATTACACTTTGTATGTAGAACAATTTTGAAAAAATTAAATACATGGCGTCATCAAAATATTTGCTTAAAATTTCATTAAATTAGTTACAATAGTTACTGAGTTACTGCTAAGGTCTAACTCTGTTTTGAAGAAGTTGGCAAGTACCAATAAAGTATTCATTATAACTTTATTCAGCACATTTCTAACCGAAATGCGATGAGAAGGTTGTTTATCGGGAAATCTAGCTATAAATCTTTGAACAACTATCGGTGTATATCTACCGCCATTTCGAAACGCTTGTACAATCAAACAATGTTTTCTTCCTTTGATAACAACATTCTGTTAGGAGTGCAGAGAATTACCACAGCAGACGACAGCTATTCGCTGCATATTGCTTCACGATGGACTGTGGAGCACACTGTTTTATGACGTCATGTACTTCATTTTCAAACAGTTTACAAACACCAGGTATAATCATAGTATACTTCTTCTTCTTTCGTTCGCCTGAAATATGCTTATAACTGCAATGTTGTCTCTCGTATGAATCCAACAGTCTTTTTTAGTTCATTCAGCGGTCCATAGTGTTTATCTTCCACTGTTGTCTCATAGTATACTAATATAGGATGTATTTTAATGACAGTGCACTGTTTGAAAATATTGCCGGTCCAAGTTTTATATTCACCCTCTGTAAAGTTCATGCAACATAATAGGTTAATACAAAATTTGGACCGGCAATATTTTCAGACACTGCACAGTCATTAAAAATATTACTGGAAACTGACGTTGCTGCACTCTAGGCAAACGCACGGGTGTTGCACTCAGCTCGGACATATGAACACGTCACGTGGTGTATCGGGAGTGAGAAGTAACAAAAATAATCATATGTTCCACTACTCTTAGAGGGGTCATGGTGGACAGTGAATGCTTGCCTGCCAGCCCTGTAGTCCTGTATTTAGATCCACATTAAAAAAAAACAACTTTACCTTAGCTCCAAAGTAGACCCACCCTAATATAGGTACCAAGACAGGTCTTGAGAAGTAAAGGCGGCGGGTGTGCTCTTGACCACATCAACCATTGAGTACAGGTTGGTCTATACCAGTGGTTCTCAACCGGTGGCGAATTCCTCCCCCCCCCAGGGGGGAATTTTAGGGTTTCCAGGGGGGAATGAAGACCATTTAAAGATCGCGTTAATACAAGAACCGATATTGTTTTTCCCTTCATACTTTACAGTTATGTATCTCTCATCCTTCTAAAATTCATTTTATAAAGTAAGTAGACCCACAAATCATGTTTTATATGGATGTGTAGACTTGTTTTAGTATATGCTATTAAATTTACCTTCCATTTTTGCGTATACTGTGTAGGGGTGGGGGGATTTTTAGATAGGAAATATGAAATGGGGGAATGACTTTCTGAAAATACGGTGAAGGGGGGCACGGGCCAAATTTTTGATAGGAAAGGTGGGGGGGGGGGGGGATGACGTTCTGAAAATATGGTGAAGGGGGGCACGGGCCAAAAAAGGTTGAGAACCACTGGTCTATACAAATATGTAGTTAGCACCATATACCCAATACACGTCAAAACGTGTAAAAGTTTACCTTACTTTTCACGTTTACAACTACAATTACTAGAAACTGATGTTGGTGATACACACATTCTCAAATTGGTGCCTGTGCAGATTAGTTGGGAGTAAAATGATGTGACAGAATCACCAATGTAAGTAGAGCTCATGGAAGGAAATAAACAAATCTCAGTCAACTAACAGATGAAGAACAGACGCTAGCCCTGGATAGGACACAGATTGAGAAAACTTGAGGACAATATAACTAGATACTCCCTAGCCTGGAATCCACAAGGCAAGCAAAATAATGGGACACCTAAAAAAAACAAAAACATGGAGAAGTGAATTACAGACAGGGATAAACAATATTGGGAAGACATGGGGAAAGGAAGAGGGGTGGGGGGGGGGGGGGGGGTTGAAGGGGATAGCAACCGACATAACGTCATTTCATGGTTTGATGGAGGGTCTGTTCCCAATGGGAGATACAGGACAAAAGAAGAAGTTGCTGAACTTCGCACAAGCCCACAGGAGCTCAGTTTTCATCAGCACTCAGACATAAACATGTAGTGTGTTGGTAGCTTGGAATTAAAGTATAATATGAGGGTAAGTCATTAAGTAACAGGAATTTTATTAGTAAATGTTTTACAATAGTGCGAACCAGAAATTGCGCGCGCGCGGGCGCGCGTGCGTGCGTGTGTGTGTGTGTGATTTTTCAACATTGTCCCACTACTGTGTGTGTTGTTTCTCAACATTGTCCCACTACCTGGCAACACTCTTGGACTATCTGTCCACTAGCTTTTTGAAGGCATCTAGTAACACGTTTCTGGGTGTGGCCTATGTTATCTCGTAGCATGTGCTAACCAATGATCCCGCAAATGTTCTTTCAAGGTTCCAAACAAGGGATGGCACAAAGTCTGGACTGCGTGATGGATGTTAAAAAATCTCCAACTTCAAAGCCCATAAAAGCACATAGTGTATTCATCGTATGCGCAGCTGTGTTGGGGCTGGCGTTGTCGTGCAGCAACAATACTCCTTTTGAGAAAGTTCACAGCATTTCGATTATATCATGGGCTTCAGTTTGTTCACTAGCATGTCACTGTCTCGAGCTTTGGTCACAGTGTCACCCCTTTCCAGGAAATGCACCAATATAGGGTCCTTGATATTCCCGCCTTTTTTCCAACCAGTATGTCTCTGGGGTTTACCCAGTTTCTTATACATGATACCAGATAATATTTATTGGAAACAAAGGCAATGAGGAAGGTAGCCAACCATCCAATCTCATGTCATAACCTAGAACAGTGGTTCTCAACCAATGGGGAATTTCTAGGGGGGGGGGGGGGGGAGGGGGGGGGGTGAAGATTATTTCAAGATCGTGTTAATACAAGAACCGATTACTTGATCTTGTTTTTCCCTTCATACTTTACGGTTCTGTACGTCTCACCCTTGTAAAATTCATCTTATAAAGTAAGTAGACCCACAAATCACGTTTTGTGTGGACGTCTAGACTTGTGTTAGTGTGTGCTTCCATTATTACGTATACTGTGTAGGGGCGGGAAGGAGGAACTTTTAGGTAGGAAATACGAAAGGGGGGGGGGGGGGGGAATGACGTTCTGAAAATGTGGTGAAGGGGGGCACGGACCAAATTTTTAGGTAGGAAATACGATAGGGGGAAGGACGTTATGAAAATATGGTGAAGGGGGGCACGGGCCAAAAAAGGTTGAGAACCACTGACCTAGAACATGTCAAGGAGTAACACTTCACACTCCAACTACAGCATCTGCCCAGCGACTACACAGAGGAGGGAAGGAGAACTGTGTAACACAGTCCCAGTAGAGATGGTACTGTGAGACTCGGTCATTCCAAGACTCAACCTCATTCCGAGAATCGGTTATTCCGAGACTCAACCGCATTCTGAGACTCGGTCATTCCGAGACCAAACCACATTCCGAGACTCGGTCATTCCGAGACTCGGTCATTCCGAGACTCAACCTCATTCCGAGACTCAACCTCATTCCGAGACTCGGTCTTTCCGAGGCTCAACCACATTCCGAGACTCGGTCATTTCGAGACTCAACCTCATTCCGAGACTCGGTCATTCCGAGACTCGGTCATTCCGAGACTCGGTCATTCCGAGACTCAACCTCATTCCGAGACTCAACCTCATTCCGAGACTCGGTCTTTCCAAGGCTCAACCACATTCCGATAGAAGTAGGCCTTTTTCCAGGGCCCAGATGACCCAAACAGCAACGTTTAACTGCTTTTTTTGTGTGCATTCGCTGGCTTTGAATTAAAGCATAGCCTACACACGTGATGCTACTTCTAGTGCTCTGGACTAACTTTCGCCTGTGTATTATTATCCTTATTACCAGTGTCCCTCGCATTCATGCGATCTCACTCCAACTTCCGTGGTACTTGTAATTTACGTCCCCGAGTCAAGGGCGAGATTTCAACATTTTAGTTAAAATACCGGTGTAGAGGTTGAAACCGCTATTTTGTCATCATCACACCGGAAGTATATCAGCGAGCGCTCCTGTCCATTTGGACCTCCAACTGACGAGTTAAAACTCAAGTCTTCACGAGGATTCATAAACATAATCAATCACTTCATGAATAATTAATGATTTGATGACATGAAACTTACGATGCCCATTGGCTGTCATAGTGTCCACGAAGCTGGGGTCTCCACGACCTTGTCTAGTTCGAGCCCAGACGATGAACCTGTACCGATGAGCTGGCTGTAGTCCTGTTATGCGTGCTCCCAGGGTAGATGGGTTGTTAATTTGAGGTAAGAGAGGCCTGGCCTGACCAAGATGCATGTCAAACACTGAAATATGTACACAGGAAATTGAGTCGCATCAACAGATTATTTACAAAAGTTGGTTAAATAAACATTGCAAGAAAACTGAATTAAATTATATTAAAGATACAAAAAATATGCACAAACAAATCAGTGAAATTAAAGGAAGAAAAATAAGAATAAATACAGGTTACTTAAAATTAAAAAAAAGGAAATATATTATTGGAGGAAGATGCTATAATGAAGAGGTGGAATGAATATATAAGAGACTTATATTATATTTGCGAGCGCTATCAAGACAAGTCGCCTGAATAAGTCAAGAAGCCTGATACGGGGGAGGAAAATGGTACGCAAGACCAACACCAAGAAACAGCAGTCCCACAAGATGTGTAGCGAGGGAGCCGGAAAGTCCTCGAAGAAGACGAACGTGGAGAACCTGTCTGCAAGCTGCAACCAAGAACCTGTAACTACAGTCACATCTACTGAAGCTACCACGAGCAAGACCGATGACAGCCCACCACTAACAAGAACCAAGATAGCGGAGAAGAAGAAGGAGATGAAAGACACCAGAGCCGGCAACACTGCCACAAAAACAGTCAGATGGATCATCAAACGGATTCAAGTGGAGCTATCGGACGAAGAAATCTTAAAGCAGCTACAGGATGAAAATCCCAGCATTAAATCTTGAAGACGGATCGGATCCTGGCATACTCTAAGATCCCTACGACGCTGGTGGTGGTGACCACTGAGGGGAGCGAAATGCCAACAACAGTCTCAATCAACAAGAAAATGCAACAGCCAGAGAGATTTATCCCAAGAGTCACTCGATGCTCCAGATGCCAAAGGGCCGGCCAGCAGCAGAGCCACATGTCACAGTAAGATGGAAATCTGCCGCTACTGCGCCGATCAACACACCTTCAGGGAGTGTCCGTTAGCTAAGCTGGACAGTGACTTCCGAGCACCCAACATCAAACAAAAGTGTGCCAATTTCCTGGGCAAGCACGGAGCAAGATACTTGGGGTGTCCGTACCTCCAAAGACACAGAGATGTCTTAAAGATCGTCATAACAACAGACACGACATATAAAGAAGCAATGCGGAGGTGCGAGACAGCCACGTGTATCTCGCAAGCGAAAAGAGCACAGCTGCAGAGCCAGATTAACGAGTTGAAGAGACAGATCAAGATACTCCAAACACCGGCACCGACCAGCGACAGTGAGAAGCTGCTATCTGAAATAAAAGAGATACAGCAAAACATTAGACAAGTAGGTGGGGCAGATGATCCAGGCAACAAAGAAGAATGAAGAGATCTTACAAGCAATAAAAGATGAGAGAGAACTGTTAAGAAATTAAAGGGACTCAACCCAGATTAAACCAGCAGAAGACACGGAAAAGAACACAGAGAAGCCGCAAGATAAAGTTCAACAAACAACATCGAAAAACTGCTAAAGACAATCCACAAGAAAGGAGACAAAAAGACGCCTGATAAAACCCAACAAAAGACCGAACCGCAAACCAAGGCCAGCGACCCAACCACGGTGTCGAGGGAACCCGAGGGGGAACCAGGATTCTCCTGGAAGCACGAGGTGAGCTATGAGGAACTAATCGTAACACCCAAGAAACTGCGCACAGAAGAATGGAAAGATATAATCAAAGAACACAAAAGAAAGAAGTTGAGTTGAGTCAAGAACCTGACATCACTGCACTCAGGACATTCCCATACGTGCTCAGTCCCCTCGTTCAATAGCCAGCGAAGAGTAATAATACTAATCGTTCCCACCGCTTTCTGATTAAATGTTCTCCTGGTCTTCCCTCTCAGTTTTGAGATTCTTCCAGAACCCCTGCCGATCCCCCGCAATCTCATTCTTTCCACATATGGGTTCTCAATCTGTTCCTCCGCCTTCTCCACCTGGTCCCACAAGCGCACGACCACCTCCCCCTTGTCCATAGGCAAGATACCACCAAGAGGTGCATTCCCTGCTAGCCTATCAGCCTGTTCATTCCCCAGTACACCCGCATGGCCAGGGCAAAATATCCATACAATTCTCACAATCTGTGACCTCTGAAGCGACGAGAGCCATTCCACACGAAGCATTCCTTTCTCCACCTTGCTAAGCATATTCTTTGAATCCGTAATGAACACAACGTGTGTTGCAGTAGTCTCCTCTAGCCACCGGAATGCCGCTTCCAACTCCATTCTCATGCTGGAGGTCGTAGACTCATATGCCAGGCTCTCCTTTTTCAAGACTCGCCCATTTGCCTTTGCAATAAAGCCCCAGCCGCTACATCTGTTTCTCACCACTGACCCATCGGTGTAGATGACTATGTCACCTTGATGTGTGTTGCTCTGGATCAGCTGGTGCATTTCAAACTCAGTGCGGCCCGTTGCCCATTCTCTGCACTCACGACCCAGTGTTATTATTACATTGTGCCAGTCCGTCTTGTCATCCGGAACTTCAACCCACTCTCTTTCACGATTGATGGTCTCTAGATAACACACCTGACGTATAGAAAGTTCCGCCTGTGCCATCCAGGACCTGCCACGTCTTAGTCTATGACCCTTTACCATATCCATTGCTGCATGCAGCGGGTGATCCCTGTCTGCGGCAACTCTCAGGTACCATTTGGCCTGAAGGACCCTATGTCTATCCGTCATTGTGGGTAGCGCCAGGATATGTCTCATGCAGATAATTGGTGTGTCCTTTGTGCATCCCAGTATTAACCGCGTGGAGCATTCTGCATGCGCTCCAACCTTTCAAGCTGGTTTTATGAAACTGTCAGCAGCCCCATACCATACTCAGTGACAGAAATTATTAACAGCTGAAAGAGCCTATACAGCATCCTCTAATCTACCCCGGTTGCTGCCATAGCCCTCAATGCAATAAGTCCCCTACCAGCCTTCACCACCAAAGCCCTCCACATGATCCTTAAAAGACAAACACCTGTCAAAGGTGATACCCAAGTACTTCAATTTACTCTCTCGACTAAGAGGACATAAGAAGGAAGAAACTAGCCAACGAAACACAACAACAGTCAAATGAAGAATTCTTATGAGGACTACAACACCAAAACAACGAGCCAGAAGCCAACACTGACAAAAGAAGCCGCCTAAAAAGATACACTCAAAGGGAAAACTTGCCGGCCAACGAATCCCCCAGCTGACTTCACAGGTTTCAACAGACTCTTCAACAGATAAGCCAGATAACACTGGTGCAAAGAAATAGACAAGCTTACTCCGCACCATGAACCGCCAGTATTATAATCAATGCCACATTGGCTGGTTGAGAGAAGGTGGACAGTTGTGTTGTTTTCACAAAATGGACAAGGACAAGGACAAGGAGAAGGGCAGAATTAACAGAGGAAAGTAACTTAGAAGGTCCACCTATTCTAAAAGAAGAAGTTGATGACGCTATCAAGCATTTGAAGAAAGGAAAATCAGCTGGACCAGATGGAATCACAATAGAAGAATTAGAAAAAATGGGAAAATTTGAAGTAGATATGTTAACCAAAATGTTGAATTATATTTACAGTAGTGGGTATATACCAAGCTATATGTTGAAATCTGTATTTATAGCTATACCACAAAGATTTTCATACGATTAACCTCATAAATCATGTCACTAAGCTTCTACTCAAATTTATAATGAGAAGAACAAGGAAGAAAATGAAAATGGAAATTGATGAAGAACAGTATAGATTTGTGGAAAGAAAAGGTACAAACAATGCAATATACACACTACGAACAATATTAGAAAGATCAGTAGAGACAAAGAAAGACATATATTTGTGCTTTATAGATTATACTAAGGCATTTGATAAAGTAAAACATGATGAATTGATTAGAATGTTGGAAGATATTAATTAACATTGAAGGTAAAGATCTCAGAATAATATTTAAAAAAATATTTACTGGAACCAAACATCAGCAATTAAAATGGGAATTAAAGAAGGAAATTATGAACACATAAAGTTGGGAGTAAGACAGGGATGTGTTTTGTCACCGGATCTCTTCTCCCTCTATAGCGAAGTAATAATGAGAGAGATCAAAGAAAAGCCAGGAATAATATTTGGAGGTTATAATATAAATAATATACGCTATGCAGATGACACAGTATTGATAGCGGATAATACAACAGATCTACAACAAATGTTGGACATTGTAGTAACAGAGAGTGCGAAGAAAGGACTCTCCTTGAATATAAAGAAAACTAACAATGGTGATATCAAAGAAACAGGTGACACCAAACTGTGAAATAGAGATAGAAGGGAAAATTCTTCACCAAGTGAAAAGTATTAAATATCTAGGGACATATATAACATCAGATGGAAGATGCACAACAGAGATCAAGAGCAGTATAGGGCAAGTAAAGCCTGCATTTCAGAAAATGAAGAATATCTTATGCAATAAGTCGCTATCATTTAATGTAAGAAAGAGAGTGCTGAAGAGCTATACAGAACCTGTTTTGCTGTATGGCTGTGATTCTTGGAATATAAATGAACACATTAGGAAGAGATTGGAAGCAACAGAGACGTGGTTCCTCAAACGAATGTTGCTAATTCCTTGGACTGCCAAAGTAACTAACAACGGGACTTCCGGTCGCCAGCATGGCGGTTAGGCGTTGAGACGTTAAGGCCTGTGGCGTGTTTATGCTTGTGGCTAGAGTTTGCAATCGCATTTTCCTCATGTTGGACTGGTAGTACATAGTTCCGTCGCTCTGCTTACTGAGTTAGTGCGTGGGCGGCACCGTGAGCTGTGAAATTCGCGTGGAATGCTTTTACATCGGTCCTGTACAGTGAACTGCATGTTCGGAACAATGGCTACCGGCGGTTGCTGAATTGACTGTTTTGCCCTTTCGGTTCACGAGTGCATTTTTCGGGAGACTCCTGGGAGTCGGCGCTGAAGCTGTGGAGTTCGTGCTTTGTCCGACACTTTCGGCGGGTCGCCCTGCGGTAAGAGACCGAGCCATGTGAGAAAACCCGGGTCAATGGGGTCTTTCTGATGACTGCCGAGTCCATCGACGATGAACTGTGGTATTCGTGGATGAATTTTGTGTTGACTTTCTAACAGCGGCATTATGCACAGTGTACCTGTGCGGGCTGTTGGATTGCCAAGACTCCCGTCTACTCCACTTTCCACTTGGACAGTGGGGAGCATTTTATGTGATATTCGCTGGCACGGGAATGGAGCATAATGGGGACGACTCGTTGCCGTGAAGTTGGAACCTCGACTAAAGAGGCTAACATAACTAGAACATTATACACAACAATAAGAAAGAGACAAACATCTTTTTTTGGACATGTGATGACAAGAGAGACGCTAGAAAACATCGTGACAACTGGAAAGATCGAGTGGGAAGAGAGGCAGAGGCAGACCACGAGAAATGATGCTGGATGGATTGCGACTGTGGCATGGAGGAATATCAACGGCAGGGTTGATCCAGAAAACCGAAGACCGAGATCTGTGGAGAGTCATGAACGCCTACGCCAGTCGTCACGGCACTTGATGATGATTATGAGTGTGCCATTGCAAACGGACTGCTGCCCTAATCGCCCGCAGCTGTGTTTCGAATACGGTATGCGTGATTACGAACTGCCTCCGTGACTTGTTCGCCACGGAGAAATTACAGACAGTTTAACAAATATTGTAACCCAGTTTATATTCAGGTCTTGACTTCCGGGTTTGGGTTTGGGTCTGTTGACATTGAAATATCTCAATGGGCAGAGGAAATATTACACAAATGTTAGAATGGCCGAATATATCAGAGCGCTCGCTCTTAAACTTCCGGTGCGCTAATGTCATGGTAGGGAGTTTAGTCCCCCCAAACCGGACAGCTGGATTAAATTTTTGACTTCTCGTTCTTGACTTGGGGACGTAAATTGAATGTACCTCAGAAGTCGGATTAGATTCGCCTGATGGCGAGGGACACTGGTAACAGGGAAAGCTAATCCACACGTAAAAAGCAGTCGAGTGCACTAGAAGTTGTAGCACATGTATGAACTACGCTAGAGTTCAAAGCGAGCGAATGGCCACAATAATCAGGCTCATCCCTGCCAGCACAATAATCAGGCTAACCCCTGCCAGCACAATAATCAGGCTAATCCCTGCCAGCACAATAATCAGGCTCATCCCTGCCAGCACAATAATCAGGCTAATCCCTGCCAGCGCAATAATCAGGCTAATCCCTGCCAGCACAATAATCAGGCTAATCCCTGCCAGCACAATAATCAGGCTAATCCCTGCCAGCACAATAATCAGGCTAATCCCTGCCAGCACAATAATCAGGCTCATCCCTGCCAGCACAATAATCAGGCTAATCCCTGCCAGCACAATAATCAGGCTCATCCCTGCCAGCACAATAATCAGGCTAATCCCTGCCAGCACAATAATCAGGCTAATCCCTGCCAGCACAATAATCAGGCTCATCCCTGCCAGCACAATAATCAGGCTAATCCCTGCCAGCACAATAATCAGGCTAATCCCTGCCAGCACAATAATCAGGCTCATCCCTGCCAGCACAATAATCAGGCTCATCCCTGCCAGCACAATAATCAGGCTCATCCCTGCCAGCACAATAATCAGGCTAATCCCTGCCAGCACAATAATCAGGCTAATCCCTGCCAGCACAATAATCAGGCTAACCCCTGCCAGCCCAAATTGGCTATGCTGAATGATGACCTGGCTACAGCCTAACACGCCTCTCATCAGATATGAAAATTCAGTACCAATATTGTAAAAGCCCCTGGTTTCTGAGCTTGCATGGTGAAAGGGAACTATACCACACAGCTCTGGTGGAGATGGAAACTGTGTGTCCAGCAGGGGGTTGAAGGTTTTGAAAGGTACACAAGAATAATGGTAAACACACACCAATTGGCCACGGTCAGTCATCACATACACGGAGACATTTTGAGGGGAGGATCTGACCACCTCTGGATTTGTCCTATGCGTGATGATAATAGATACTGTGGTATC
This sequence comes from Cepaea nemoralis, assembly GCA_014155875.1. NCBI lineage: Eukaryota > Metazoa > Mollusca > Gastropoda > Stylommatophora > Helicidae > Cepaea > Cepaea nemoralis. Next base: position 235,671 of record JACEFZ010006990.1, read on the forward strand.
ATCCCAGTGCCTTGCGGCTGGCGTAAGCAATCATGCCTCTCCACAAATTGCGATCCCCCAAGGCATGGATCAATTCATGAGTTGACTCCCTTCCGTGCCATGACACAAGACTGTCAAGAATCTTCTCACGCCTCTCTCTCTCTCTCTCTCTCTCTCTCTCTCTCTCTCTCTCTCTCTCTCTCTCTCTCTCTCTCTCTCTCTCTCTCTCTCTCTCTCTCTCTCTCTCTCTCTCTCCACAAATCTGTCCGGTTGTCACAACATATTCCAGTTAATGTCTCCCCATAACGTGGCTGCAGAAAGAGTAAAGGTCTCTTTCTGATGTCTGTGATATGTTGTCTTTGCGACTCGCCTTCCCTTAAAACGTCTAGATGTCTCATTTTCGCTGTCTAATTAATTTTCAGCATTATTCTATAAAACCACATTTCCAAGGCTTCCAGTTATTTTTTTTCGACTGTTTACTAATTGTCTAGGATTCGCAGCCGTATGTTAAAACTCGTTCTATGTAACATGCAAGATCTCTTTTTCTAACTTTCAATGACAATGACTTATTGCTCGAAACGTTTCTCATTCTGATAGTAATGCAATTTTTGCTTGTTATATACTGTTCTTTATCTCAGTGATGCATCTTCCATCTGGTGTTATCCATATGCTTAGATATCTGAATTTCTGCACTTGCTTCAAAATAACGTCGAGTACTTTAATTGCACATTTAGGCAAAATCTATGTCTTTGATATCACCATGACTTCTGTATTTCTATTATTCAAACTAAGGCCTCATATTTTTCACTTTCTACAACCACTGTATCCCTTCATTTCCTGTAGCAACAAGTCAGAAGGATCTACAGGAAATGATAGATACTGTAGTATACCATATTTAAAACTTTTACCAATGTGATGGAAAGGAGAGCACCAGCCACATTACGACAGCTTTTGTGTGTGTGTGTGTGTGTGTGTGGTGTGTGTGTGTGTGTGCGTGTGTGTTGTGTATGTGTGTGTGTGTATACACATAGCACCTAATATCACGGAACTAAGCTGTGGACATCACTTGACCACTTACCTTGCTGATAGGCAATATCATAACCAAGTATTATACCATTGGGTTTCAGTGGCGGCTTCCACTGCAACAATACGTAGGCGATGCCGAAAGCCTGGAGACGGAGTTCTCTGACAGCACTCGGAACTGGAAGCCCACAGAGAAATCAGTGTCAAATAATCAACTCTAGCCAAGCTGTCTCTAAGGCTGAACTTTTGGGGGGAAATACTTTTTGTTGAAAACAGAATTACATAAATTCTATATCGTAACTCTTTCTACCCCAAGTATCTCACCATATATAATCAACTGCTAATGTGTAGCGATCAAAACGTATTATGTGGATTGTAGCTTGTGCCATTTGTTAAGAGACACATTGGAAGGGAGATCACAACAATTAGATTTACAAATTAACACACATATAGACAAAGATAATGAGGATAAATCAAGCAAAAAGATAACAAATCTCCTTGGTAAAACTCAAGTTCAGATGTGCAATCATACACACTGATTAGGTAGCAAATGTAGAACACCAAGGTGGAGAACAGATAGAACATGTAAATAAGAAATAAAAGGCAATAGAGCTTTCATAGCAACACAAAAGTCCCACACTCAAAAATTTTACAGTTCACCTCACTAAAAACATCAGTTGCACACAACATTACTGCATAAGGCCTAAACCAGCTAGTTCAACCAACTGACTCCGCATTTTCTGAAACATAGCCGTCACAATACAAACAACCACAAACAGACTGAAAAAAGCATTCCAAATTAAATCTAAGTATTCGCCCCATGCCCATCTTAACCCTGTAATGCGGCAGACGCTGTCTGTTTTTTAGCCACTGCTGAACGAGGAGGAAGCCTTTTAGGTTCGGTTAAAATTTCAGGCTTCGCGTTAGTAAAAAACGTCACAAATAAGGTATTAGTCAACCGATTGAGTTAAATAAACAACACAATGAAGGGAAAAGCATGCAGAATATGTTACTCATGTGAACTGTTTTAGGTAATCCAATCCTTGAACACAAATACATACGAAATACAGCATGTTGTTTGTGTGATTTACCGTCATCTATACGGCAATTTACAAACACATTTCAGAATCATATCTCACTCTTCTTTAAAGTCCGACTTAGAATGCTAATTGCAAAGTAACGCTTTGCACTGATATCTT
>JACEFZ010006991.1:0-11370 GCA_014155875.1 Cepaea nemoralis
ATTTTTCTTTTAAACACCCAACATACAGCAACTTTAAAACAAGCTTCAACAGTTGAACGGCATCATTGTGATCACAACCATATAAAATCCATAGCGTACGAATGTAGATAAATACAAATTAATAATCCAAAAAGGAGGAGACCACACAAACGCGTCCTTTCTCGCCAACGCAATAGTGATACAGACAGACAGACAGACAGACAGACAGACAGACAGACAGACAGACAGACAGGCAGGCAGACAGACAGACAGAAAGACAGACAGACGGACAGAGACAGTGATAGTTATAGACATGCTATGATTCGGCGAAAGATAGAGACAGAGATACAGAGAGGCAGATAGACACAGACATAGAAAGAGTGAGGGAGAGAGACAGCGAGAGCAAGGCAGAGACGGGGCGATAGAACGACAGACAGATAGAGATAGATAGAGAGAAGATGGAGAAGGGGCTATACAACGGCAGAGTGACAGACAGAGAGAGAGAGAGAGAGAGAGAGAGAGAGAGAGAGAGATGAAGACGTAGAGGGATCGAAAGAACAGCAGAGAGAAAGAGAGATGGGCGATAGAACGGCAGAGAAAGAGAGAGAGAGAGAGAGAGAGAGGGAGGAAGACAGAGTCGGGGCGATAGAATGGCAGAGAGAGAGAGAGAGAGAGAGAGAGAGAGAGAGAGAGAGAGAGAGAAGATGGAGAAGGGGCGATAAAACGGCAGAGAGGGAGAGAGAGGAAGACGGAGAGGGAGCGATAGAACGGCAGAAAGAAAGAGAGAGAGGGAGAAGACGGACAAGGGGCGATAGAACGGCAGAGAGAGAGAGAGAGAGAAGACGGAGACGGAGAGAAAGAGAGGAAGACGGAGACGGAGCGATAGGATGGCAGAGAGAGAGAGAGAGAGAGAGAGAGAGGGGGGGGGGGAGACAGAGACGGGGAGATTGAACGGCAGAGAGAAAGAGAGATAGAGGAAGACGGAGATGGAGTGATAGAACGGCGGAGAGAGACAGTGAGAGAGAAAACCGAGACAGAAGCTATATAACGGCAGATAGAGAGAGAGAGAGAGAGAGAGAGAGAGAGAGAGAGAGAGAGGAGGAGACGGAAGACGGAGTGATGGAATGGCAGATAGAGAGAAAGAGTGAGAGAGGAAGACGGAGACAGAGCGATAGAACAGCAAATAGAGAGAGACTGAGAGAGAGAGAGAGAGAAGACAGGGACGATGCGATAGAACGAGAGAGAGAGAGAGAGAGAGAGAGAGAGAGAGAGAGAGAGAGAGAGAAGACGGAGACGGCGCGATAGAAAGGCAGATTGAGAGGAGGGGGAGATTAAGGGGGGAAGACGGAGAAGTGGCGATATAACGGCAGAGAGAGAGAGAGAGAGAGAGAGAGAGAGAGAGAGAAGGGGGAGACGAAGACGCAGCATAGAACGGCAGAGAAAGAGAGAGAGTGAGAGAGAGAAAGAGAATACGGAAATGGGGAGTCTTAGACAGACTGCCTGTCAGCCAGCTAGACAGACAGACAGACAGACAGACAGACAGACAGACAGATAAAAATCAGTCCTGAGCTACTAGAAGTAGTGGCCCCATGTGGACTTCGCTTGAGTTCAAAGCCAGCGAAGGCAAGAAAAAACATATCTACCGTGTACCCATTAAGTGCAGGCAATAAGAATAATGACGCCAGTGAAGCTTGTAATTATGAACGTTTATGCGTGCAACGGGAAGGTCGACGTTAGACAATGGCAGAGATTGTTCGCTATGAAGGAAAGGCATATCATCTACTACAGGGACTTCAATGCCAGAGGCAGTCAATGGGTGAATAACAACATCAATGGACAAGGAGAAGATATCGAGGATGCCCTGGTATCTGCTGCCCTAGTCTGTCTGAATGATGGGAAGGTCACTAGAATGGCCACCCGACCAAGTGATTCTGACATTCATTGACTTGGCCCTGGTGCCGCCCACCATCGCACCAAGGTGGGCACACTGGGATACCACGATAGTGATTACTACCTTGCGTCATCTTGATCGAGAAAGACAGGGCCAGAAGTTAAGGAAACAAGACAAATGCCTTCCCGAATGACAACACTGTTCAAAACGCAACGCCTTAGGCAAGATCAGAAGAAAAAACTAACTTCCTCCCTCGGGAGACAAGAAAGATGGTTGCAATCACCATGGTGGAACGGTGAGGCAGAGATGCTCCGTCGAAAGTACCAAGTCAATCTATAAGATCGTCACTGGGTCTTAGTGTCACTCAAAATCCTCTAGACAAGGAGCCTTCTCGTTGGAGCATGACCGCTCGACTTCATTGCACCGGGGCTTTATCCCATATGGATCAGTCTCTATCCGCAGCGCGGAACGCGTAGCACAAAGCACGAACTCTAGAGCTCCAGCGACGACCCTCAGGAGTCTGCAAAAGAATGCACTAGTGAACCAAAGGATGCGGTCCGGAATCGAACCCACAACCTTCGGAGCCCGAGTCAGACAGCTTGACCACTTCGCCACGGAGACTCTCGAATTTGTCTTTTGGTGAGGTAGAGAGCAGGCTGTCAAAGACTTGCAAAAAGCCAAAAGGGCTAATATGCCACAGGGTGAGTTGGCGAACCTGAAGACTGAAGTCCATTGGACGACAACCTTGTTCAAATCCTGCGCCAAACAGGCCAAGGCCAAGAAATGGGATGAGTTCTGCATGAAGGTGTGCTCCGAGCGGTATCTCACGAAATTCTGGCGCCTCCATAAGAGCACGAACGGTGCTGCACAAGGAAGGGTATACCATACTTTCAAGGCACAGACCTCACATGGAATAAGTCGGACGCGGATAAAGGGAAGGCCCTCCTTGCACCCTACATAGAGCAGACTGATCAGAAAGACGAGCCCGCCAGACAGAGGACCACAACGACACTCTCTCAGTTGTGCGAGGAGGCCGGGACGAGCGAAGAATATGTAATCCCTGCTGCTGCATAACGTCCAATGCTCAAGAAATCACCCAACACTGCACCAGGCCCAGAGGGCGTCCGATATGGGGACCTGCAGATGATGTCAGATGATTACATGGAAGAACTGGCCAGATAATTTAACACCAGTATCCAAAGGTGCCTGGTGAAAGAGGAATGGCTACACAGCTACTTGTTACCACTGCCAAAACCTAACAAAGACCATTCCAAGATATGAGGCTCTTGATCTCGTCGCAACGGATCTTTGATTTAGGGCCGGTGCTGGTAGTTGATGGTTTTGCATTCTAACAAGATGGCCAAACCATTTGATCTTCTGTCTTTCGATAAATGTGACACAAGGTGTTGATCACACTGTCCGTCTGGCAACAACATTTCTTATTCAGTCTCGGATTGTTAAGTTAGTAGCTCTCCTCATGCATCTCATCCAAGTACATTTAAAAATACAAACTACTCAATTTAATCCCTTTTGGAAATTGTGTGAAACTATGAAAGGTTACCAAAAGTGATGTTGAATGGCTGGAATAAATGTTTTTAAATATAAGTGAAATGTTCTGTCTCCTAACAAGATTTATGTTGACTTTTACGACATACTGAGTCGAGGGTTCGAAATCAGCCGAGGAAGATTTCATTGGCACCTTGCCGTCTTGACAGACGATAGTTTGTGCTTCAAAAAGGAAAAATAACTATTACCCATGGCGGTAGCGAATGTGACTGATAAGGCCAATTCGCGCTGTAAATGTTCGTCCACAGTGGGTGCATGTGAACACGTGGTCATTTCCACCATCATGCACCATCTTACGTCTCACACGCTCGGTGTGTGACTTATCTGCAATAATTTTCTCCTTTGTCTTTATTCTATTTCTGATGATTGCCCTCCACGCAAAACGTTCAGCGGCGACTTGCTCCCATTGTGAATTATCAATGCCTGTATCAATCATGTCCCGCTTACACACATCTTTGTATCGTAGAAGAGGCCGACCCTGAGATCTCTTACCCATCTGTAATTCACCAAAAAAGATGTCCTTTGGTATTCTACCATCATCCATCCTCCTAAGATGTCCTATCCATCTAAGTCTACGAAGACTGAGCATGGAATAAACCGTCACACAACCTGATCTTTCCAATACTTCAGTATTTGTGATTTTGTCTTGCCACTTAATACCAAGTATTCTGATCAGACACCGCATATGAAAGCTGTTTAAACGTTTCTCTTGGTGTGAGTAAGTTGACCAGTCTTCACTGCCATAAAGAAGAGTACTAAGGACACAGTCTTGATATTCAAGGACTTTTGGTTTGGCAGTAAGCTTCCTGTTCTCCCAAACTCTTTTTCTTAACCTGTTCATTGTTGTTGCTGTCTTACCAATCCGGATGTTGATTTCCTGATCTAGGGATAATTTGTTATTTACTACTGATCCTAGATATGTAAAATGGTCTATCATCTCTAGTTCGGCGTTGCCAATAAAGATTGATGGTACCCCATGTGAGTCGTAACTGCAGCATCATCTGTAAAAAGCAACTCTCTGATCAGTACCCTCCTAATTTTGGTCTTGGCCTTCAATCTCTGAGCATTGTAGAGGCCGCCATCTGAGCGTGAGTGAATGTATATACCTCCATCCTGATAACGAAAGGCATATTTCAGTAGAAGTGAAAAGTATATTCCAAAGAGGGTGGGAGTGTGGGAGCTAGTACACAACCTTGCTTAACTCCATTCTTGATTTCAAACTCTTCAGAAGATGCACCATCAAACTTAATTATACCCTTCATGCCTGTGTGGAACGATTCCACAATGGACAGAAGAGTTGGTGGGCCGTCAATCTTCTTTAGTGCCTTGAACAGACCCTTACTACTGACCAAATCAAATGCCTTTGTGAGGTCGATGAAGGCAATAAACAGTGGTTGATTCTGTTCACGGCATTTTTCTTGCATTTGTCGCAATGAGAATATCATATCAATGGTCGACCGGTTCTGTCGAAAGCCACACTGTGATTCGGGGTAGACTTGATCTCCTAGGACTTGAAGTCTGCGCAGAACAATTCTGGCAAATACTTTTCCAACAATACACAAAAGTGAGATACCCCTATAGTTGTTGCAGTTGCTCCGATCGCCCTTGTTCTTGTACAGTGTTATGATGCTTGAATCTTTGAAATCCTGTGGGACTTGTCCTCCTCACCAGCATAGCTCTATTAGCTAGTGGATTTTTAGAGTGAGTGTGTCTTGCCCACTATGATAACCTCTATTGGAATCCCATCCTTACTTAGAGTCTTGCCAGATGCAAGTTCATTTATCGCACACTTAACTTCTGTTATGGTGGGAAGTGTGTCCAGGTGGTCAAGAGTTGGTAGGGCCTCTATGGCGTTGAGGGCATCATTCGCTAGTTTGGTCTCACTTGAGTAAAGCTCCAAATAGTGCTCTACCCATCTGTCCATCTGCTGTTTCTTATCAGTGATGATTTCTCCAGTCAAGGTTTTCAATGGTGCATTTCTTTTGATCACTGAACCATAGGCTTTCTTTATTCCTTCATACATGCTTCTGATGTTTCCCTTATCACTTGCGATTTGAATGGACTCACATAACTTGATCCAACAGTCATTTGCACACTGCCTGGCAGCCTTTTGCACATCCTTCCTAGCTTGCTTTAGTTCACTCAGAGTGTTACGCGTTGGTCTTTCCTTGTTTCTTAAGAGAGCTATCTTCTTCTTATCAATCAAGGGATGCAGAGTCTGGCTGTTTGCCACAAACCAGTCCTGCCTCTTATGATCCACACTGCCGTAAACCCTTACAGCAGTTTTATAAAGAGTTTCCTCAAGTTTACCCCACTTTTCACTTACTGTACATTTTTCTCGTGTATCAGTGAAAGCGTCTTCACGTTGCTGTTGAAACTGAAAGCACTTTTCAGGATCGTGAGTGTTAATAATATTAATCCTGGGGCTAGATTTGTGCTTAGCTGTGTAGATTCTCTTTGGTCTCAGTCTAACCCTTGCAACAACCAAAGAATGATCCGTATCACAGTCAGCACTGTGGTAACTTCGAGTCAATGATGTATGGTTCAGATGTTGTCTGCGTGTGATGAAGAAGTCCAGCTGGTGCCAATGGCCGGATCTTGGATGTCTCCATGTGACCTTATGCAGCTCTTTTGTTTTAAAACAGGAGTTTGTAATATATAGGTCATGTCTGACCGTCTTTCTGTCACGATTCGCACTGCGAGCGCTAACAAGTCAAGTCGCATTATTCTGTCAAGAAGCCTGATCAGCGGGAAAATGCCACGTGGAAAGTCCAACAACAAGAAACACGCTGGTGCCAAGATGTGCATTGTGGGAGCCGACAACAAGAAGAAGAACGTTGAGAGCCCACCTGCTAGCTGCTAGCTGCAACAAAGAGCCTGATACTACACCTATTACTGAAGCTACCGCGAGGGAGAAGATTGACAGCCCAACACAGTCAAGAATCAAGACAGCAGAGAAGGAGGAGAAAGACACCAGAGTCGGAAACACCGACTCAAAAACAGTCCGATGGGTTGTCAAGCGGATTCCTGTGGAGCTGGCAGAAGAAATCCTGAAGCAGCTACGTGAAGAGAATCTTCACATCCGAGTCTTGAAGGACGGAGCGGCTTCTCACCTACTCCAAGATACCTACAACCTTGGCAGTAGTGACGTCGGAGGGCAGCGAAATGCCGATCACAGTATCAATCAGCAAGAAAACTCAACAGCCAGAGAGATTCATCCCAAGAGTCAATCAATGTTCAAGATGTCAGAGGGCCGGCCACAGCAGAGCAACATGTCGCAGTAAGACCGAAATCTGTCGATACTGCGCCGATCACCACCCCTTCAAGGAGTGTCCGCTGGCCAAGCTGGACACGGACTTCCGAGCTCCTAACAACAGAAGAAAGTGCGCCAACTGCCTGGGCAAGCATGGATCAAGATACCTGGGCTGTCCGTACCTGCAACGACACAGAGACGTGCTAAAGTTTGCCATCACCACAAAGACACCATACAACGAAGTAAGGCGGAGGTACGAGACAGCCCCAAGCATCTCACATGCGGAGAAAGCTCAACTGCAAGACCAGATAGATGAGCTAAGAAACAAATCAAGCTACTCCAAACTCCGGCACCGACCAGCGACAATGAAAAGCTGCTGGCAGAAATACAGGAGATACCGCGAAATATCAAGCAAGAAGTGGAAAAAATAACACAGACGGCGATGAAGAATGAAGAGATTTTACGGAACATCAAAGCGGAGAGAGAAATGCTAAAAAGAGAACTAACCCAAATCAAACCAGCTGAAGCCAAGGACACGATCGCAGAACAGCCGCAAGTTGAAACCCAACAAAAGGCCGAAACGATAGAGAACTTCTACACGCCACCTGGGTCCAAGAGGAAACCAGTATACCACGAGACCACTGGGGAAATCATAGGGTCGGAGAGTGACGGCGGCACAGAGTACCCTGCTCCAATGACAAGGGCGGAATTTGAAGCGTTGGGTAGAATGAATGCAGCTGAGATAGCAGAATGGGAGAGGAAAGAAGAATGGAGACCACTCCAAATTGACAAGAGGCGGGAAAGAATCAACAGGGAGAGGAAAGAGATATTGCGCAAAACAATAAATAGAAACCGCCGAAAGCTTCTACGTAAAATACACAAAAAGGAAGGCAACAAAACAAATAAAAAGTCCTTTTAAGGACTTCAACCTTCCACGCCAGAGGAACCAGCAGCCTTCGCCAACAACAGACACCACCAGAGGAGAAAGGTCCTTCAAAGGACTTCAGCCAGTCAAGCCAGACGAGCCAGGAGCCTACACCAACAAAGAAAACCACAAGAGGAAACATGCTCAAAGGACAGCCGCCGACCGATCCCACTGCTGACGTCACAGACACAAACCAACATAATCAGTCCAAGATAGGACTCACAAGACAAGAATTAGGGTGAATGAACCCACAAAAACCACGGACTTCAACAATAACCACAGCTGATGAAGTAGGTTAGACGAGGCCGAATTTGGAATTTTTGTTTTGAAAATTGGAATTGGAATTGGGAATTGGACATAGGTCATTTCTGGTGCAATGCTCCAGCAGCCTTTGCCCATTTTCATTCATGCGACTGATGTTGTATTTTCCAAGGCACACTGGCCATGAACTCGAGTCCTTGCCCACACGAGCATTGAAATCACCGAGCATATAAATGTAGTCGGATTTTGGAACTGCCTTGATCACGGAGTCTAACTTCTCATAGAACGAATCCTTCACATCATCAGAGGAATCGAGTGTCGGTGCATATGCAGTAATAATGTTGGCAAAACCAAAAGAGGTTGCCAAGCGCAGGGATAATAGTCTTTCATTACCTCCTGCTGGAATTTCAATCATTCCCAGTAGTGAATTCTTCACTGCAAAGCCCACACCGTGTTGCCTCTTTTCTGCCTGCCCTCTACCCTTAAAAAACGGTGTAATTGTTTTCCCTGAGTGACCCTTCCTCACCTGCAGACCAGCAATATTAATGTTAAGACGATTGAGTTCGGCATCAATCACAGCCGTTTTTCTCACATCGTCAATATTGGTCAAGTCAGTGGAAAATCCTGGACACATGGTTCTCACGTTCCAGGTTGCAAGCCGTAGCTTGAGGTTTCTATTTTTCGTTTTATTTGTACCTGGTGTATTGGTTTTACAGCTTGCGATTCAGATTTTGTACTAGCCCCAAGCACCCATTGAAGCAGGCAGGCTGTGGCGGATCAGCACCCAATGGCCGGGGGCTGCCCAGCTTGAGGCGGGCGGTAGCTGATCAGTGACACCTGTAGGTGTCTCCCACCGTCAGAGGCAACGCGTCGCGCCCCATGTCTACGCCAATTGACAGGGACTTATAACCCGTAACAGTTACCTCTAGGTTCCAAATGTTGCTGTATGTAGCCGGGCGCAATGTTGGGGTGAGCGCCCAACATTGCTTAAATACCCCAATGGCTCGTGAATATATAACCTATGCAGCAAAAGTCCAACTCCTGGCCTTCACGTGGCGGAACTGTTTAAACTAACAGGAGAAGGGGCGACGGCGAGTATCTGGCGCCGGAAAATAACCAGTGTGCTCTAGATGTGTATACACACACATGCATGTGCAGACACGTGTGTGCGTGTGTACACATCTAAACTCGAGTGAGACCACAGTCTGCTCTAGCAAAGGAAGGGTGCTGAAGACGGAGGCAACCAGCCAGGAGGAGCACCACAGAAATCAGGATGCCACGCAATTACGCAAAATGGAATATGTCGACTACTGCTAAAAGTTATGGTGCTCGCCCTGCTTTGGACACCCAGGCAGGTGCAGTGTCGGGCCCTATGTCTCGAAAGGGTCCAACCCCAACTACTGGAGGTCCTCAGATGTCCTGTGGAGCCAGGGACATAAGAATAGAACAGCTGGCCATATTAAACAAAGACTTAAAATAATGCACTGGAATGCGGAGGGAGTCAACAACAAAAAAGTAGAATTAGAAAACATCCTGGACCAAGAATAGTAAGCATATGTTGCTTGCAAGAAACTCACCACAACGAAAATATAGCCTTCAAAATCAGAGGCTACCATTGTTACCGATCTGACCGAAAGGACAGGCGAAAAGGTGGGATACTTACCCTTGTAAAAAATAACCATTAACAGAAAAAATTATTGTGTGTGGCGATTTCAACAGTTGGGGCTATGATCACATGAACCAGAGAGGAGAGAGACTGGAAGACTGGCAGGATGAGAATAGATTCATCTTGGTTAACAAGCCGTCCGACCCACATACTTTCTACTCGAGATCATGGCACTCTACAACTACACCTGACCTGGCTTTTCATTCACCAGACCTGGAGTGGAACATTACACGAATTGGTGGGAAACAACTTGGTGGCAGCGACCATCGACCAATCTTTCTAACTGTAGAAAATGAGCTCGTAAGTGAAAGCAGCACCCTCTCGAGGTGGAACTACAAGAAAGCAGACTGGGCAATGTACAAGAATCGCACCAGCATTGCAGTTATAGACATATTTCAAGCGAACGAAAGAAGAAGAAGAAGAAGAAGTTACCTCTAGCTTTGATTCCGATACCGGTTAAGACCAGGGATTGAGCTATTGCCTCTCCATAGCACAAAGCCTGGGCTAAAATACAGAGATAATGAGTTGCCCATGCAGCATGATCTCTCTTTCGGCCTGCCTAGTTCATTCCAGAGGAAAGGTAACACCTATACATCTGGAACAAGGCAAGCTGAAGAAGCTGCCGGATCAGCAAAGCAATGCTGTAACTGTCCGATCCTAGACCAGCTGCCAACCAAGGCTTAGGGGCTGGTCTGCCCTGCCATGACATTTTGTCTTTAGGTTGCATTTCCTCGCACCAGGGTAAGGCTTGTACCCTCCCATTAGCGCTCGTCCGCCCGAAGCCGTTGGTATAATGTGGGGTGTCGGGTTTGGCAAGCGCTGCCCAACGTTCGGCGCTAACAGAAAACAGATAGTACCGTCTAATGTCATACGGTAGCTTAGTCATATCTGACTAAGACCTGACACCACGAGCAAGATTTATAAGCAGTTATATTATAATACTTGTTCATTTGACTGTGTTGTCTAGACCACACTTACATTTTGTTCGGCACTGAATCTTATTACCAGCTATTTGTGTGGTGTCTCATTCAGCGCTATACACTATTCTTCACGTCCTGCGCCATTATCTAGTTGTCTTCTTTTGTTGGGCTCCATCTATTTGAGTTTCTGTCATTTAATTAGCCCCTCTGTTACAAGTAATCAATCAACCAGGTGCCGTCTCCACAATGAAGTTTGTCTGCAATGTTACCTGTAAATATTTGTTAATATAAGGGTCGTTCATTTGAAACCTGTTCCAAAGGCTTTCCGGGGCGCAGTGTTGGGGGGAGCACCCAACCTTGCTTAAATACCCCAATGGCTCGTGATTACATAACTTCTGCAGCTAAAGTCCAACTCCCGGCCTTCACGTGTCGGAACTGTTTTAACTAACAGGAGAAGGGGTGACGGCGAGTTTCTGGCGCCGAAAAATAACCAGTATGCTCTAGATGTGTATGCACGTACATGCATGCGCACACGTGTGTGCGCGCGCGTACACATCTAAACTCGAGTGAGACCACAGTCTGCTCTAGCAAAGGAAAGGTGCTGAAGACGGAGGTAACCAGCCAGGAGGCGCACTACAGTAATCAGGATGCCACGCACATATGCAAAATAGAATATGTCGACTACTGCTAAACGTTATGGTGCTCGCCCTGCTTTGGACCCCCAGGCAGGTGCAGTGCCGGGCCCTATGTTTCGAAAGGGTCCAACCCCAACTACTGGAGGTCCTTCTCAAATTTCCTGTGGAGCCAGGGGACCGGATGGACTGCTAGCCATACTAAACAAAGACTAAATATACATTGGGAAAGCGGAGGAGTCAACAACAAAACAGTAGAATTAGAAAACATCCTGGA
>JACEFZ010006993.1:0-45697 GCA_014155875.1 Cepaea nemoralis
TTTTTTTGTCAAACTTTTAAGCTGAACTGATCCACTTATTGAATATGTCTTGTACCATAGAAACATAATCTATGAAGGTCTAATTAGCTTTAGGACAAAGTTTGGCAAATTGTAGCTGATATCTCGTGGCATCTAACGAGAAATGTTGCATTATTCTACGTTTAATGTAGTCATAGTCTTTCCTCAGTTCTTGCGGGATGGTCTCAATTATTTTTAACGACTCCAGAGCCAAATTTCTCATGTAGATCATTGCCCGATTCTGTTTTGGAATCTCGTGATATTTAATTAAATATTCAAAATTTTCTGACCAAGCGCTAATCGAGTCTCCTGAACAGAATGGTTTGACGATTCCCTTGAACTTGTTATATTTCTGTTCTTCTTCTTTACTTTTTAATTTATTTATTGAAATTTCTACATTTGAGTCTATTTCGAGTTGTTTTACTTTTATTTGTGTCTGTGACTCGATTTCTTTTTGTTTAATAGCCGCCTTGATTTCTAGTTTTTTGTTTCCATTTCTAATTTCTTTTTGGCTGCATCGAGCTCTACTTTTTTGTTGGCCGCTTCTATCTCTAATTTCTTTTGTTCTCGTTCTGCCGCTCTTTCCTGTCTTTCGTGTTATTTTTCTTCTTTCATTAGATTTTCTGCATGTGTTTTCTGACTGCATTCCGCTAATTTGTCTGCTGTATAACCTAGCTTTAGCCCTAGCTCAATGCACTTTTCTAGTGTTGACATTTTCTAGATATTGAAAAGTAACTATTTCTGGAAGATTAATTCCCTTTGAAAAATTTATGTTCTACACTTTTTGGTTACGTCCCTTATTATTTCAATTATGTTGTTGTTTGTCCATGTAGAATGATGATGACCATTCATTTCATCCAGTGGGGTTGAAGGTATGGAGCCGTGGGTTCTAAGATGGCTGATAAGGCCTATTTTGGCTTGAAATGTTCTTTGACAATGTGGGCACGGAATGCTTGACGTTTATGGAGGAGGATTTCCTGCAGTGGTTTTTCTGTCCTGCCTTTTCTTCACAGCTCTTGCATTCCTGGTTGCCTCACATATGACTGCACCCTTGCATAATGATGCACGCCACGAATTTCGGTCTCTGGCTGCAGCCTCCCAGGTGTCATGATGAATTCCAAAAGCCTTCAGTGAAATTTTCAGAGTGTCTATAAAGCGTTTCCTCTGGCCACCTTGGGAGCGTTTACCACAACGCAGTTTGCTGTAAAAAATTCGTTTAGGGAGCCTGTGATCTGGCATGCGAGTTATGTGACCAGCCCAGCGAATCTGATTCTTCATCAGTATAGTGTGGATACTGGGCATGGATGCTCTTTCCAGGACTTCAGTGTCTGGAATCTTGTCTAGCCATTTAATCTTCAGTAGCTTCCTTAGGCAGACTGTGTGGAAGTGGTTTAATTTCCTAGCGTGTCGTTGATACACAGTCCAGGTTTCACAAGCATATAGCAGTGTGGATAATACAACTGCTTTGTAGACTTTTAGCTTTGTTTGCAGGCTTATTCCAGTTCTGTCCCATACATTCTTGTACAGTCTGCCAAAGGCTGCACTGGCCTTGGAGATTCTTGCATTCACTTCGTCATCAATTGTGGCAGCTTGTGACACAGTGCTGCCAAGATAGGTGAATGTGTCCACAACACTTAGTCTATGATCATTCACTTTGATATTCGGCACAGTGTGATTATTCCCTGGAGCTGGCTGGTACATAACTACAGTCTTCTCCAAGTTGATATTGAGCCCAAAGTTGGCACAGGCATGTGAGAAAGCTGAAACATTATGTTGCATGTCCGCCTCTGAGTTGGCGTACAGAGCGCAATCATCAGCAAACAGGAGCTCTCTGACGATGTTGCTGTTAATTTTGGTTTTAGCTTTCAGCCTCCTGAGATTGAATAACTTTCCATCCATACGGTAGTTGATGTCTATTCCAATGTCGTCGTTCTCGAAGGCATTCATCAGCATGGCTGAAAACATGAGGCTGAAGAGTGTTGGTGCCAGGACACATCCTTGCTTCACTCCATTGGTGACAGGAAAGGGTTCAGACAGCTCACCATTTTCCTGTACTCTTGCCTGCATGCCGTCATGAAATAGCCGCACTATTTGGACAAACTTTCGTGGACAGCCATATTTTGCCATAATCTTCCACAGTCCTTCTCTGCTGACTGTATCAAAAGCCTTGGTAAGGTCAATGAAAGTGGAGAACATTTCGCAGTTCTGTTCCTGACATTTCTCTTGCAGCTGCCTTGCAGCGAAAATCATGTCAACAGTTCCACGTTCTTTTCTGAAGCCACACTGACTCTCAGGAAGAAGACCTTGATTGAGATGGGCTGTGAGGCGATTGAGAAGAATTCTGGCGAGTATCTTCCCTGCAATTGAAAGCAAGGAGATGCCTCGGTGGTTGTCACAGGATTGGCGGTTTCCTTTACGTTTGTAAAGGTGGACTATTGACGCGTCCTTGAAATCTTGTGGCATGGTCTCGTTCACCCATATGTTTGTAAAGACTTGGTGAAGCTGCTCTGTTAGGACCGGCCCACCTGCCTTGTATATCTCTGCTGGGATGGAGTCAGGACCAGGTGCCTTGCCGCTGGAGAGTTGCTGGATGGCTTTGTTTACTTCCACTATAGTTGGCAGGTCATCAAGTGTCTCATTGGTAGGAACTTGAGGAAGGCAGTTGATGGTTTCATCATCGAAGAAGGAAGTTGCATTTAAGATGTTGCTGAAATGCTCTGCCCAGCGTTGAAGGATTTCTTTCTTATCGGTGATCAATGTTCCCCCATCTGCATTGAGGAGGGGAACTATGCCTGGTGATGTAGGACCATAGACCACTTTCAGTGAGTCGTAGAAGTTTTTCATATCATGTCTGTCAGCAAAGCGCTGAATTTCATCAGCTTTGCTGCTCAGCCAGGAGTCCCGCATGTGCCGAAGTTTCTGCTGCACTACTCTCTGAATGTTCTTGAAGGCATCTTTTTTTTATGTTGACTTTGGGTCATTCAAATGTGCCTTGAGGAGAAGATGTTTCTCGGCCAGCAATTGGTTGATGTCTTCAGAATTTTCATCAAACCAGTCTTTATGCTTTCGGGGGGCTGGACCCAGGATTTCCATAGCAGTGTTGTAAATTATGTCCTTTAGGGCTTTCCATTCTGTTTCTGTATCCTGTTTAGCTGCAGCATTTGGCTTGAGGCGGTCTTCCAGCATATTTTCAAACGACTGCTGCATTTTCTTGCTGTTTAGGCGGGTGACATTTAGCTTTTTTTGCATTTTCACCCCTTGAGGACGCCGTGGTGGCCTGATGTGAATGTTTATTTTTGAGACAATGAGACGATGGTCTGTCCAACATTCGGCACCACACATGGATTTTGTCACTCGGACATCTTGTCTATTGCTCCTCCTGACAATGACATTTCAATTTCAATTATACCAATAATACAAATATATATCAATAGCAAACAAAATTTACACGTGAAAAGCAAAATGAGTATCGTTTAGAGATACAATTTATAGTAAATTTTTGGGACTTAGCTGATTTAGATGATGCTTCCTCAGTACTATCACTGTCTGCTTCACTGGTTGTTTCTGATTTTGTTGGTGGACAATTTACATCAAACAAAATGCATCATGGAACAACCTGTTATTAGAGAGAAAAACATTAGTATTTTTGTCACATCACGTCAATGTCATGTTTATGGTGAGAGTAAGCTTTGTGATCATATACTTTGAGAGAGGAGTGGATAGCACAGTTCAACAGAACAGTCCTTAATGTATAGTGTTTAGGCTTTGTCGATGTCGTGTATGATTTTTGTTTTTTTTACTTGGCAAGGCCAAGGACCATTAATGTATTTATATTCTAACTGTTATTTGACACTGTCTTGGGACTGCCAAAATGGACAGGAGCCCCCATGTATTTTACCTGTCAACGTGTCAGAAATAGGGATAGCAAATTCGGGTTCAAACAGGTAGAACGGTGCGAGCACAGATAAGACATAACTCTAAGTTCGAGTATTGTCTTACTATTTTATTACAATGTCTGTCATTTGGCAAATAATCTTCTCGCACAGTATTTATACTATTATATACACATTCATCATCCAAAGCATTCAAGTATCTATACACAACATCTTAACTATGTCTATCGCTAATATCTTAAGGATCTAAGTAATGTCTATCCTTGTGTCTCCCTCTAAAAGCTACACCCTCTTCTGTCAATGTCCAGTTGCCATCTGTCTTCTCTTCTCCATTCATGCGCCTCGTGGGGTTTCACCCTTCACGCTTCTGCCGGGTTGTGGCTGGGCGTACTGCGTAGTTTGACAACTAACTCGTCTTTCTGGAATGTTCGAGTCCCTTCTCTTCTCTCCCTTATTCATCCCATGTTTCTATGTTTCTTCTCTATCTATATTATGTCCCCTGTCTACTCAAGTGGGACCTTGACAGAGAGCTATTTTGTATTATTCCATTATAAGTTGTATGGTGCATGTATAGGCTGCTGTGATAATGTACAAGTTGCGCATAGTTATGAGCGCAACGATCATGAATGTACTCACTGTAAATAGAGAAGTAAATAAACGGGTTTTCTTCATGTTACTGTGTAAGAGAGCGTACTCATTGAATGTGTGTGATTGTTTCGCCCCTGTTCTGGAGAGCGAGCCAAATGTTAATTTAATTAAGTCCATGACACTTGACCCATATTGATTGGGCTCATGTCAGTTCCCAGTCAGTTTGATTATTGCCATGCTGCACTGCTGGTGTAAAATCTCAGCACCAGTTTTGCATACCCAGCTCAATTCTGAGCTTAAAGAGGTCAAAGAGAACCCCATAAGACAGTCCCCATAGTCATGGAACTTTGGTTTGGGGTCAGGAGAAAAGTCTTGATACCAGCCTCACTCTGATAGAAGCAAGACCTTTTCAGGTCTCAGGTGATCCGAACGTTAGTGCTGGGCACTTAAAATAAGTGTTCTTGAGGATTCACAATCAACAGGAGTGTAATATTTCTCTGCGAATCTCCACCTAACACACATAATCATTAACCAAGATTATACACACATACACACCACTAGACTAATCATGTGCCAGCGGAAAATGTCAAGAAAGACAAGGTTGGAGGTTTTCAAGCGCTGTGTTGCAGAGGCCAAAAAGGCAAAATGGGAATGTTTCATGAAGGAGATTGGAGGTGATAAAACACTGCGAAAATTCTGGAAACTGCACAGACAAATACAAAGAAAAGATCGGCCTATGACAGTGGGAACAATTTTTAGAGATGATGGTGTGCGCGTGACAGCAGACAAAGAGAAAAGGGAGGCGTTTCTCCAGAGATTTTTAGAGCAGACCAATCATGATGATGTGGACATCAGGGATGCAGTTAGAGAGGAGTTATCTGGCACTATAAAGAATATGCACTATGAAGACATCATGCAGGTTGAAGATGTTAAACAAATTTTGAAAAAGGCAAAAGACACGACACCAGGGCCTGATGGTGTCAAGTATGGCCACATGAAGGCTTTGAGCGATGTAGACCTGAAGGAGATGACTGACTGCTTTAACCAGAGCATTAGGATAGCATCAGTACCGCAGGATAGGGTACACAGCTATCTCATCCCTCTCCCAAAACCATTGAAGGATCATTCAAAGCTTAGCGGCTTTAGGATCATCACCCTTCAAAATACATTTGGGAAGATTTTAAAGAAGATAGTTGCTGTCAAGCTGCAAGAGTTTTTGGAAAGGAGGAAGCTTCTTCCAAGAGGCCTGGGGAGCTGATGTTGTTTGTCCATCAAGAATGATGATGACCATTCATTTCATCCAGTGGGGTTGAAGGTGTGGAGCCGTGGGTTCTAAGATGGCTGATAAGGCCTATTTTGGCTCGAAATGTTCTTTGACAATGTGGACAAAGAATGCTTGACGTCTCTGGAGGAGGATTTCCTGCAGTGGTTTTTCTGTCCTGCCTTTTCTTCACAGCTCTTGCAGTCCTGGTTGCCTCACATATAACTGCACCTTTGCGCAATGATGCACGCCACGAATTTCGGTCTCTGGCTGCAGCCTCCCAGGTGTCATGATGAATTCCAAAAGCATTCAGTGAAATTTTCAGAGTGTCTTTAAAACGTTTCCTCTGGCCACCTTGGGAGCGTTTACCACAACGCAGTTCGCTGTAAAAAATTCGTTTAGGGAGCCTGTGATCTGGCATGCGAGTCAAGTGACCAGCCCAGCGAATCTGATTCTTCATCAGTAGAGTGTGGATACTGGGTATGGATGCTCTTTCTAGGACTTCAGTGTCTGGAATCTTGTCTTGCCATTTAATCTTCAGTAGCTTCCTTAGGCAGACTGTGTGGAAGTGGTTTAATTTCCTAGCGTGTCGCTGATAAACAGTCCAGGTTTCACAAGCATATAGCAGTGTGGATAATACAACTGCTTTGTAGACTTTTAGCTTTGTTTGCAGGCTTATTCCAGTTCTGTCCCATACATTCTTGTACAGTCTGCCAAAGGCTGCACTGGCCTTGGAGATTCTTGCATTCACTTCGTCATCGATTGTGGCAGCTTGTGACACGGTGCTGCCAAGATAGGTAAATTTGTCCACAACACTTAGTCTATGATCATTCACTTTGATATTCGGCACAGTGTGATTATTCCCTGGAGCTGGCTGGTACATAACTACAGTCTTCTCCAAGTTGATATTGAGCCCAAAGTTGGCACAGGCATGTGAGAAAGCTGAAACATTATGTTGCATGTCCGCCTCTGAGTTGGCGTATAGAGCGCAATCATCAGCAAACAGGAGCTCTCTGACGGTGCCACTGTTAATTTTGGTTTTAGCTTTCAGCCTTCTGAGATTGAATAACTTTCCATCCATACGGTAGTTGATGTCTATTCCAATGTCGTCGTTCTCGAAGGCATTCATCAACATGGCTGAAAACATGAGGCTGAACAGTGTTGGTGCCAGGACACATCCTTGCTTCACTCCATTGGTGACAGGAAAGGGTTCAGACAGCTCACCATTTTCCTGTACTCTTGCCTGCATGCCGTCATGAAATAGCCGCACTATTTGGACAAACTTTCGTGGACAGCCATATTTTGCCATAATCTTCCAAAGTCCTTCTCTGCTGACTGTATCAAAAGCCTTGGTAAGGTCAATGAAAGTGGAGAACATTTCGCAGTTCTGTTCCTGACATTTCTCTTGCAGCTGCCTTGCAGCGAAAATCATGTCAACAGTTCCACGTTCTTTTCTGAAGCCACATTGACTCTCAGGAAGAAGACCTTGATCGAGATGGGCTGTGAGGCGATTGAGAAGAATTCTGGCGAGTATCTTCCCTGCAATTGAAAGCAAGGAGATGCCTCGGTGGTTGTCACAGGATTGGCGGTTTCCTTTACGTTTGTAAAGGTGGACTATTGACGCGTCCTTAAAATCTTGTGGCATGGTCTCGTTCATCCATATGTTTGTGAAGACTCGGTGAAGCTGCTCTGTTAGGACCGGCCCACCTGCCTTGTATATCTCTGCTGGGATGGAGTCAGGACCAGGTGCCTTGCCGCTGGAGAGTTGCTGGATGGCTTTGTTTATTTCCACTATGGTTGGCAGGTCATCAAGAGTCTCATTGGTGGGAACTTGAGGAAGGCAATTGATGGTTTCATCATCGAAGAAGGAAGTTGCATTTAAGATTTTGCTGAAATGCTCTGCCCAGCGTTGGAGGATTTCTTTCTTATCGGTGACCAATGTTCCCCCGTCTGCACTGAGGAGGGGAACTATGCCTGGTGATGAAGGACCATAGACCGCTTTCAGTGAGTCGTAGAAGTTTTTCATATCGTGTCTGTCAGCAAAGCCCTGAATTTCATCAGCTTTGCTGCTCAGCCAGGAGTCCCGCATGTGCCGAAGTTTCTGCTGCACTACTCTCTGAATGTTCTTGAAGGCATCTTTTTTTGATGTTGACTTTGGGTCATTCAAATGTGCCTTGAGGAGAAGATGTTTCTCGGCCAGCAATTGGTTGATGTCTTGGGAATTTTCATCAAACCAGTCTTTATGCTTTCGGGGGGCTGGACCCAGGATTTCCATAGCAGTGTTGTAAATCGTGTCCTTTAGGGCTCTCCATTCTGTTTCTGTATCCTGTTTTGCTTCAGCACTGGGCTTGAGGCGGTCTTCCAGCATATTTTCAAACGACTGCTGCATTTTCTTGCTGTTTAGGCGAGTGACACTTTGTTTGCATTTTTGCCCCTTGATGGTCTGTCCAACATTCGGCACCACACATGGATTTTGTCACTCGAACGTCTTGTCTGTCACTCCTCCTGACGATTACATAGTCAATGAGGTGCCAGTGTTTCGAGCGAGGGTGCATCCACGATGTCCTATTTCTCATGGGGAGACGGAAAATTGTGTTCGTAATCAGGAGATCATGTTCGGCACATATCTGAAGGAGGCGGAGTCCATTGGTGTTACAATTTCCGACTCCATGCTTTCCAATAATGCCACTCCAAGAGGTGGCGTCCGTGCCTACTCTGGCATTGAAATCCCCAAGGAGTATAAGTTTGTCTCCTTTGGGAACAGATGTTAATACATTGTGCAGGTCCTCATAGAACTTATTCTTGACATCATCTTCGTTGGTCATAGGTGGTGCGTAGACACTCACAATGGTTGCGTGCTTCCTTCCATTCAGCAGAGGCAACTTCATGGTCATGAGCCTGTCGTTTACAGCCTTTGGAAATCCAGCTAATTTGCCGACCAGGGCCGACTTAATGGCAAATCCCACACCGGATTGGCGTCTTTCCTCGCTTTTCCTTCCACTCCAGAAAAATGTGTAGCCGGCACCAATTTCACAGATTTGGCCTTCTTCTGCAAGTCGTGTCTCGCTCAAGGCTGCAATGTCGATGTTGTACCTGCCCAGCTCTCTCCCAATCAGTGCTGTTCGTCTCTCTGGACCTGACGCGCCGTCTCTGTCAAGTAGGGTGCGTACATTCCAAGTTCCAATTGTTAAGGGAATATGGTTTACTTTTTTAGCTTTGCTTGTTTTATCTTTCTTTGTATGTCGACCGCAGTTTAGGGTACCCACCAACCGCGGCTAGCTGGTTAGGTAGTGATGAAGCAGACAATGTTTAGGGCACCTTTTCTAGCCCTTCCTCATGCTATGGAGGTGAGCAGTGTGTTCCTATAGAGGGCTGCTCAGTCGCTCAGGGGGCTGCCGAATCCCACTGCTGCTCCGGTCAGTAGAAGACGACCATATGGCCTGAGCCGCCTGTGTGCAGGTCTGCGACTACGGCTGCCAGCGTACCCACGCCTGCCGCTTTGCCGCTCGCCCATCGCCACAGGGCTTGAAGGTGATATGTGACGTTGGATGAAGAATGACTTGCGCGATGACTTGGATTAAAGTGAGGAAGAGTTGCGCAATTCGTCGACCTCACTCTCTCGCCTGAGTCCATCTGAGTCCAGTGGCAAGACAAGTCGAGACGATTGGAGACGAATACAGGTGCAGTGGATGACCAGGGCGCTCTACGTGCCTTGCCGTGCTCATTACGTTCCACAACGCTTTGCAGGTAAACGCCGTCTTGCCCGTTGAATCAGGAATGATTTCTTCCGCGCAGTCTGCCGAATCCTGTCTTCACATGCTGGGTAGGCATACCCTAGTTTACCTCTTGGTTTGACACCAAATCGGATACCCATGCCTGATTTAGCCAGCCTCTCACAGCTGTTGCCCGGGGGGTGGCCGCTGTCGCATGCTGACAGCTACTAGGAGCCACAGGCACGAGCTGGGTGTCAGACTTGGACCAGTGGGGGATGGGTCCTGAAAGGACATGAGAGCCATCCTTACCAAAGGTGCTACCAATGCCTGACACCCCGTACCCCCCGAGGCCTGGGGAGCTACAGGCCAGGAAAAGATACCTTGTCAAATACAGCCACTTTTGCCGTTGACGTTTATGAGGGGTTCCAGAGTAGACAGGAAACAATGGCGGCAGCGCTTGATCTCGAGGATGCGTACAATAGAGTTCAATATGATATTTTGATGACCGCACTGATGGAGAAGGGAGTCAATCCCTGGGTGGTGAACTGGATAGCGACCGTCATGCATTCTTGTCGGGTTGCTCTCCGTCTGGGGGCATGGACCTCAGAGCCACATATTTTAACCCCGGGACTGCCACAGGGATCCGCAATCTCACCGGTGCTCTTTGACGTGTATACGAGCAAGATTGCAAACTTAGAAGCACCAGGGGTTGGAAGGATACTAACATTTGCAGATGATATTCTTGCATATAGACAGGGGAGAGATAGGGATCAAACAGCCCAGGAAGCTACAGGTGACAGTAGACAAAGTGATTGACTGGTGCACTGAAATGAGTGCTGTCATCCACCCAGAAAAGGCAGCTGTTTTGTGGTGCTCTCTGGACAACAGGATTGTGAGAGATGATGTCCCAAGCCTCACAATAGATGGTAGAAGCATCAACAGAGAGAACAAACTGAAGTATCTGGGAATCACATTTGACAGGAGCCTGTCCTTCAAGGACCATGTGGAGACGGTTGTGACAAGATCTCAAAAGGGACTCAATGCACTTAAAACCATGGCTGCAATGGACATAGAGCAGAGAATGCTTTTCACACTATACCAGCACTTGATCCTCTCAGTGATTGATTATGGACTAGGACTGCTCACTGTCTCAAAGAGTCAGCTGGTGAGATTGGAGCGCATACAGAACGACGCTATGCGGGTCATTCTGGGATGCACCAGAGACACCCCAGTGGTGTGTATGCGTTACATCCTTGGTTTGCCGACTGTTGCTGGTAGGCTCAAGGTGATGCAGGTGAAGGCATACCTCAGAGTAGCTGCTGACACAGATCACCCATTGCATGAGGCGCTGGATGCAGTTAAGGGTCAACGACTGATGAGAGGGAAATCAAGGATGGCTCAGGCGGAGGATACGATCAGACAGTGCCAGCGGAGCAGTCAGACTTGTGCAGAGTTATAATCACATTCAGCCGTGAGGGCAGAGAGTGGCCAGCAGGGGCCACAGAAGTAGAAATCCAGCAACTAATTCAGGATAATGCACACCCAGGTGATGTGATTATCTACACAGAGAGGTAGGAGAAGTGCCTGAGGGTTCTTGGCAAAGGCTAATGGTCGACGTTTGGTGCAGGAGAGCTTGGCATATAACACCACAACATCTAGCTTAAGAATGGAGGTAGAGGCGGTCAGTGCAGCTTTCCGCTGGATGGAGAATACGATACACACACACATCGTGATTGTAACTGACTCAGAAAGCATGCTAAGTAGGGTGAAGACAGGCAAGCTTCGTGCAGAGTGGCTTGTTTCGCTTCGGAGGTCACGGGTAGCAAGCATTGCCTGGATCTTTTCTCCGGGGCATGCCTGTGTGCTGAGGAATGAACAGGTGTACAGATTGGCTGGCTCTGCAAAACTTTGTGGAGTATTGATGCATGATAAGGCAGACATGGTTGCGGCCTTGTGGGAGTACCTCGAAGGGGCAAATGGATCGCCATGGTCTGGCAAGAATGTGACAGCGAGGAGTGACGAGGGGATCTGGCCGATGCTCGACGCTCAGAGGAAAGGCGAGATGGACATACAATCAGATTGCTACTGGTACTATTGGTGTTGGAACTCTTCGCTGGCTGCTGAGGATGGGAACGGAGTGCTTTATGGGAATGCCCCGAATGCTGTGATGTCGGTTCCTAAATCAATCAATCAATCAATCAATGATGTGCCATCTAACACTGGCAGCAGAATGATCATTCATCCACCTGCTAACCAAGCAGTCAGAACTGCTGTATGCGGTGAATGCATCTCTTAGTGGACGAACAGCATAAACTCACATAACAAATCTGACAAAATCTATGTTTCCTTACCTGCAGTCTTCCATTTATATTAAACACATTAAACACATCTCTAGTACTACTTTTAATAAGCTTGATTAACCCACAGACCAATGGGACTGTTAGCAAGATTTTTTCATGTTCATGTCACATTAAGTTGTCATTGGCACCTTGCCGTCTTGACAGATGATAGTTTGGTACATTGTGCTTTAAAAAGGCATAAGAACTACAACCCATGGTGGTTGTGAATGTGACTGACCAGACCAATTCGCGCTTACATGTTTGTCCACAATGGATGCATGTGAACACATAGTCATTTTCACCATCACGCACCATCTTACGTCTCATTAGCTCAGTGTAAGACCTATCTGCAATCATTTTCTCTTTTGTCTTTATTCCATTTCTGATATTTGCCCTCCTTGCAACACATTCGGTGGCGACTTGTGCATTATCAGTGCCTGCATCAATCATGTCCCGCTTACATACATCTTTGTATCATAGTAGAGGCAGACCCTGAGATCTCTTACCCATCTGTAATTCACCAAAAAAGATGTCCTTTGGTATTCTACCATCATCCATCCTCCTATCCTATCCATCTTAGTCTACAAAGACTGAGCATGGAATACACCGTCACACAACCTGATCTTTCCAGTACTTCAGTGTTTATGATTGTCTTGCCACTTAATACCAAGTATTCTTCGCAAACACCGCATATAAAAGCTGTTTAAACGTTTTTCTTGGTGTGAGTAAGTTGTCCAGGCTTCACTGCCATAAAGAAGAGTACTAAGGACACAGGCCTGATAGACAAGGACTTTTGTTTTGGCAGTAAGTTTCCTGTTCTCCCAGACTCTTTTTGTTAACCTATTTATTGTTGTGGCTGCCTTACTAATCATGATGTCGATTTCCTGATTTAGGGATAATTTGCTATTTACCTCTGATCCTAATTTTATGAAATGGTCTCCTATTTCCTGTTCGAGGTCGTCAATAAAGATTGATGGTACCCCATCTGTCTTCTTTTTGCTAATTGTGAAACCAAATTCAGAACAAGCATTGGAGAAAGCAGATAGGAGACATTGTAATTCTTCCTCAGAGTAGGTCGTAATTGCAGCATTAGCTGCAAACAGCAACTCTCAGATCAGCACCCTCCTAATTTTAGTCTTGGCCTTCAATCTCTGAGCATTGTAGAGTCCGCCATCTGAGCATGAGTGAATGTATATACCACCGTCCTGATCACAAAAGGCATGTTTCAGTAGAAGTGAAAAGTATATCCCAAAGTGGGTGCGAGCTACATTAAATTGTACCACACGTTTATCACTTTAAGTTGCACCACAATTGGTTTTTACTTTATACCACAAATATTTGTTTCAGTCAAGAAGGCACTGTTCCCTTTAATAACATGCCAATTTTGTATATTCTCATAAATTGCTTACACAACTAAAATAGCATTCTAGAAAGCAATAATTTTAACATAAGACTACCAGTCTGTATGTTATTTAACACCAATATTCAGTAATTGTTTATTTGTTAGATTCAGCTTGCATCAGCTGTTTATCTGTTACACTTAATCTACATTTATCTGTTAGAACAGTTACATACACTAGTTCCTCATCTGTAACACAACAGTTTCAATAGCAGTTCATCAATTATAATGTACTATCACATATAATTTTAGTCTAGTGTTACCTGTATATCTTGCTATTAACTAAGTATTTACCATGGTGTGTTTCAGAAATACATCCATCTTCAGAAAGTTATCCTTCCATCTTCATACAAGAGCATTCACAAATGGAAATGTATGGCAACATGGAACTTGTGAAACAAGAACTATCAGATGTACCTTGTGAGGAAAAACACCAGAGAGTCAGTCATGTGGTAGACATGACAGATTGTGACATCATTCAAGAAATGGCAGGAGGCAGTAAAACAGAATTAAGATTGACTGAGAATAGTTATAAGGCAAAACTAGACCACAACAATTGTTGTCTGTCAGTGAATGTTTCTTCTACACCATACATATCTAATGTTTGTGATTCAGGTGTCAATGTAAATAGTCACAAAAGAACAAATATATCACTGAAGCTTCACAAATGTGATGACTGTGGTGCTTCTTTCACTAGCTTTAGCAGTCTGAAGTACCACATGAGAAGACATACAGGAGAGAAACCTCACAAATGTGATGACTGTGGTGCATCTTTTAGTCAAGTTGGCAGTCTGAGTAGCCATAAGAGAACACATACAGGAGACAAACCTTACAAATGTGATGATTGTGGTGCATCTTTTAGTCTAAGCTGAGCAATCTGAGTAGTCATAAGAGAACACATACAGGAGAGAAACCTTACAAGTGTGATCATTGTGGTAGCATCTTTTAGTCAAGCTGGCAATCTGAGTAGCCATAAGAGAACACATACAGGAGAGAAACCTACAAAGTGTGATGACTTGTGGTGCATCTTTTAGTCAAGCTGGCAGTCTGAGTAGCCATAAGAGAACACATACAGGAGAGAAACCCTACAAGTGTGATCATTGTGGTGCATCTTTTAGTCGAGCTGGCAATCTGAGTAGCCATAAGAGAACACATACAGGAGAGAAACCCTACAAGTGTGATCATTGTGGTGCATCTTTTAGTGAAGCTGAAGATTTTGAGCAACCATAAGAGAACACATACAGGAGAGAAACCTTACAAGTGTGATGATTGTGGTGCATGTTTTAGTGAAGCTAGACATCTGAAGAGCCATAAGAGAACACATACAGGAGAGAAACCATACAAGTGTGATGCATTGTGGTGCATCTTTTAGTGAAGCTAGGCATCTGAGTAGCATAAGAGAACACATACAGGAGAGAAACCGTACAAGTGTGATCATTGTGGTGCATCTTTAGTCAAGCTGGCAATTCTGAGTAGCCATAAGAGAACACATACAGGAGAGAACCTTACAAGTGTGATAATTGTGGTGCATCTTTTAGTGAAGCTAAGAGTCTGACAAACCATAAGAGAACACATACAGGAGAGAAACCGTACAAGTGTGATCATTGTGGTGCATCTTTTAGTCAAGCTGGCAATCTGAGTAGCCACAAGAGAACACATACAGGAGAGAAACCTTACAAGTGTGATCATTGTGGTGCATGTTTTAGTCATGCTAGCAGTCTGAGTTGTCATAAGAGAACACATACAGGAGAGAAACCACACAAGTGTGATGATTGTGGTGCATCTTTTAGTGAACCTGGACATCTGAGTAGGCATAAGAGAACACATACAGGAGAGAAACCTTACAAGTGTGATCATTGTGGTGCATCGTTTAGTCGAGCTGACAATCTGAATCACCATAAGAGAACACATACAGGAGCGAATCGTTAAACATGTGGTGACTGCTGCATCTTTAACTAAAGCTGCCTATCTGAAGTACCATAAGAGAATACATAGAGGAGAGAAACTTTACAAGTGAAGATTGTAGTGCATCTTATTAAGTTTGGCAGTCTGAAGAGCCGTAAGAGAATACATTGAAGTGCCACAAGAAAACTCATACAGGAGAGAAACAATTTATTATATGTGGTGATTATGGAGCATCTTGTTCTTGGGTGCACCATCTTAATTGCCAGTTACAAAAGACATTAATAGTGGTGTGTTGTTTCCACATATTTTGTTGAAATGTTCGGTAGCTGATTTACCACAAGTGAATGCACACAGCAGAGAAATCTTACACATGTGTGTTTGTAGCTCTCTTACTCATTTGAGGTATCTGAATCGCTAGAAAAGAAAATATTCAAGAGAGAAAACTAATAAGTGTGATAATTCTAAAATATCTTTATATCAAATAGGTATTGTGTCTCAAGAGAAGATATACAGGAATCTTCTTCTTCTTTCATTCGCTTGAAATATGTCTATAACTGCAATGTTGTCTCTTGTATTAATTGAACTGTCTTTTTTACAGTTCACACAGCGGTCCATAGAGTTTATCTTCCACTGTCGTCTCTCTAGGCTAGAAGGTTTGCCTAGATATGTTATATTTTGGGCAATCTTGGAGTATGTGCTCTGCTGTCTGCGACGCAAATCCACATGTGCACATGGCTGTTTCACAAATCTTGAATTTTGTATACATGTGGTTGCGTAATCTATTGTGTCCTGTTCTGAGGCGCAGAATAATGACTTGTTCTGGTCTGTCCGTAAAGTGGTAGTCATCTTGAGCAGGTTTTGGTGGCTTTCTGACTGATTTGATCATTCTTTTCTTTTGGTGGTATGTAACGGGCACATCAGGCTGTTCTTCTTTGGCTCCTTCCTTAGCCAGTTGATCGGCTCTGTCGTTTCAGGGTACTCCACAGTGGGATGGTATCCACTGTATGGTGACCTTATGCTGACTGCTAAGTTCAGAAAGTAGTGTCCTTAGGTACTGGCAATTTCCCAGACAGGAGCGCCTCGAGTACTGATTTTGCATCTGTCAATAGCACCACAGGTTGTGTACCATTGCTGGTATTTAGTAATTTCTCTGTTGCTATCTTGATTGCCTCAATTTCAGCATCATAGTTATGGCAGTACTTTCCTGTCGGTACTCTGGCTGTGTCCCTAGTATTATTTGGGTATTCTATGTACACTCCCGCTCCTCCATTTCGAACAGCATTTTGTGCTGACCCATCTGTGTAGACTCGGATCCAGAGGTCCTGTGGGTATTCTTCATCAAGGAAGCTGAGAGTGGCTGTTCTGTGCTGCACACTGTTCTGTTCTTCCTTGTCAAATATTCCTCTCACTTTTGTCTGGATTTGTAATGATAGTCTATGTTCATCTTTCCATGGAGTTCGCTCTGGAATAGTTGTTAGAGGGATACCAACTGTGGGCAGATCGGTGGTTTCTCTGCAGAGTCGTTTGGCTTGGTGGATAAAACTACTTCTTTTCAACCGCCCCATAGCTAGGTTTTCAAATCTGTTCTTCATAGGGTGGCCTGGCAAGCTGAGGAACTTTTCTGCTTGTATTAGCGTTTTCGTATCTCTGCGCTCTCTCAGTGCTTGTGTCCTCCCCATCTTCTCCATTTCCACTATAGGGGTTGATCTCATCCCTCCTGTGGTGACTCTAAGTGCTTGATTTTGCACCTTGTCCAGCTCTTGTAGTGTGGTTTTTGATGCCGAACACCACGCAGTTGACCCGTATTCCAGGTGTGGTCGTATGCTCTGTTGATAGACTTTGCTAAGTATTTTCCCACTGGCTCCCCATGTGGTTCCACTTAGCTTTCTCAGGATGGCTATTTTCCTTCTGGCTTTTGCTACTGCTTTGTTGATGTGCTTTCTCCATGTCAGCCTGCCATCAAATGTTACTCCAAGGTATGTTGGTTCTTTATCTTCTCTTAGGGGTGTTCCATTTATCTGGATGATCCCTGCCTTTTGTTTTGGAGAGAGGGTAAATAGAGTGGTGCTGCATTTGTCAGTGTTTATGCTGACACACCATCTATTTGCCCATGCAACAAATGTATCTACAGCTCTTTGTAGCGATCTGGTGGCCACTGATGCATGTTTATTTGTGCTCCATAGAACCAGGTCATCGGCGTACATTGCTGCTTTAATTCCATGCGGTAGATTAGCAACAAGATCATTGATGAAGATTAGAAAAAGTGTGGGGGACAAGACTCCGCCCTGGGGAACACCGTGACGCAGTAGTACTTTCTTGCTCTTGAGTCCGTCTATCTGTACTCGGGCTCTTCTGTTGTGCAAGTATGCTTTCACCCATTTGTACATTCTTCCATTGACTTTGCAGTTTCTCAGTTTCTTCATCAGACCTTCTTTCCAGACTTTGTCAAAGGCTTTCTTCAGATCTATCCATGCCGCAAGTACCAGCTTCTTCTCTTGGAATGCATCCTCAATTTCTTGAGAGAGGTAGGTTGTCTGATCTTCCGTAGAGTAGCACTGCCTAAAGCCAGCCTGCTGTGGCACAAGGATGTTTTTACTTTCAATGTACCACTGCAGTCTGTGATTGATGATGCGCTCCAGTGTTTTGCAGAGACAGCTGGTGAGGCTAATTGGTCTGTAGCTAGAGGCAATGGAACTATCTTTCCCTGATTTTAGGAGGGGTATCATGATTGCTTCTCTCCAGGCTTGTGGAACACTGCCTAAGGTCCAACTGTTATTGAAGATCTGCAACAGCTTTGCTTTGGCCTCTGTTCCTAGGTTCCTGATCATTTCATTGGAGATACCATCAGCTCCTGGTGACTTTCTCATTTTCAGTTTTGATATGGCTAGCTCCAGTTCGCTGATTGTGATGGGTGCCTCCAGAACCTCATGTACTATTTCCTTCTGTCCTGTATGTTGCTATTTCTCTCGAATCTCTTGTTGTTTCTCTGGACTAGTTTTGATATTGTTATCTTGTGCGAATGAGTCCGCAAAATGGTCAGCTGCTTGCTTTCTTGTTAAGATGTTTCCATCTTTATGTAGTGCAATTTTTGAGTTTCTCCCATGTGCCCTCATCGTTACGTTGTTTTATTAGCTTCCACAATTTCCTTGTGTCTCTTTCAAAGTTCAGAGACTCCGTTTTCTCCTGCCAGCTTTTCCGTCTAGCCTGCAGCTTGGCCCTTTGGAATTTGGCTTTTGCATGCTGGAATTTATTGTGGTGCTCTTGGCTGGGTGTGGCCTCTGCTTGCTTTCTACACACTTCCACATCATTATGCAACTGTTCCAGTTCACTACTCCAGTAGGGTTTATATTGTTTACGGGCTTCCTCTTGGTACTGTTTCTCGCGCTGCCTGTAAGTATGCATTTCCCAAACTCTTCAACTACTTTATGTATGTCTTTCTCAGTGTTCAGGTTTCTAGCCAGTATGCTGGTGCGATTCTTGTACATTGCCCAGTCTGCTTTCTTATAGTTCCACCTCGAGAGGGTGCTGCTTTCACTTACAAGCTCATTTTCTACAGTTAGAAAGACTGGCCGATGGTCACTGCCACCAAGTTGTTTCCCAACAATTCGTGTAATGTTCCACTCCAGGTCTGGTGAATGAAAAGCCAGGTCAGGTGTAGTTGTAGTGTGCCATGATCTCGAGTAGAAAGTATGTGAGTCGGACGGCTTGTTAATCAAGATGAATCTATTCTCATCCTGCCAGTCTTCCAGTCTCTCTCCTCTCTGGTCCATGTGATCATAGCCCCAGCTCTGCGAGTGGCTGTTGAAATCGCCACACACAATCATTTTTTCTGTTAATGGTAGTGTCTCCAGTGCCTGTGGGCGGTCACTTGGGACAGTAGTAATTGATCAGATGTAGGTCTGAATTGCCTGTCTTAAGTTTAACTGTCTGATACTCAGCCCCTTCCATGTAGACTTTGATTTGGGAAGCAGTGATGTTATTTTTGACAAGGGTCAGTATCCCACCTTTTCTCCTGTCCTTTCGGTCAGATCGGTAACACTGGTAGCCTCTGATTTTAAAGGCTATTTTTTGCTGAGTTGAGTTTCTTGCAAGCAACATACACTTACTTTTTCTTGTTCCAGGATGTTTTCTAATTCTATTTTTTTTGTTGCTGACTCCCTCCGCACTCCAGTGCATTATTTTAAGTCTTTGTTTAGTATGGCCAGCTGTTCTATTCTCAGGTCCCCTGGCTCCACAGGACATCTGAGAAGGACCTCCAGTAGTTGGGGTTGGACCCTTTCGAGACATAGGGCCCGGCACTGCACCTGCCTGGGGGTCCAAAGCAGGGTGAGCACCATAACATTTAACAGTAGTCGACATATTCCATTTTGCGTAATTGCGTGGTATCCTGATTTCTGTGGTGCGCCTCCTGACTGGTTGCCTCCGTTTTCAGCACCTTTCCTTTGCTAGGGCAGACTGTGGTCTCACTCGACTTTAGGTGTGTAAGCGCGCACACATGTGTCTGCACATGCATACGCATCTAAAGCATACTGGTTATTTTTCGGCGCCAGAAACTCGCCGTCATTGAATTAATAATGTTACTAGTCATGTAGGACTGGGTTCGATGCCAGGGTTCATGACCTGGGAAAGTGAGCGAAAAATTGGTTACCCATTTCTCTGTGCATTCAGTCCTATACATTGTGATGGCTCTATCACATCACAGACCTATGGCAGGAAACTGCTTGGGGACAATATTTACTAGTGCTGGACATGTCACCTGCCAGCTCCACATGAAAACACATACTATACTTTCCTTGCTGTGTTCTACAACATGAAAACATACTATACTTTCCTTGCTGTGTTCTACAACATGAAAACACATACTATACTTTCCTTGCTGTGTTCTGCGACATGAAATCACATGCTATACATTTCTTGCTGTGTTCCACAACATGAAAACACATACTATACATACTTTCCTTGCTGTGTTCTGCGACATGAAATCACATGCTATACTTTCCTTGCTGTGTTCCACAACATGAAAACACATACTATACTTTCCTTGCTGTGTTCCACAACATGAAAACACATACTATACTTTCCTTGTTGTGTTCTGCGACATGAAATCACATGCTATACTTTCCTTGCTGTATTTCTACAACACGAAAATTTGCAAGTGAGGACAGGAAATGTGCTTCCAATAAAGCATCATTTTTATATTTACTTTT
Organism: Cepaea nemoralis; assembly: GCA_014155875.1. NCBI lineage: Eukaryota > Metazoa > Mollusca > Gastropoda > Stylommatophora > Helicidae > Cepaea > Cepaea nemoralis. The sequence continues at coordinate 20,324 of JACEFZ010006993.1, forward strand.
TTGTTGGTCACCCATAGAAATAAAAAGAGAAGTACGGCAAGGCTGCATGATGTCCCAAACCTCTTTAACTTATACACAGGAAAAAATGTCTAGAACAAGTCTAACTGCCTGGACTTAACATCAGTGCAATAATAATTAACAGTATTAGGCATGCTGATGATACAATGTTACTAGCAGAAAGCGAGCAAGAGTTACAAAAACTAGTGGAACAAGTAAACAGACAGTGCAGAATGTGGCTTAGATGTTAAGACCCCCCCACCCCCCCCCCCCCCCCCCCCCCCCCCCACAAGAAAAAGGGGAAAAAAAAAACGAAAACTACGATAATTAGCAGTGGAAAAGAGAGGCTATCAATGAGCAGCACAGTAAACAAAATTGGCATGTTATTAAAGGGAACAGCGCCTTCTTGTCTGAGACAAATATTTGTGGTACAAAGTGACAAACAATTGTGGTACAACTTAAGTGATAAACGTGTGGAACAATTTAATGTAGCTCCCACCCACTTTGGGATATACTTTTCACTTCTAATGAAATATGCCCTTCGTGATCAGGATGGTGGTATATACATTCACTCATGCTCAGATGGCAGACTCCACAATGCTCAGAGATTGAAGACCAAGACCAAAATTAGGAGGGTGCTGATCTGAGAGTTGCTGTTTGCAGATAATGCTGCAATTATGACCCACTCTGAGAAAGAATTACGTCTCCTATCTGCATTATCCAATGCTTGTTCTGAATTTGGTTTAACAATTAGCAAAAAGAAGACAGATTATGTCACAAGGTGCACATGGGGTACCATCAATCTTCATTGACAACAACAACCTAGAAATAGGAGACCATTTCGAAAAATTAGGATCAGAGGTAAATAGCAAATTATCCCTAGATCAGGAAATCAACAGGAATGGTAAGGCAGCCACAAAAATGAACAGGTTAACAAAAAGAGTCTGGGAGAACAGGAAACTTACTGCCAAAACAAAAGTCCTTGTCTATCAGGCCTGTGTCCTTAGTACTCTTCTTTATAGCAATGAAGCCTTGTCGACTTACACCAAGAAAGATGTTTAAACAGCTTTCATATGCGGTGTTTGCGAAGAATACTTGGTAATAAGTGGCAAGACAAAATCACAAACACTGAAGTATTGGAAAGATTAGGTTGTGAGACGGTGTATTCCATGCTCAGTCTTTGATGACTCAGATGGATAAGACATATTAGGAGGATGGATGATGGTAGAATACCAAAGGACATCTTTTTTGGTGAATTACAGATGGGTAAGAGATCTCAGGATCAGCGTCTACTACGATATAAAGATGTGTGTAAGCGGGACATGACTGATACAGGCATTGATAATACAAACTGGGAGTAAGTCGCCACCGAACGTGTTGCATGGAGGGCAAATATCAGAAATGGAATAAAGACAAAGGAGAAAATTATTGCAGATAGGTGACACACTGAGCGAATGAGACGTAAGATGGTTTAGTTTAGTTTAGTCGATGGATCAACATCATGGCACACAGGTGCAACCCATAAGTGCTTCGTTCTCCTCCTAACTCAAACCTGAGTCTGGAGAAACTCAGCTCAGTGCACAAACTCCGTAGCACTGGCGAGGATCCTGAAATACTTTGGGTAGATGTTTAACTCGAAATTTTGCCCGGGCAGCGCCGTTAGGCTACTCTTTTTCGATTTCCAACTGCCAAGGGATTTTTTACGTGTGCAACAATACACATGGGCGTCCGATCTCACTACCCAGAGACCAGGGGAATTTTTATTACTAGAAGTCCACGAGAAAAAATCCCGGTCATCACCGGGGCTTGAACCCGGGACCTCCAGCACTCGAGGCGGACACCATACCTCGAAACCATGCGGCCCCCCAAATATAAGATGGTGTGTGGTAGTAAAATGCACACATTGTGAATGAACATGTAAGCACAAATTGGTCTGATCAGTCACATTCGTAACCGCCAGGGGTTGTAGTTATTATGCCCTTTTGAAGAACAATGTACCAAACGATCATCTATCAAGACGGCAAGGTGCCAATTACAACTTAACGTGACATGAACATGAAAAAATCTTGCTAACAGTCCCATTGGTCTGTGGGTTAATCGAGCTTATTAAAAGTAGTACTAGAGATGTGTTTAATGCTCTATATAAATGGAAAATTGCAGGTAAGGAAACTGATAGATTTTGTCAGATGTTATGTTGAATTTAAGCTGTTCTTCCACTGAGAGATGCATTCACTGCATACAGTAGTTCTGACTGCTTGGTTAGCAGGTGGATGAATGATCATTCTGTTGCCAGTGTTAGATGTGTTATCTCTCATCTTCTGTAATTCATAGTCGGAGGAGAAACATGGAGGATATTCCTGAAGATTATTGGTTACCATTAAACTTAGATCTTATTACACATGGTGTGTATGTCATGTGTGTGTGTGTATATAATCTTGGTTAATGATTACGTATGTTAGGTGGAGATTCTCAGTGAGACTGCTTTGTTGATTGTGAATCTTCTAGAACACTGTATTTTAAGTGCCAGCACTAACGTACAGATCACCCGAGACCAGAAAAGGTCTTGCAACTATCAAAGTGAGGCTGGTATCGAGAGTTTTCTCCAGATCCCACACCAAAGTTCCATGACTACGGCGACTGTGTTACAGAGTTCTCTTTGACCTCTCTAAGCTCAGAATTGAGCTGGGTGTGCAAAACTGGTGCTGGGATTTTACATCTGCAGAGCGGCATGGCAATAATTTAAGAGCTGGCCAGACCGACTGGGAACTGACATGAGCCCAATCAATATGGGTCAAGTATGAGGGACTTATTGAGAGCAGTTTAAAGAAACTGCATGGATACTGGGGAAAGTTGTGAAGCTTGCATGACTCAGAATTAAAGTGAGAGAGTGAGTTTAGCCAGCCTGAGTCGGGTCACTAATCTGAACACACTGTAATGATCTATTAGCTGTCCATTACCTTAGATATGTTGATGATACAGCCTTGCTAGCAGAAACTAAATAAGATCTCCATGAACAAGTTATACATGTGAGCAACAACATGGATTGGGTATTCATATACTGAACGCATGTCAGTGCAATCGCCAGGGGGTTATACTGATAATCTCATGAGTGTAGTCACATGAGGGTTTGACGCCTGCATGAGCCAGAAGAGGGGAAGGCTGGTCATTTATTCCTCTATGCATTCAGGCCTACAAAATGTGATGGTCTTAGCACATCACAGAGCATGCTCCAGCTTTGAGACAGGTTATTTGTTATAATAAATATACTGAAGAGCACATATTTTGGGCACATAAAGAGATGTAATCATCATCATTGTTATGTTATACATCACTTAATCTTACCTTGACCTGGGTAGTCTACATATACTTCAGATTATTCTATCTTGACACTCTCCATCTCCTCCAAGACATGCACCTCAATCAGAATCTCTATGGCAGAACTGTGAACACCGTCGGTCTGAAAGAATAAGTAAGTTATAAATGTGATCAAACAAATACAATATCAAAATGAATTTGATACAGCTTTTCATGATCATGAAAAAACATGATTTATAAAGCAAGGTTTTATAAAAATACTGGGTAGCCAAACAAAGTAATGATTTTGGTCAACACGACAAATATGCCATTACAATAAAGAATGGTTTTTAAAGGTGGGAAAAGCTTAATACATTTGCTTTATATATTCCAAAGGAATCGTCATGTCCTGCACATGGTTGCTTAGCCTCACTTCCGTATATTGGGCCCTCCGTTCACCACAGGCTGTTCCTCCGGAAAACAGAAAAATGCAGTCTGCAGATGACATCCACATAGTGAGCTTTCGATTCGGACTTTCCACGTAATGGATTTTCTTTTCAGGAAATATTTCATTTCTTGCCACTAGGACACTTTTTCCACCTTTTATGACGCCCACATAGTGAGCGTAATGGATTTGCTATCCAAGCAATATTCCATTTCGTGCCACTGGGATGCTTTTTCCGTCTTTGATGACGCCCACACAATGAGCTTTTGATGTGAACTTTCCACGTAATGGATTTGCCAGCCAGGCCTCTGGGGCGCTTTTGTTACCGACATACCTGTGGTATGAAGTGTGGCAGTCTAAGGACTTCTTCATGCACCTTTAGATGTCAACCTGAATGTAGTTAAAAGTAAGCTGCGGTCAACTTGAGTTGGTTGATATCTCCATAGAGCTTGTCCTCAAATGAAGCAGGTGTGGGCCAAAATATCTTTCTCTGTTCTGCATATATTGGGCACTCCTGCAGCAAATGTTAGCTATCATTTTACCAGTTCCACAATTACATTCATCTGTTTCTCCTATATTTAGTTTATTGAACAGGTGGAATTTCAGCCTGTTATGTCCTGTCTGAAGATTGCTACCTGTTCTCTTCGGTCGAGTTTGTAATATGCATAATCATTATGGTAGCCTGGATGCTCTGATTCCCATTTGGTTCTATTAGTGCTTTTTATAAACCTTTTTGCCTCATTATAGGTAATGACTATGTCAGACTGAGGTAGTTGTCCACCCTCTTTTGCCAGTCTGTCAGCCTCTTCATTTCCAGGTATACTGTACCCACTGTATTATAACTTTTTTGGATTTCTGACATAGTCCATAGAGTGCAGCTCTTAGATCTGCTAGTTCTGTGCTGTTTTTGCTCTTCAGTATTGAGACAGCTGACTTTGCATCTGTGAAGATAGCTATTTGCTTCTCATTTTCCTCCATCAAGAGTATTTCTGCTGCAGTTTTCAAACCTTCTACCTCTGCTTTGAAGTTACTTGAAAATATTCCAGTTGCCACTGACTTTTTTTTAAAACTCTTCTTCTTCTTCTGCGTTCATCCAGGTTTTTTTTTTTCCGGACGTGATTGCGTTGTGAATGTATACAGCAGAGCTGTGTTCTTGCGCCGTTAGGCCGACACATCCGACTTCTGCGGGCATTTGTTGACCGGGTTAACCTTCCCAGGAGAATTCCTCCTCCTCCATTTTCTATTAAATTTTTGGCTGATATGTCTGTATATGCATGGGTCCAATTGCTATTTGGGTAATGTTCTTTTACTCAATACCAGGAATGTTTTCTATCATCTCAGGCAGTTGCTGCTGTCTCCAAGCTGAGAACTTGTGTGCATTGTAAATGGGTTTGACTGACAAAACACATCCTTGCCTTACTCCCCGCTTTATGTGTGCATAATTTCCTTCTTTAATTCCCATTTTAATTGATGCTATTTGGTTCCAGTAAATATTCTTTATTATTCTTAAATCTTTCCCATCAATGCTGATATCTTCCAAATTATTAATCAGTTCATCATGTTTTACTTTATAAAATGCCCATGGCGTTATTGACTTTCTCCGTAATCCTGTATATCCGCGTAGGGTAACGCAGCTGTGTGAGATTCGGTAGCGGATGGTGTCACGTTGGTTACTTGGGGGGAGGGGGGGGGGGGGCCGCCCAGAAAGCTATGGCAAACTACTGAGCGTAATGGCGCCACCCCACAATGATCCACCATATCCCTAAAAATCGCTATGTTAAGATCACGCATTCTTTCGACGTCATTCATTCATATCTCACATGACAATAACACACGTCATCCTGGGGTTTCCAGGAAAGGTTTGCCTAATATTCCGTGCACAGCGATTGGTTGAAATCATCGTGACCTTTTATATAAATAAGTATATATTTCATACTTACCGTAATTAATTTTTTTCTGGCGTTGTTTATAGAAATTCATCAATTATAGGTGTATTTTTGAATTCTGCATACAATTTTAATTATATCTGGAAAGTTTCATCACCGACATTGCTTAAATTGTGGATGAAATCAACTTTCTGCGAAGATGTGTTTTTGTTCTTTGTGCATATTGATCGGACTGGCATGTACACTTTGTAACACTATTCTGGTGCTGTTTATAGAAATTCATCAATTATAGATGTATTTTTGAATTCTGCATACAATTTAAAATATATCTGGAAAGCTTCATCGCCGACATTGCTTTAATTGTGAGCAAAAAACAATATTTTCTGTGAAGGTGTGCATTTGTGAATGGGGAAACCCATGGCCATGGGCCACGGCGGCTGTGCATGCACATATCGATCGGACTGCCATGTACACTTTTCACTTGTTAACACTCAAAGCACACAAAACGTGCAATTTGACCTACTAAAGTTAAAGAGAACACAAGTTTAAAGATTAATAATAATTTATTTGTATACTTGTACTATTTTTTAATCATTTAGCATGATGGAACATATTTTTGAAGTCAGTTTTCATAATCCACCTATGACCTGGTTGAGACAACCTCGCACGCAGAGAAAAATTTATAAAAATTGGAAATGGCACGCTGAACCGTAATTAATTTCATTTTTTTTGGTGCTTTCTATAGAAAACCATCAATTGTAGATGGATCTTCAAATTCTGCATCAAATTTTTCAGAAATTAGAAAAGTTTCATAGCTAAACTTGCTTTAATTGTGGTTGAAAAACAGGCGAAGATGATACGATAATGATGAATGCCTTTGTGAATGATAAACCCCAAATGGCGGCTTGACTATATTATTAATCTTTGTGGAACAATCAATATGTCCTGGCTATGCGTAGTGGTAAGTATCCCGCTTGTCACGTGGGAGATCGTGGTTCTATTCCCCGCTGGGTATATTTTTTTTTTATTTTTTCAGAAATTTATTTAGGTGATATAATAGAAAATATTAGATATCACAAACTAAAATATTATATAGAACTTAGAAAGTCTAAGCTTGTGAATAAAGTGTGCTCTATGGATCTGAGCTGCTGGGGAGCACATCCCACAAAGGCAGCGGAATGATCGAGTGATGGAATCGATGGATCCAATATATGTCTTTGTTTAATATGAATTTTAATTTCCATATAAAGTATGGCCCCTGAATCAGCATAGTTTCATCGCTAATCTTGCTCGAATTGTGGTTGAAAAACAGGTTTTCTGCGAAGATGTGACTCTGGCTTTATGAATTGGAAACCCACAGGCATGGGTCATGGCGGCCGCGCATATCGATCGGACTACTCAAATCATGCAATTTGAACTACTCAAGTTAAAGTGAATACAATTTTAAAGATTAATAATGATTTATTTGTATACTTGTACTATTCTTTAATCATTTAACATGACGGAACATATTTTTGAAGTCAGTTTTCAATTTTCATATAACCGTTTGAGACAATCACGCACGCACAGACATGCACAGACCGGTAATGGACACACTGGAGAGTTCCAAAAACGTATAAGGAACATGAGAAATCATAACTCGTGTCACCTTTACAAAAATGTGAATATCTTCACTTAGAATTGACATATAGGCATCATTGAGGTACCATTAGATTTTTATTTTCAAGGTCTATCTACTGTGGTGGTCTCATTAGTCCATCCATCCATCACGTGCCATACCGATAAGTGTGGGCGGTCATGTTTTGCCATCTCACTCGATCACCAGAGTCGTGGATCAGCTCCATGTCTCTGTCTCGACCATGCCACATAGCCAAGCCATCCAGGTATTTTCTTCTCAGTCTTCCCATTGGTCTGTTTCCCTTTGATCTTACCAGTTGTCACCAAGTTCTCCAATTAATTTCTTCTCATAACATGCCCAAAAAATTGTGAATAAAATTAGGTGGAAATGCGGTAAAGCTGTGCAAGTGTAAACAATATAAAATGACACAAAGTAGTGCAGCTTTACATAACAGAATGAAGACACATACAGGACGTTTTCGGCGATTAGCCTTCATCAGCAAACACATTCACAAACACAACATACAGTCAAGGAGATCTCCTGTGACTACATCAGAAGGTGACGACAGGACGAGAAGAACAAAAGCATTAAAAAATGAAAGCAATGAAGAGAAAATGAAAATTGAAAAAAATTATTATAACAGAATTAAGACACATACAGGACGTTGCGGCGATTAGCCTTCATTAGCAGACAAACACATTCACAAACACAACATACAATCAAGGAGATCTCCAAAAAATTGTGACTGTCTACGTCTAACATCTCTAATTAGTTTACGATCTTCATTTGTTTCTTGAAGGACTTGTTCATTGGTATTTCTGTCTGTCCATGGTATTCTTTGTATTTTCCTCAGAAACCACATTTCTACAGCCATCAGATGTTTTTCAGCTTGACTGCTCATTGTCCAAGCTTCACATTTCACATCCATATAAAAGTACAGGTTCTACACACATGATTTTCTTGGCATCTGTAAAGAAGGTAGTTTGCCATTGCGTTGCTTCCTAGCAGTGACCATCCATACTGGTCAGTGACCGTAGCCATTGTCTCCAGTGGGATCAGGAGAAAAGTCTCGATACTAGCCTCACTCTGATAGTGGGATCAGGATTAGGAGAAAAGTATCGATACCAGCCTCACTCTGATAGTGGGATCAGGATAAGGAGAAAATCTAGATACCAGCCTCACTCTGATAGTAGCAAGACCTTTCAAGTCTCAGATGATCTGAACGTTAGTGCTGGGCACTTAAAATACAGTGTTGTAGACGATTCACAATCAACAGAGCAGAGTCTGTAACATTTCTCTGAGAATCTCCACCTAACATACGTAATCATTAACTAAGATTGTATTCTTCACAGGTGAGAGGTCACTCCTGGAGTGTGTAGCCTTGACATACACACCACTAAACTAATCATGTGCCATGTGAAATCAGATCTAAGTTCAGTGGTAACCAATAATTTTCAGGAACTTCCTCCATGTTTCTCCTCCGACTATGAATTACAGAGGATGAGATCTGACATATCTAACACTGGCAGCAGAATGATCATTCATCCACCTGCTAACCAAGCAGTCAGAACTGCTGTATGCAGTGAATGCATCTCTCAGTGGAAGAACAGCATAAACTCATATAACAGATCTGACCAAATCTGTCAGTTTTCTTCTCTACAGTCTTCCATTTATATAGAGCATTAAACACATCTCTAGTACTACTTTTAATAAGCTTGATTAACCCACAGACCAATGGGACTGTTAGCAAGATTGTTTCATGTTCATGTCACATTAAGTTGTCATTGGCCCCTTGCCGCCTTGACAGACGATAGTTTGGTACATTGTGCTTCAAAAAGGACATAATAACTACAACCCATGGCAGTTGCGATTGTGACTGATCAGATCAATTCACGCTGTACATGTTCGTGCACAATGGATGCATGTGAACACATAGTCATTTTCACCATTAACCACCATCTTATGTCTCATTCACTCAATGTGTGACCTATCTGCAATCATTTTCTCCTTTGTCTTTATTCCATTTCTGATATTTGCCCTCCATGCAACACGTTCGGTTGCGACTTGCTCCCAGTGTGCATTATCAATGCCTGCATCAATCATGTCCCGCTTAAACACATCTTTATATCTTATTAGAGGCCAGCCCTGAGATCTCTTACCCACCTGTAATTCACCAAAAAGATGTCCTCTGGTAGTCTACCATCATCCATCCTACTAACAATCCTATCCATCTAATTCTACGAAGACTAAGCATGGAATAAGCTGTCACACAACCTGATCTTTCCAATACTTCAGTATTTGTGATGTTTTTTTTTGCCACTTAATACTAAGTATTTTTCGCAGACACCGCACATGAAAGCTGTTTAAATGTTTCTCTTGGTGTGAGTAGCTTCACTACCATAAAGAAAAGTACTGAGGACACATGCTTGATAGACAAGGACTTTTGTTTTGGCAGTAAGCTTCCTGTTCTCCCAGACTCTTTTTGTTAAGCCTGTTCATTGTTGTTGCTGCCTTACCGATCCTGATGTTGATTTCCTGATCAAGGGATAATTTGCTATTTACTGGCTGGCCAAGTGGCTAGAACGTCGGGCTCTCCTTCGGGAGACCCGGGTTAAAATCCTTGTTAAGGCGTGTTTTTTTTTTCTGTCCTGGGCAAAAAGAAAACTCTACCCTGCACGTTCGCGGTGACTGCACTAGCCATGTGGCCTTAATTCCACAGGCTCAAGACTTTCCCCTGTCCTACACCGCATGGTATTATAGGCAGTAAATCAGTTTTTATGACCTCTGAACTGTTAGTTTAGTTTCGTCGAAGGATCAATATCACGGCACACGGGTGCAACCCATAAGTGCTCTGTTTTCCTCCTAACTCAAATCTGAGTTTGGAGAAAGTCAGCTCAGTGCACAAACTCCGTAGCACCGGCGAGGATCCTGAAAATACTTTGGGTAGATTTTAACTCGAAATTTTGCCCGGCAGTGCCAGTGCTACTCTTTTTCTATTTCCAACTGCCAAGGGATTTTCTACGTGCGCAACAATACACACAGGCGTTCGATCTCACTACCCAGAGACCAGGGGAAATTTATTACTAGAAGTCCACGTGAAAAAATCCCGGCATCACCGGGGCCTGAACCCGGGACCTCCAGCACTCAAGGCGGACACCATACCTCGAGACCATGCAGCTCCTCCCCCTCTATGACCTCTGAACCTAATGTTGTAAAATGGTCTCCTATCTCCAGTTCGTTGTCGTCAATAAAGATTGGTGGTACCCCATGTGCACCTTGTGACATAATCTGCCCGTTTTCTTTTTGCTAATTGTTAAACCAAATTGAGAACAAGCATTGGAGAATGCAGATAGTAAACGTAATTCTTCCTCAGAGTGGGTCATAATTGCATCATCATCTGCAAACAGCAACTCTCTGATCAGCACCGTCCTAATTTTGGTCTTGGCTTTCAATCTCTGAGTATTGTAGAATCCGCCATCTGAGCGTGAGTGAATGTATATACCACCATCCTGATCACGAAAGGCATTTTCAGTAGAAGTGAAAAGTATACCCCAAAGAGGGTGGGAGCTACATTAAATTGTACCATGCGTTTATCACTTAAGTTGTACCGCAATTGTTTATCACTTTGTACCACAAATATTTGTTTCAGACAAGAAGGCAATGTTCCCTTAAAAACATGCCAATTTTGTGTATTCTCATAAATTGCTTACACGACTAAAATAGCAAACTAGACAGAAATAATTTAACATAGACTACCAGTGTGTATGTTATTTTACACCAATATTCAGTAACTGTTTATTTGTTCAATTCAGCTTGCCTCAGCTGTTTATCTGTTACACTTCATCTACATTTATCTGTTAGCACAGTTACATGCGATAGTTCCTCATCTGTAACTCAACAGTTTCATTAACAGTTATCAATTATAATGTACTATCACATCTTCTTCTTCTTTCGTTCCCTTGAAGTATGTCTATAACTACAATGTTGTCTCTTGTATGAATTTAACTGTCTTTTTTAGTTCACTCAGCGGTCCATAGAGTTTATCTTCCACTGTTGTCTCTTTAGGCCGGAAGGTTTACCTATATATGTTATATTTTAGGCAGTCTTGGAGTATGTGCTGTGCTTTCTGTGACGCCAATCCACATGTGCCCATGGCTGTTTCACCAATCTTGAATTTTGTATACATGTGGTTGCGTAATCTATTGTGTCCTGTTCTGAGGCGCAGAATAATGACTTGTTCTGGTCTGTCCATAATGTGGTATTCATCTTGAGCAGGTTTTGGTGGCTTTCTGACTGATTTGATAATTCTTTTCTTTTGGTGGTATGTAATGGGCACATCAGGCTGTTCTTCTTTTGCTCTTTCCTTAGCCATTTGATCAGCTCTGTCATTTCGGGTACTCCACAGTGGGATGGTAATCCACTCTATGGTGATCTTATGCTGACTGCTAAGTTCAGAAAGTAGTGTCCTTAATACTGGCAATTTCCCAGACAGGAGCGCCTCGAGTACTGATTTTGCATCTGTCAATAGCACCACAGGTTGTGTACCATTGCTGGTGTTTAGTAATTTCTCTTTTGCTATCCTCATCATCATCATCTTCCACTTGTGCAGTCAAGCGTCGTGGGGAGGAATAATTTGCGTTCTAGTGCCCAGTGGGTGGCACTGGATAGTGTCATTCCGTGTGATTGTACAATGTCTTTGATGTCATCAATCCATTGTCTTCTTGGACATCCTCTTGGTCTTGTCGCAGATGATCTTAGATGTAAGGCCGGTGATGGTAGTTGTTGGTGTTGCAGTCTAACGACATGGCCAAACCACTTGATCTTCTGCCTTTAAATAAATGTGGCACAAGGTGTTGATCCCACAGTCTGTCTGATAACAGCATTTCTTACTCGGTCTCGGATTGTTAGGTTGGCAGCTCTCCTCAAGCATCTCATCTCGCAGGTGTTGATTTTACGAAGATGTGATTTGGATCACGACGACGCCGAACTGGAGATAGTAGACCATTTTACATATCTAGGATCAGAGGTAAATAGCAAATTATCCCTCGATCAGGAAATTAACATCAGGATTGGCAAGGCAGCAACAACAATGAACATGTTAGCAAAAAGAGTCTGGGAGAACAGGAAGCTTACTGCCAAAACAAAAGTCCTCGTCTACCAAGCCTGTGTCCTTAGTACTCTTCTTTATGGCAGTGAAACCTGGACAACTTACTCACGCCAAGAGAAACGTTTAAACAGCTTTCATATGCGGTGTCTGCGAAGAATACTTGGTATTAAGTGGCAAGACAAAATCACAAATACTGAAGTATTGGAAAGATCAGGTTGTGTGACGGTGTATTCCATGCTCAGTCTTCGTAGACTTAGATGGATAGGACACGTTAGGAGGATGGATGATGGTAGAATACCAAAGGACATCTTTTTTTGGTGAATTACAGACGGGTAGGAGATCTCAGGGTCAGCCTCTACTACGATACAAAGATGTGTGTAAGCGGGACATGATTGATACAGGCATTGATAATGCACATTGGGAGCACGTCGCCGCTGAACGTGTTGCATGGAGGGCAACTATCAGAAATGGAATAAAGACAAAGGAGAAAATGATTGCAGATAAAGCACACACAGAGCGTGAGAGACGTAAGATGGTGCAAAATGGTGGAAATGACCATGTTTTCACATGCACCTACTGTGGGCAAACATTTGCAGCAAGAATTGGCCTTACCAGCCACACTCGCCACCGACATGGATCGTAGTTATTAAGCCTTTTTGAAGCACAATGTACCAAACTATCGTCTGTCAAGACGGAAAGGTGCCAATGATTTGGATCAAGTCCAGGTTTGAGATTGGTAGCATAGGGTTGGTGTGAATATGCTGTTTATTATCTGTCATTTTGCGGACATGAGTATATTTGGATGTTTAAGTAAGGGTGATAGTTGATATGTAAGTACACTAGCTTTCTGCATCTGATTTCGATTTCTCTGATTGCTATCTTGATTGCTTCAATTTCACCATCAGTTATGGCAGTACTTACCTGTCGGTACTCTGGCTGTGTCCATAGTATTATTTGGGTATTCTATGTACACTCCCACTCCTCCATTTCGAACAGCATTTTGTGCTGACCCATCTGTGTAGACTTGGATCCAGAGGTCCTGTGGATATTCTTCATCAAGGAAGCTGAGAGTGGCTGTTCTGCACAGCACACTGCTCTGTTCTTCCTTGTCAAATATTCCTCTCACTTTTGTCTGGATTTGTAATGATAGTCTATGTTCATCTTTCCATGAAGTTCGCTCTGGAACAGATGTCAGGGATATACCAACTGTGGGCAGATCGATGGTTTCTCTGCAGAGTCGTTTGGCCTGGTGGATAGAACTACTTCTTTTCAACCGCCCCATAGCTAGGTTTTCAAATCTGTTCTTCACAGGGTGGCCTGGCAAGCTGAGGAACTTTTCGGCTTGTATTAGCGTTTTCATATCTCTGCCCTCTCTCAGTGCTTGTGACCTCCCCATCTTCTCCATTTCCACTATAGGGGTTGATCTCATCCCTCCTGTTGTGACTCTAAGTGCTTGATTTGTCACCTTGTCCAGCTCTTGTAGTGTGGTATTTTATGCCGAACACCACGCAGTATTCCAGGTGTGGTCATATGCTCTGTAGATAAACTTTGCTAAGAATTTTCCCACTGGCTCCCCATGTGGTCCCACTTAGCTTTCTCAGGATGGCTACTTTCCTTCTGGCTTTTGCTACTGCTTTGTTGATGTGCTTTATCCATGTCAGCCTGCCATCAAATGTTACTCCAAGGTATGTTGGTTCTTTATCTTCTCTTAGGGGTGTTCCATTTATCTGGATGGTCCCTGCCTTTTGTTTTGGAGAGAGAGTAAATAGAGTGGTGCTGCACTTATCAGTGTTTATGCTGACACACCATCTATTTGCCCATGCAACAAATGTATCTACAGCTCTTTGTAGCAATCTGGTGGCCATTGATGCATGTTCATTTGTGCTCCATAGAACCAGGTCATCGGCGTACATTGCCGCTTTAATTCCATGCGGTAGATTAGCAACAAGATCATTGATGAAGATTAGAAAAAGTGTGGGAGACAAGACTCCGCCCTGGGGACCACCGTGACGCAGTAGTACTTTCTTGCTCTTGAGTCCGTCTATCTGTACCTGGGCTCTTCTGTTGTGCAAGTTTGCTATCACCCATTTGTACATTCTTCCATTGACTTTGCAGTTTCTCTGTTTCTTCATCAGACCTTCTTTTCAGAATTTGTCAAAGGCTTTCTTCAGATCTATCCATGTCGCAAGCTCCAGCTTCTTCTCTTGAAATGCATCCTCAATTTCTTGAGTGAGGTAGGTTGTCTGATTTTCCGTAGAGTAGCACTGCCTAAAGCCAGCCTGCTGTGGCACAAGGATGTTTTTACTTTCACTGCAGTCTGTGATTGATGATGCGCTCCAGTGTTTTGCAGAGACAACTGGTGAGGCTAATTGGGCTGTAGCTAGAGGCAATGGAACTATCTTTCCCTGATTTTAGGAGGGGTATCATGATTGCTTCTCTCCAGGCTTGTAGAACACTGCCTAAGGTCCAGCTGTTATTGAAGATCTGCAACAGCTTTGCTTTGGCCTCTGTTCCTAGGTTCCTGATCATTTCATTGGAGATACCATCAGCTCCTGGTGACTTTCTCATTTTCAGTTTTGATATGGCTAGCTCCACTATCACATCTAATTTTAGTCTGTTACCTGTATATCTTGCTATTAACTAAGTATTTACTATGGTGTGTTTCAGAAATACATGCATCTTCAGAAAGTTATCCTTCCATCTTCATACAAGAGCATTTGCAAATGGAAATGTATGGCAACATGGAACTTGTGAAACAAGAACTATCAGATGTACCTTGTGAGGAAAAACACCAGAGATTCAGTCATGTGGTAGACATGACAGGTTGTGACATCATTCAAGGAATGGCAGGAGGCAGTAAAACAGAATAAGATTGACTGAGAATAGTTATAAGGCAAAACTAGACCACAACAATTGTTGTCTGTCAGTGAATGTGTCTTCTACACCATACATATCTAATGTTTGTGATTCAGGTGTCAATGAAAATAGACAAAAAAGAACAAATATAGCACTGAAGCCTCACAAATGTGGTGACTGTGATGCTTCTTTCACTAGCTTTAGCAATCTGAAGATCCACAAGAGAAGACATACAGGAGAGAAACCTTACAAGACGAGGTGTGATGATTGTGGTGCATCTTTTAGTGAAGCTAAAATTCTTAAGGTACATATGAGAACACATACAGGAGAGAAACCTTACAAGTGTGATGATTGTGGTGCATCTTTTAATCAAGCTGGCCATCTGAGTAGCCATAAGAAAACACATACTGGAGATAAACCTTAAAAGTGTGATCATTGTGGTGCATCTTTTAGTCACGCTAGCAATCTGAAGTGCCATAAGCGAACACATACAGGAGAGAAACCATACAAATGTGATCATTGTGGTGCATCTTTTAGTCAAGCTGGACATCTGAGCCACAATAAGAGAACACATACAGGAGAGAGACCATACAAGTGTGACTATTGTGGTGCATCTTTTAGTCACGCTGGCAGTTTGAGTTGCCATAAAAGAACACATACAGGAGAGAAACCATACAAGTGTGATGCTTGTGGTGCATCTTTTAGTGAAGCTAAAATTCTGAAGAATCATAAGAGAACACATACAGGAGAGAAACCGTACAAGTGTGATCATTGTGGTGCATCTTTTAGTCAAGCTGGCCATCTGAGTAGCCATAAGAGAACACTGTCAGGGTCTTAAACTTGGCTCGCTAACCTAACAGTGTGGGATAGTACAAGTACAACGTGATTTGACGTAAGACTCAACGACACACCGTTCTATGGATTTATTCACATATCAAATACAGAACAATGATCACAACAATATACATTCGATACTTCAATACACTTACACTACAGCTCACAAGTCTCACTCAAGATGGTCCAGACCCTCGAACTTTCAGTACAGATACCACACAAAACGCCTTTCTCTCTCTGCACACGTCCTGTCCGGTCGAAGTCCAGAGCTGTCTGCCGCTAATTCGCAACTCGCCTCTCACTCAGGTGACGTCACGAGGCATGCGTGCGTTTAGCGTCGTCCTTGCTTGACCGCTGGTCGATTGTCAGCCAGCAGTCCTTGCAGGCCGGTAACCACTATTCGCCTGGCGGGCGTAAACGAAGTTACCTGCGTCCCTACTGGGAGCTAAGTCGCCTGGCGGGCGTAACGATGTCACTGCATCACTGTCCCCTTTCTGGACTCTGACACGCTCCCCCGGCAAATTCATGAAAGATGTCATCTTTCATGTAACATATATATACATAATGGGTTAATATTTAAACCTTGTCAGAGTCGACCCTTCTATTGTTATGTACATTTCTATCAAAATACAAATAAATTCACATATTCTTCTTCTTCTTCAGCATTCCGAGCCATTGAGGTTCTTTGCTGCAAATACAATCTGTCTCCATTCGTCTCTCTGGTGGACCTTCTCTTGCCAGTCGTTGATTCCAAGTGCTTGTAGGTCTGTATGTATATTATCTCTCCACCGCCTTCTTGGTCTACCTCGGGGTCTACGGTCATTTATTTCCTGAGTGTAAGCGAGTTTTGTTTCCCTATTATCTTCCATTCTTTCTATATGCCCCAGCCATTGTAGTCTATTAGCCTTCATGATACCAGTGATTAGCGGGGACTTAAACAAATAATAAATGTCTTTGTTACTTCTTCTTTTCCACTCTCCACTTTGTGTATCCCTAATGGGTCCAAAGATGCGTCTTAAAATTTTGTTCTCAAAGGTTTGTAACAAGGCTTCGTCTCCTTTCGTTGTACTCCAGGTTTCAGAGCCATACAGCACAACTGGTCTGATCAGTGTTTTGTATATTGTGATTTTGGTGTTACGAGATAGCGCCTTTGATTTTAGTAGATGTTGTAGTGCATAGTATATCGTATTTCCAGAGTTGATTCTAGTTTAAATTCACATATGCCATCGAAATATATAATAAATGGAAGTTGCATTCAACGACATGTGGTGTTCAACCTTTAACACTTGTCAGGTTTCATCATCTCGATGGCTGATTACCTCAATTGCATGAGTGACCCAGTCAGATCGGTAGTTCCAGCTTCACGCATCTACCTCGCAGCAAATAGAAAAAAACGTAATAATATGGTTCTTGAAACAAAAACCATCTAGCTAGACCGAAATACGACTTTATATAAGTCGTATAAAACGCTCAAACCCTGCCCTTATTTGGTCAGTAGCTCTCGTGTTGGTCTGCAATGTCGGCAACCCCTCTGCCATGCTAGTAGATGTCTACCTGTTGTGTCAATAGTCTGGCAACACTTGGCTATTTATACACAACACATGAATATACATTTCAAATTATGGCCCTTTGTGTAAGGATGTAATAACAAATAAATGAAAGGGAAATAATTTTAACATTCATGAAATACAATAATTTACAATAATTATTTTATTTCTTAGTAATATGAATACATTAATCAAGATATGATTCTAAGATTACACTACATAAATAAATAAACACACAATTCGTGTATTTCATTTTATAGATTCCTAAAGATTTTAGAATCGTCATAGATATTTTAACTTTATTTGTCGTCTTGCTAATTTTACTCTAATTTCTAACTAATCCGGAAGTACACACGAACATTAAAATCAGCTGATGTTGAAGCTTGTAGAACACACTTGTTCCGGTTTGATGTAGTTACGGAAAGTACCTTTCTCACAGTTCATGTGTTCGATGTTTCACAAACCTTCTGGATTACGATTGAATGTTCATGTTGGATGTTTCACTACCGAACATTATGGATTTCGGTTCACTGCAGTGGAGTAGCTGTCAATGTTCAGTTTACAAATTCATACTCGTCATTAAAATGGAATGATCCACACGCAGATGTCACTGTCAACTTGGATAGTTCGCTTAAGGTAAGTACTTGCGCGAATGTGACACTGTTATTGTTCTTGGTATATACAATTAATAAAGTTCGCTTTCTACCACACACTACACAATTATACAGGACAATCACTACATGAACTAGTAAAATAAGAACACTATTTATAATGGGGTTAATCCCTATCACAATATTGTAGACTTTGCACAGCTTTTTGTGAATGGAAAAAATAATTCACTAATGACTGGCTGTGTCGGTCTGAGTGTACACACTGCACTCAGACATTGGTGCTTACTGGGTCGGTCGGACAACGGACAAAAGATCGGCAATTGAGTTGGTTCTGCCTGGAATATGTCGAACCTCAAAGCTGTAATCTTGAAGTTTAAGAGACCAACGCGCTACCATATGATTTGAGGGTACTCCTGAATTTATAAACCGTAAAGGGCTGCTGTCAGATTCCACGATAACGTGACGTCCTAGAAGAAATCTGGACAATTTTGTTATACCTACCACTAAAGCTAGGGCTTCCAATTGAGGGATAGACCACGCCCGTTCTCTGGGTTTTAGTTTCCTGGATACGAAGTAAACGGGATGGAGTATGTTGTTGTACTCCTGCAACAAGACTGCTCCAATCGCCACGGAGCTAGCATCTGTACGCAATCTGAAAGGTAAACGGAGGTTGGGCAATTTGAGGATGAGATTATTCAAACTATTATCAGAAAAATATGAATAGCACTTTTCGGAATGCCAATTTGTAGGCATTCATTGTTTACAATTTTCTCTGGTTTGTCTTTGGTTAGTAAATTAGTAAACACTTCGGTCAGTTCGGAAAAATCAGGTATGAACTGCCTGTAATAATTTATTAATCCCAACAAACTTCTGACTTGTTTCTTAGTAGTCGGAAGTGAGAGTTTTAGTATCTTGGACACAATTTTATCGTCTGTCATGACAAAGCCATTGGATATTTTGTACCCCAAGAAAATTATTTCCTGGTAGGCTATGTCTCTTTTTCAGGCTTTACAGTCAGTCCGTGCTGTCTAATACGTTCAAATGTCTGTTCTAACGTTTAAAAGTGTTTGTCATTGTCTCTGTGTGAACACAGATGTCGTCAATATAGCAAATTATGTTTGGAAAGTCTACAACAAGAAAGTCGTGTCATCCCTACGAAGGTGGCAGGGGCATTGACTAGCCCAAATGGAAGTCTGCACCATTCGTACAGTCCCCCAAGGTGTGGCAAATGCTGTCAGTATGTCTGCTCTGTTCGTCTACTGCTATATTGCCAATATCCTTAGTCATATCTAGCTTCGTAAAGAACCTAACGTCTGTCAGTTCTGTCAGAAGATCGTCAGTGTTTGCCATTGGCTCCAAATCTAGAACAGTTATTTTATTTAGCTTCCTATAGTCAATGCACAGTCTTATTGTATTGTCATTTTTGCGTACAATCACCATTGGAGATGATAAGTCTGACTGGGATCGTCTTATGATGTTGTTTTTCTCTAAGTTGATGATTTCCTGGTGTAAATGTTCTTTGTAATGTAATGGAATGGTGTATGGTCTGCATTTTATGGGTGGTTTGATGTGAGTGTGATGTGATGCTGTTACTAATTCTGTTTGTCCTGGTTGTTGGAAAAGATGGTGTTGTATTGCTGTATAAGCTGTTTGCACCTGTCCTGTCTCTGCTTGAGTCAACTTTGGGTTGATTTTGATCTCCTTCAAGCAGTTTGTCGTGTCTAATGCAGGCGTTGGAATCTCGTCACTAGCATCGTCGTCTTCGTGATCTATTATCACTGTACAAGCTGTCGTATCGTCTTGTTCGTTGTCTCTGTTGTGGTATGGTCTTAGCATATTTATGTGAAATATTTTATGTTTGGTCTTTTATGAGGATTTCGTAGTCTACATGTGAAATCTGTCTCGTCACTTTAAAAGGTCCCTGCCAAGAATCAGTCAATAGGTTGTCTGTCACTAGGTAGTAGAAGAAGAACGTCCTGTCCAGGTGTCAAAGTTATCGTCCTGTTACCTTTGTCAGCATACTGTCTATAAGTAGCACCAGATAGTTTTAGTGCATTCTTTGCAATAACACAAGATTTGATGATTCTTTCACGCAATGATGTGACATATACGTATGATGATATGGGTCTAAGTACTGGAGTAGAATCAGTTAACATTTGGTGATAAATGGTCAATGGGCCGCGTGGTTTGGCACCATAGATAAGTTCAAAAGGAGAGAAACCGGTACTAGAATGTGGTACCTCGCGATAAGCAAAAAGAATAGCTGGTAGATATACATCCCAGTTATTGGGGTGCTCTTGCGTTACTTTGGCAAGCATGTGCTTTAGATCCCCGTTAAATTTTTCCACAATTCCACTACTGTGAGGATGGTAAGGGGAATTGAAACATTGCTTTACTCCCAACATTTTGGTGAAAGCTTGGGTGGATGCGGCAATAAACTGAGTGCCCCTATCAGATTGGATAGTATCTGGAAAACCTATCCTAGAAAAAATATGGAAGAAAACTTCCATTATATCATTGGCAGTAATGTTCTTTAGCGGAATCGCTTCTGGCCAGCGACTACATTGATCAATGACAGTTAGAATATATTTATTCCCTTTAGTTGTTGTATGATTAAGAGGGCCCACTATGTCAACAGATAGTTTTTCAAAAGGTCGACTGGCTAAGTCAGTAACTTGTAACTTTGCCTGTGGGTTTTTTCCCTTTTTTTACCAGTTTCTGGCAGGTGTCACAACTTCTGCAATATTCTTTAATGTCATTACAAAATTTTGGCCAATGGAACTGTGTCAATAACCTTGATCTGGTCTTAACGTATGCCATGTGCCCTGCAAGAGGTATATCGTGAGCAAGATGCAAGGCTTGCTTGCGATAATATGTTGGCAAAACAGTTTGCTCTGTTGTATTGTCACCTTTGGTGTAATACCTGGTGAGTATATCATTTTTCATAGCAAAATGCCATTTTGCATTCTTTGTTACCTTTGGCTTTTGGCCGATCAGATTAAAGTATTTTGACAATGAAGGATCAGCTTTTTGAGCTGTTACAAATGTTTCCTTCATGGTGTTAGTAGGTAGTGATTCTGGGCTAAGCATTTGTATAGCCTCAGTTTGATTACTTTCATCTTGCACTCTAGCAGTAGATCTTGTTACTGCGTTCACACATTCAATGATATCAGATGATGATGGAACAATGTTATCAATGATGTCATGAGAACTTAGTGCTACATTAGCTACTATACAATCAATAGGTGGTGTGACATTATTCATGATGACATTGGATGGTGATGTTATGGTATCATCAATACATAGAGATGTTATGTCATGAGGTTTATCATTCACCTCTGGTAAATTTCCAATAATTACATCACACACTGGGTTTGTTAATGCAGCGCACTTTACTTTCCCAGTGAGGAAAGGTGTTTCAATATATGCCCATGCTAATGGGTATCTCTCAATATTGCCTGAGAATGTTCTGCATGTTACGTGCCTGCCTGTATAGTCTGTAGGCCTTATGAATGTTCTCTTTAGACCAATAAGTGAACTGCCTGTGTCACGAAGGACTGTAGCTGCCTTGTCATTCACATATCCGTGATGGATGATTATCTTGCCTTTTGAGTCTACTACCAAATTTGCTTCTTCATTGGCAATAGGGATGGTGTGACCGCATGTTAAAATACCATCTTCATAGAAGGTGTTACAAACAGAGCATTTATTTTCACTAAATATGTCAAAAGCCTGTGCTGAGTTCACAGGATGTTTCTCTGGCTGTTCTTCATCTGACGACGAAACATCAACCAAAGCGACATTTGCTTTGTTGTACATTTGTTTACCTTTACAATCTATTCGATGGTGTCCGTGCGCCTTACAGAGGAAACATTTACGCAGAGTTCTGAAAGATGTACGTTCACTATTTAGTCTGTTTACCATGTTTCGCAGGTAAGTCTGATAATCTGGGTGTTTATCGCACATTTCACCCTGATGATGTGAAAATTTACAGTACATACAATGCTTAAACTTCTCAGAGGTAGGCCTTTGAGGTTTCTGCCTACTGTGGGGTTTGTCATAGTTAGCCGCTGCTACAAAGTTAATGTCAGTAGCTTCAGTGGCAAAACAATGTTTGTTGGCTGTGTAGTACGCCGAACCCCGTCTCTCAATCTCATCCACACTTGTGCATTCATTCTCTAACAAAAATTTAGAAAATGCTGAAGGAATAGATGATACAATTTTGTCTCTAATGATCAGATCTTCTAATTTCTGATAATTTTTGTCAATGTTAGCTGCTGAAGTCCATTTGGTGAATATATCTCGGACTAAGCATAGGTAATCAGACAACGTTTGAGTTGGTTTTGGGCTCAACTTACTGAATTGTTCTCTGTAACCTGCCTCATCTAACATAAAATGTGCCATAATCTTAGATTTCAGATAATGGTAATCTTTTCTGAGGTCTTTGGGGATGGTTTCAATGACTTTAAGAGGTTCCCCTGACAAACTCCTCATGTAAACAATATTCCATTCAGACAGTGGAACCTGGTAATGTTCCATTAAAGTTTCAAAATTTTGGGTAAAGGCTGCGATGCAGTCACCCGAGGTATAATTACGTACAATACCTTGATATTTCTTGTACTGGTTTTCTTTCTCCAGTCTCTCAGATTTCTTAAACTCTTTGTTAATCGCAGTCTCAGTGTCAAGTTGTTTCATCTTTAACTGTAACTCCAGTTCTTCTCTCTTACTCTGAGCTGCTATTTCTGCCTTCTTTAGTTCTGTTTCTTTTTCGATCTCGGCCTTTTTCAGTGCACTATCTAGTTCAGCTTGCTTTAAAGCTCTTTCGGCCGCTCTTTCATCGCGTTCAGTAGCCTTCTCGCGAAGGTATTCAGAGTGTTTATTCTCGCTCCATTTTGTTAACTCATCACCTGTTAACTTCAATTTTAACCCCATATCGATGAAATCATTCAATGAAGACATGATGAAAAATGTCAATGAAATACCAGCCACACAAAATATGTTATAAGTGGTTAGTAATAAACAATTTACAATTGATTTCTATTGACAACACGTGCCTCAAATTGCTTCCTTAAAGTATAGAAAAAGAAAAATATACTCAAGTGCCCTCTGTGCGGTGAAGAATGGTTGGAAATCGGGCTAGGAACTGTAGGGTCGTTACTTCGAGAACACAAATGACCTCTACGGCAAGGTTTCGGATGGTACGGAAAAACCTGCTTTATTTTGGAGGAAAATAAATTAGCGTCTATTTGTTGGTGTGTGCCTGCTTGTCACTAAGTGTTGATTAGGTTAGTATGGCGTTGAGTGTAATTGTATGTCGTAAGTTTGTCCGTCAACAATTTTTTTTTTCAAAACACAAGTCACTTTCTTTCCAAACTTTTTTGCTTCCGACAACTCAATTCACAAAGACAATCTACGTGTATCTCAACACTCTACAACATTGATGACACATCACTTACATCAAGATGACATTCAGTAAGGACATAGACATCAAGTTTACAAGATGGCGACAAGGTCAAAATGGCGACAAGATCACAATGTCGACAAGGTCAAAACGGTGACAAGTTTACGAATCACAAATGTTTTACACGCTTACAAGAACAAACAATATGTATGCACTGTACGTTTACAAATAGTCTTACACATGTTTAAACAATGTAGTTACTAATCAAAATGAGCCTTCCACGATCACATTACATGTACTATAAAGTTTGACAAAAATTATAAGTACACAAACTCTAGTTTTCAATCGTTAATCACATAAACACGTTCATTTTAAAGCCGGACGAGCCCCCACGTCCACACTTGTCAGGGTCTTAAACTTGGCTCGCTAACCTAACAGTGTGGGACAGTACAAGTACAACGTGATTTGACGTAAGACTCAACGACACACCGTTCTATGGATTTATTCACATATCAAATACAGAACAATGATCACAACAATATACATTCGATACTTCAATACACTTACATACAGCTCACAAGTCTCACTCAAGATGTCCAGACACTCGACTTTCAGTACAGATACCACACAACGCCTTTCTCTCTCTGCACACGTCTGTCCGAGTCGAAGTCCCAGAGCTGTCTGCCGCTAATTCGCAACTCGCCTCTCACCTCAGGTGACATTACGAGGCATGCGTGCGTTTAGCGTCGTCCTTGCTTGACCGCTGGTCGCTTGTCAGCCAGCAGTCTTGCAGGCCGGTAACCACTATTCGCCTGGCGGCGTAACGAAGTTACTGCGTCCCTACTGGGAGCTAAGTCGCCTGGCGGGCGTAACGATGTCACTGCATCACTGTCCCCTTTCTGGACTCTGACAAACACATACAAGGGATAAACCTTACAAGTGTGATCATTGTGGTGCATCTTTTAGTCAAGCTGGCCATCTGAGTAGCCATAAGAGAACACATACAAGGGATAAACCTTACAAGTGTGATCATTGTGGTGCATCTTTTAGTCACACTGACAGTCTGAAGAGCCATAAGAGAACACATACAGGAGAGAAACCTTACAAGTGTGATGATTGTGGTGCATCTTTTAGTCAAGCTGGACATCTAAGGAGTCATAAGAGAACACACACAGGAGAGAAGCCATACAAGTGTGGTGATTGTAGTGCATCTTTAAGTCAAGCTGGACATCTGAGCATTCATAAGAGAACACATACAGGAGATAAACCTTACAGGTGTGATGATTTTGGTGCATCTTTTTGTCAAGCTGGCAGTCTGTGTAGTCATAAGAGAACACATACAGGAGAGAAACCGTACAAGTGTAATCATTGTGGTGCATCTTTTAGTCACGCTGGCAGTCTGAGCCGCCATAAGAGGGCACATACAGAAGAGAAACCTTTCTTGTGTGATGATTGTGGTGCATCTTTTAGTCAAGCTGGCAGTCTGAAGAACCATAGGAGAACACATCCAGTAGAGAACCTTAAGCATGAGGTGACTGGTTCTTGTTTAACTAAAGCTGGAATTCTGAAGAGCCATAAGAGAATACATATAGGAGAGAAACCTTACGAGTGAAGATTTTAATGCATCTTTATTAAGGTTGGCAGTCTGAAGAGCTATAATAGAATACATTGAAGAGCCATAAGAAAACTCATACAGGAAAAAAGGGGAAGGAAAAAACAATTTATTTAGGTGGGTTTTTTTTTAAAAATTAAATTTTTGGAGCATTTCCCCTGTTTTT
>JACEFZ010006994.1:0-10000 GCA_014155875.1 Cepaea nemoralis
AAACCAAAAAATTCACAAAATCCTTTTTTCAAAATGCTCCAAGCAAACCTTTGGCCCATTTTTTTAAATATAACGCTAGACATAGCGAACGACTAAATATTTTGTCCCAAAACCTAGGATAGACTTAATAAAACAAGCTTAGCATACTCTGGCCGCTCAGTTGTGGAACAATCTTCCAAAAGAAATAAAAAGACACCACCAACATGATAATACATTCGCAACCGTTTGAACACTACCTTATACAGACTACATCCCCCCCCCATAACAAAAAACACAAAAAAAGACAAAATGGAAACTTATTCAAACGACAACTGCCAAAAAACTTTCCCCTTATGTTGGAAACGTTACCCCTCCTTAGGTTTTTAAAATGCCCATTTTAAAACACGCCTCAGTGAGTCATTTGTTATTGATTTTTTTTCATCGTTTTAATGTTTTTTTGTTGTCAAAATTTGCTTCAAAAGTGATGTAATGAAAGAATGTATGAGAGAAATAGAGAAGGGGGGCAGAATGTCAACGGGCCTCGTCCCCAAATTTTTAACCTTTTGAAAATAAAGACTTATTATTTTTTTATTTTTTTTTTTATTATTAATCTCCACTGCCAACTGCCATTGCCATGAGGTGAGCTGCCTTGTCTCCGGGTCTCTCCTCGTATTTCCGCAGGAGATTGATATGGAAAATCTTCGACTTTCCCCGGATCCGGATCTGATAGTTGGTTCTGGATATCACCCTTTCCACGGTAATTGTCCTTGCCAACCTATCTCCAGTTTGTTGTTTCCCGTTGGGAGTAGCAACAAGACTTTGTCTCCCACCTTTAGAGATCTGTCTTTAGATCTACGGTTGTAGTAAGCCGCATGCCTTTTTCTGGCCTTTTTCAAGTTTTGATTCGCCAGAGTCCATCCCTTGTGGAGTTTTTCTTTCAGTTCCTCCACGTATTTATAGGAAGATCCCCCATTACTCAGTTCTCAACTAGTAGAGCTTATCAACACTTCACTACTCTATTTTCAACTAACAGAGCTAATCATCACTTCACTACTCTAGCTAGTTTCAACCATGCTACTGCCTAAATTAATTAGGACTAATTATACAATATGAACTACCTTAGGCAACACCGCAGTTCTACCAAATCACATCTACATTTGCCATGACAGGCACGTGTAAAATTAAATCCACTTAATTCGCACACGGTAGACATTATTACAATCCATAACTGCAGTGCCACAACACTTCTGCCTAAATCAACTGTTTGAGTTACACTGTGTCACCCAATCATGTTTTTGTCAAAGAGCCTTGAATTGTTCACGTGACGTTCCTTTGATGTCAATACATCAGATTCTCAAGGGGCAGATCATCCATTTTTCAGAAATCTTATGTCCCTTTGGCTTAATCAATGCAAGAGTTGTCTTTTCCTGTTTTGACACCCAAAACAAACCCGCGTTTCTGCATTGTCTGAATCCGAGTCTCAACAACAAGCCGCCAATTCGCTTTGATGTCGGAAACCTCCCAATGTTCCCTGGGTGTCTTTATCTCACCGCTACTCGAAGTAAACAAGTTGAGCTGCGAACACAGACTGTTTTTTCTCTGTACCGGTTAAAAACAATGTGGCCTTGAAGACACGCCGTGAAGCAAACTGTCTGTAATATCATCATCTGGTTAATCCATGGTGATTTTCATGACAACATTGTTGATCTTCAAACAGGGATGGCTTACAACAATCAGTAGTTTTAAATATATTCTTCTTACTGCCCTACCTGGACAGAGCAGGTTACGTAAACATTTAATTATTGTTTATTGTTGAGAATAAGCCTGTATGCTGCAACATTAAACAGCGTTCTAACTGTTAAAGGGTAAATGTGTTGTACTTCGACAATTTTGTTTGTTCGGCTTCCAACCTGCTATTGCTTTCGAGCCTAATTTATTCATTTATAAAAGTTATTGTTTGGAATTGATTATACACCCCAAGATATAGCTTGGCACCCGCTCATGGGCCTCATGCATTGGGGTGTGGGTGGGTGGGATGTGCGGTGGGTGGGAGGTGTGTGTGGGTGGGGAGATTTGTAGGTGTGAGGATGTGGTGGATGGGTGGAGGCATGTATGTGTGTCTGGGTTGTGTGTGTGATTGGGTGGGAGAGTTGGGGTAAATGGAGGATGTGTGGGTGGGTGGTGGATGTGTCCCATAACATGGTAATATGCATTGTTTATGTTTACAAAATTCATTTGACAATGTTTTTTCCAATGCACTATTGATGAAAAAATATGAGTGATTGGAAGGGCCGAATGTAGGACGGTCCTGCGTGCCCAATTTGTTACCCTTTGAAAATAAAGTCCGTCCGTTCTTTCGTGTGTTCGTTCGTTCGTTCGTTCGTTCGTTCATGTATAAATATTCCAATGGACTCTGCTATTCCATCCGTCCATCGTTTTACGTGGTCGGCCTCTTCTTATGCTTCCATTTGGTCTGCAATGATTAGTTTAGTTCAGTTTGGTTTAGTCGACGGATCAACATCACGGCACACGAGTATAACCCATAAGTGCTCCGTTCTACTCCTAATGGAAGCCTAAGTCCGGAGAATGTTAACTGAGTGCACGAACTCCGTAGCACCGGAGAGGATCCTGAAATACTTTGGGTAGATTTGTAACTGGAAATTTTTCTCGGGCAGCGCTGTTAGGCTGCTTTATTTCGATTTCCAACTGCCAAGGGATTGTTATGTGCGCAACAATACACACAGGGCGTTCCGATCTCACTACCCAGAGACCAGGGGAAATTTTGTTACTAGAAGTCCACGTGAAAAAAAAATCCCGGGACCTCCAGTACTCGAGGCGGACACCATACATCGAGACCACCCCCCCCCCCCCCCCCCCCCATCATTGCGTGTTGTGGTATACTGTTAGTTTGTAACCTAGTTGCATGGCCAAACCACTTTATTTGATGATATTATACTTCCTAGGTACTTTAAACTCGTTACTTGTTTCAGGGGATGTTCGTTTAGGTGAATTGTTGTTGTTGTGTCTTTTTTAGTTATAGTCATTCTTCTGTTTTACTTGTGTTAATTTTCATGTTATGTTCCCTACACATTTCGTTTAGACTATTCATGTGGTCTTGTAATTCATCTACTGATTTTGTTATTAGTTCTTGGTCATCCGCAAAGCTGAGTTCTCTAATGATGCAATTTGCAGATAGTTCTTCTGTGTTCTCGTCATGCGATGTTCTTGCGGTCTCTGTTTGGCTGGTTACTTTACATTTGTTGTCTATATAGAGAGGGGACAGGACTCAACCTTGTCGTACTCCGGATCTTATGGTGAAGGGTTTATGAGTGTTCACTGTTATTTTATTAGCTTCTACATAGGTTTGTTAGATGTGTACTCACTCCATATTGTTAAGGGATTTCCCACAGCTTTTTTCTGTCTACTCTATCAAATGTCTTTTCTTGGTCGGCAAGGCTAAGTAAAGTGTTTCATTGAATTCAATTGAATGTTCTATAAGTTGTCTAAGAGCAATAATTGCATCTGTGCATCCGTTGTTTTTCGGGGTAGTTGTATAATCGAAATATACATTACGAGAAGTAGAAATAAGCTCAATGGAATGTTTGTCACGACGGTTGACTTTATCAGAAGGGGTCTGTGCAACATACATTCCACTAATATCCAAGAAAGAAGTAAAGGATTAAGGCGCATTTGAGTAGTTTGATAACGGGGTCGGGGTAGGAGATTCTAGGTTACTTTTGCATAAGGACTACCCGTGGCAGCGGCGGAACACTCAAAATCGCGCCCCCAGAAATGTTTCATCATTGCAAGGTGACATAGTTTCAGGTATAAAAAGGGGTCAGGTGAATTTCTTAGAAACAGGAGTGTACGTGCAACAAACATATTGTGAACAAGATATTTAAATAAAAAATGTTTAAACATATCAAAGAAACGAATGTGGTAAATACTACACAGGGGAGCAAGCACGACAGGCGGCTTCTGATCATCAGAAGCGTTCGCCCATCGTTGCACGTTTTTTCTCCTGTCGTACGTATTCATCATCGAGCCGTTTGTATATTCCCTAAGTGTGTCTGCACACATCGCTACGTGTGACCGCTCAGAAGCTATGCCACCCTCGGGGGGCAAACATTGAGCACCCCCGTTTCATCTACCAGCTTTGACACTGCACCGTGACTGACCGTGGGAAAACCCGCTTCTTTCCCCGGCAGTTCGTTGCAGTCTTCACCTCTGCCATGGTGGCTAGCCGTAACCCAGTTAGTAGGCGTTGTTGCTGCCAGGCATGGGAGAACGAAGTGAAGGCTGTGAAAATCCGGTTTCTCATCACAACATACACATCTTTCGCCTTTACGTAATTTACTTCTACAAAATCCGCTACCCGTCCATTATTGGACGCGAGTAATGTTTATATTTTTGTTTAGGGTCGCGCGCGCGCGCATGTGTGTGTGTGTGTATGTGTGTAAAAGGGGGGAGGGAACACAGTTTCTCTTCACAGCGAATAAATCTTTATTCATTCTAGTTTCT
This sequence comes from Cepaea nemoralis, assembly GCA_014155875.1. NCBI lineage: Eukaryota > Metazoa > Mollusca > Gastropoda > Stylommatophora > Helicidae > Cepaea > Cepaea nemoralis. Next base: position 4,501 of record JACEFZ010006994.1, read on the forward strand.
TATCACAGCGAAACTCAGAAACAATGAGATTTAATAATAATTGAGCTAAGCAAACACAAAAGATGGGGTGGGTCCGAAGAGAGTGGTTGCTGTCTCTGGAGCGGTCTCGGTTGGCAAAGTTTAGTTTCATTTACGTGCCAAGGCATGCGGGTGTACAAGGAAATGGGCAGGCTGACAGACTTGCAACTGTGGAACGCGGACGAGCCATGGACCGGGCAGGCATTCTGAATTCTCTAAGTCGTTTACGAGAACCAAGCGATGACTGTGAATCTACAACCATGGTCAGGCTGCGAGGACAGCAAAATCGAGGGGGAGAGAGGCAGAGGCAGACCAAGAGAAATGATGCTGGATGGATTGAGACGGTGGCATGGAGGAATATCAGCAGCAGAGTTGATCCAGAAAACCAAAGACCGAGATCTGTGGAGAGCCATGAACGCTTACGCCAGCCGGCACGGCACTTGATGATGATGATGATGATGATGATGATGATGATGATGATGTGGCCAAACAAGAACACTATGCAGAAAGCCAAAGAAGATTAATAAATCAACACAGAACTGGTGTTGTGAGCAGCTACACGCTGCGGGATTTACTGAGGAGGGGATCCGAGGACAATGGTTCAATGTGCAATGAGAATGATCTGTCGACTACCTAACTAACTAAACACAAAAGTGATAGTGTTTTTGGCAGTGATTTCGACTGGACACGTTGTTTTTATTATTGTGAAGTTAGAGTGCAAGAGAGAAACAAGAAAGTACTCATTACATCTTGTAAATACATACTGGTTTGCATGAAGGTTTATTAAAAGGAAGCGAAAAAATAATTAAAGAGAACACATCCAATTAAAATATTGACAAGGGACATAACAATCAATCAATCAACCATGTGCCATGCCAGAAAGCGTGGGCGGTCATGACTCGCCATTTCACTCGATCACCAGTGTCGTGGATCAGCTCAGTGTTCCTGTCTCGACCATGCCGTGTGGCCAAGCCATCCAGGTATTTTCCTCTCGGTCTTCCTCTTGGTCTGTTCCCTTCGATCTTGCCAGTTGTCACTAAGTTCTCCAATCCATTTCTTCTCATAACATGTCCAAAAAATTTTGACTGTCTACGTCTAATTTCTCTAATCAATTTACGATTGTCATTTGTCTCCTGTAGTACTTGGTCATTGGTTTTTCTGTCTGTCCATTTTATTCTTTGCATTTTCCTCAGAAACCTCATTTCTGCAGCCATCAGATGTTTTTCAGCTTGACTGCATATTGTCCAAGTTTCACATCCATAAATGTAATATCAAAGACAAATAAACATATCTTATATATAAATAAGGAGCGTATGTCTGTCTGTCTGTCTGTATCTATGTATCTATGTATGTCCTTTGTGCGCTCGCGAACGGCCCATCCGATTGAGATGAAATTTTCTACACGCCTTCCTTTCAGTCCAGAGCTGTCAACTGTCATAGTTTTTTAGTGTGAAATCGCCTGCTTACTCAGTATTATTTCATTTTTCATTTTTCATTATAATTGTATATATTTCAGGGGACCTAACTCCGTAAAAGTTATTTCAAGGGGCATAACTTTTCTGTATAACTTATAGTCATATTGTGGCATCGTTTTCAAAGATTTATAAACTCTGTGTCCATAGTTATGTACCGGCATATGAGTTATAATAAATAATGATACAAACTGTAAGGCATTTTTAAAGTTTTCATAAAAATAATGCACAATGCATAACATTGTAACTCATCTTTATTTGCTTAAGAAGTTACTGTAGTCATGCAGGTGATTAGCAAGCGTTTTCATTAAAAATAATGGATGGTGTCTGGAAGGACATTCTTTTAAGTTACTTTTTTTGTTGTATGAATTTAATGAGAACTTATATGACTACTTATGTGAATTAAATGAGATGCTCCCCACCAGGGACTGGGCGAAGCCGGACAGGGTCAGGCAGACAGATAGACAGACAGACAGACAGACAGACAGACAGACAGACAGACAGACAGACAGATAGTCGGTAACGGGAACGGGAACTTATATGACTACTTATATGAATTAAATGAGATGCTCCCCACCAGGAGCTGGGCAATGCCGGGCCGGGTCAGACAGACAGACAGACAGACAGACAGACAGACAGACAGACAGACAGACAGACAGACAGACAGTCGGTAACGGGAACGAGAACTTATATGACTACTTATATGAATTAAATGAGATGCTCCCCACCAGGGACTGGGCGAAGCCGGGCCGGGTCAGCTAGTATGTTATAAAACTCTTCTACGTGTAAAGTAAAGCTTTAAATTTTACAAAAATAATTTAAGATTACTTTAAAAAATTTTAAATTATTGATGAAGCGTACAAATTTCTTTTATTGCCATAAACATTGTATAAAACATTAAAATAAATACTACAATTATTTAAATCATATAATTCATTTATACAACATTTAGTAATTTCCCTGGAAATAACTGTGGTATTGTTATATTGGACCGGAAAACATCAAAATCTGTTCAAGGATATTGGGCCGTGTCGGACAGAGTTCTACTAGTTAAATTAAGTGGCAGACCTTTTAGCATAAATATTATTCAAGTATATGCCCCAAAAGGAGAATCCAGTGAAGATAGTGTAGAGGAATTTTATAATGACATAGAGTCTGCCTTAAAGAAATGTAAAAATTCAGAAATAAACATCACAATAGGGGACTTCAATGCAAAAGTAGGAAATCAAGGTGATAGATACACAGTAGGAAACTATGGTTTAGGTGAGAGAAATGAAAGAGGATACAGACTCGTAGAGTGGGCAAAAGAACAGGAAATGATTGTAGGAAACACCTGGTTTAAGCAACACCCTAGAAGATTATGGACATGGAGGAGTCCTGATAGCAGGATCAGAAACCAGACTGACTACATTATGATTAGCAGAAGATTTAGAAACGCACTAACAATAACAAAAACAGTTCCCAGTGCTGATTGTTATAGTGACCACAGACTACTTACAGGAACACTGAGGATAAAGTTGAAGAAAGTCAAGTATATAACAGGAAACACTAAATATGAATTGTGTACATTGAGTAATGACAAGGAAATACAAAACAAATTCAACATAGAAGTACGGAACAGATTTCATATATTGTCTGATCTAGAGATATTATTCCAGGATGTGGATGATCAATGGGAAATGTTGAAGAATTCAGTCAGTTTGGCTGCAGAAACAACTATTCCAAAATTAAAGAAAGTGGGTCGTAAACATTGGATGACAGAAGAAATTTTACACCTAATGGAAACAAGAAGACTAAAAAAAAAATAATCCTGCCAAATATGAAGAAATTCACAGTCAAGTCAGAATACTATGTACGGAGGCAAAAGAAGCATGGCTTGAGTAAAAGTGCTTAGACATTGAAAAACGACACAACAGTCAAAATACCAAATTAGTGCACAAAAGAATTCAGGAACTTACTAATAAAAGAATAAGTACATCAACAGGCTGTCTAAAAACTAAAGATGGAAAAATCATAATAGGAAAAGATCAGATTCTACATGTATCCACATATTATGTGAAAAACCTTTATAATGATAACAGAGAGGAACAGTATGATATTAGATTTAATAATGAAGGGCCGCCAATTTTGAAGATGGGGGTTTGAAATGTTCTTAAGCATATGAAAGTAATATGTAGGTAATTACACCTTGCTAGCTGGCTACATGAACAACAGAATCCTTCAGCCGACAACAGACAGTAGCACTCAGACAGTAGCACTCAGACAGTAGCACTCAGACAGTAGCACTCAGACAGTAGCACTCAGAGAGTAACACTCAGACAGTAGCACTCAGACAGTAGCACTCAGACAGTAGCACTCAGACAGTAACACTCAGACAGTAGCACTCAGACAGTAGCACTCAGACAGTAGCACTCAGACAGTAACACTCAGACAGTAACACTCAGACAGTAGCACTCAGACAGTAGCACTCAGACAGTAGCACTCAGACAGTAACACTCAGACAGTAACACTCAGACAGTAACACTCAGACAGTAACAATCAGACAGTAGCACTCAGACAGTAGCACTCAGACAGTAGCACTCAGACAGTAACACTCAGACAGTAGCACTCAGACAGTAACACTCAGACAGTAGCACTCAGACAGTAGCACTCAGACAGTAGCACTCAGACAGTAACACTTAGACAGTAGCACTCAGACAGTAGCACTCAGACAGTAGCACTCAGACAGTAGCACTCAGACAGTAGCACTCAGACAGTAGCACTCAGACAGTAGCACTCAGACAGTAGCACTCAGAGAGTAACACTCAGACAGTAGCACTCAGACAGTAGCACTCAGACAGTAACACCCAGACAGTAGCACTCAGACAGTAACACTCAGACAGTAACACTCAGACAGTAGCACTCAGACAATAGCACTCAGACAGTAGCACTCAGACAGTAACACTCAGACAGTAGCACTCAGACAGTAACACTCAGACAGTAACACTCAGACAGTAACACTCAGACAGTAACACTCAGACAGTAACACTCAGACAGTAGCACTCAGACAGTAGCACTCAGACAGTAGCACTCAGACAGTAGCACTCAGACAGTAACACTCAGACAGTAGCACTCAGACAGTAGCTCTCAGACAGTAGCACTCAGACAGTAGCACTTAGACAGTAGCACTCAGACAGTTACACTCAGACAGTAACACTCAGACAGTAACACTCAGACAGTAGCACTCAGACAGTAACACTCAGACAGTAACACTCACTCAGTAGCACTCAGATAGTAACACTCAGACAGTAGCACTCAGACAGTAACACTCAGACAGTAACACTCAGATAGTAACACTCAGATAGTAACATTCAGACAGTAGCACTCAGACAGTAGCACTCAGACAGTAACACTCAGACAGTAGCCCTTGGTAAATTAACACCAGGACCAGGAACCTCGTAGAGCTACTATTGCTTTTGGGGGAGGTGGGGGGATTTTTTCACGAAAAAAAAACAAACTCTTACACATTATATAACACTCTCATTCCGAAAGACAACAGCGACAAGACACTTTAAAAGATCTACAGACCAATTACACTTGTGAAATACAGACTATCACATTGAAACAATGGCACTGAACAAATAAACTGAAATCGATACTAACAAGTCTAATCCATAAAGAAAAGCAAAATAAAAAAAAAGTCTTAATAGTCGAGAGGATAGACTTCATTGCACCGGGTTTTATCCCATATGGCTCGGTCTCTTTGCGCATGGTGGCCTGCCAAAAGCTTTGCACAAAGCGCGAACTCCGTAGCTCCAGCGACGACCACGTGGAGTCTCTGAGAAAAATGCCACCCGTGATCCGAAAGATGTAGCCCGGAATCAACCCCCCCCCTTCCCCCCCCCCCCCCACACACACGCACACACACACACACACACACAAACCCCTGGGGAGGTTAACCAAGTCAACAAATGCCCGCAGAATTCGGATGTGTCGGCCTAGCGGGAAAAGTACGCAGCTTTGCTATAAAC
>JACEFZ010006995.1:0-12502 GCA_014155875.1 Cepaea nemoralis
AAAAAAAAATCAATAAAACTAACGAATTGACATTTTCACACTACTAATGACATAATGGACGTATGGTCCAAGCCCATATTTCATAGAGATCTCTGTACTTCGGGATCGTGTGGTCAGTACCACACCGACCGCTTTCATTTCCATAGAAATTTCATTGTACCCAGTTTAGGGTGGGCTACATGGCATCCCTAGACGATTTCAACATTCATCCTCAATGCAGATTCGAACCCATGGCCTCCGTGCCAGTAGAAACATGTCTAGTCACTAGGTCACCGGACCTAGCTGCTCTCCGTGCCGGTGGATACATGTCTAGTCACTAGGCCACAGCACCTGGCTGCTCTCCGTGCCGGTGGATACATGTCTAGTCACTAGGCCACCGGGTCTGGCTGCTCTCCGTGCCGGTGGATACATGTCTAGTCACTAGGCCACCGGATCTGGCTGCTCCCCGTGCCAGTGGATACATGTCTAGTCACTAGGCCACAGCACCTGGCTGCTCTCCGTGCCGGTGGATACATGTCTAGTCATTAGGCCACAGCACCTGGCTGCTCTCCGTGCCGGTGGATGCATGTCTAGTCACTAGGCCACCGGGTCTGGCTGCTCTCCGTGCCGGTGGATACATGTCTAGTCACTAGGCCACCGGACCTGGCTGCTCTCCGTGCCGGTGGATACATGTCTAGTCACTAGGCCACAGCACCTGGCTGCTCTCCGTGCCGGTGGATACATGTCTAGTCACTAGGCCACCGGACCTGGCTGCTCTCCGTGCCGGTGGATACATGTCTAGTCACTAGGCCACCGGACCTGGCTGCTCTCCGTGCCGGTGGATACATGTCTAGTCACTAGGCCACAGCACCTGGCTGACCTTCGTGGCAATAGACACATGTCTAGTCACTAGGCCACCGGACCTGGCTCTCAAACAAAGTTTTCAGATGTAAACCATTTCTCAGCTCCTGTCATTTCAGAACTACTGCCTTAAAAGTGGGATTCAATATTTGTGTTTGGAAACACACATGTGCTATATTTATGCGTGGAATCATCATTGTACTATATGTTTGTGGGGAAATACACATGTGATTTTTTTTTTTTTTTGGCATATCATTTACAGGACATCGCTGTCAACACCAGCATCTTCCAGCTGTATGTTGATTTCTTGGCAAGATTGCGCTCAGTAGTTTGCCATTGGTTTTTGAGCGGCCGGCTCACATATCCCGTAAGTTACCGATGCGATTCGAACCGCTGCTGATTCTCACCGTCATCACGTCACCGACGAGAGTATACGAGATTATGGAGAAAAGTCATAACCTCTAAGCCACGAAGCCGGCATGTGATATATATATATATATATATATATATATATATATATATATGTGTGTGTGTGTGTGTGTGTGTGTGTGTGTGTGTGTGTTTGGAATCATCATTGTGCTGTATTTATTTGTGGAAGCACACATGTGCTATATGTGTTTATGGAATAATCACTGTGCTATACTTATTTGTGGAGACACATTTTCTATATTTAGTCGTGGACACCACTTGTGCTATATTTAGTTGTGGAATCACACATGTACTATATTTATTTATGGAATCACACATGTGCTATATTTATTTATTGAAACACAAATGTGCTATATTTACTTCACTGCGACTTAGTCACTGAGACCATGAGGCAAACCTCTCGAGTTACATCGCCAACTCTGGCTCACGATTGCAAAACTGCTAGCAAAGGTTTGATGTCTGGAGGTAAATAGCCAGGGGAAGACAAAGAGTTGAATGTATGGATGGCTCGACCACATGAGATAGAGATAGAACGAACGAAAGAACGAACGAACGAACAAACTTTATTTTCAAAGGGTTAAGAATTGGGCACGCAGGCCCGTCTAACATTCTGGCCTTCTATCACTCTCTTTCATACATTATATCATTCACACATCATTCAAGGCTAACTGAAAACGGCAAAAATATAAAAGATATGCATTATAAAGGCATGGGCAAAATGCGAACATCAAAACCACACTACTCAGTAATATTAGCTAATGATGTGACACTTATTATTAGCCATGTGGAATATACTGGCCTACCATATTTATATATATATCTGTCTGTCTGTATGTCTGTCCTTTATGCGTTCACGAACGGTCCATCCGATTGAGATGAAATTTTCTACTCGTCTTCCTCTCATTCCCGCGCAGCCAACTGTCATATTTTTTTAGTCTGAAATCGGCTGCTTACTTAATATTATTTAATATTTCATTTTTTATTATAATTTCTATATTGCGAAGGGACTTAACTCTGTAAAAGTTATTTCAAGGGGCATAACTTTTAATAACTTTTCTGTATACCTTAAAGTCATATTGTTGCATCGTTTTCAAAGATTTATAAACTCTTTGTCTATAGTTATGTACCGGCATAAGAGTTATAATAAATAATGATATAATCTTTAAGGCATTTTCAAAGTTTTCATAAAAATAATGCTTTAAAAAAGCTTAAAAGTCGACAGGGTCGACTTCATTGCACCGGATTTTATCCCATATGGCTCGGTCTCTTTCCGCATCGCGGAAAGCGTCGCACAGTGCACGAACTCCGTAGCTTTTAGCGACGACCCACAGGAATCTCCGAAACATTTAACTCATAAACCGAAGGACGCGGCCCGGAATCGAACCCACAACCTTCGGAGCATGAGTCAAACGGCTTGACCACTTCGCCACAAAGAATAATGCACAATGCATAACATTGTAACTCATCTTTTCCCCGGGAAGGTTAACCCGGTCAACAAATGCCCGCAGAAGTCGGATGTGTCGGCCTAACGGCGCAAGAACGCAGCTCTGCTGTAAACAGGCACAACGCAATCACATCGGAAGAAAAAAAAACTCCGGATGAACGAAGAAGAAGAAGTAACTCATCTTTTTATTTAAAGAGCTATCTACAGTCATGTCGGTGATTAACAACATAATAAATAAATAATAGTTACCTTATCTCTACCAAGTTTGAAGATTTTATATTTCTTTACACTGTCGCCAACTCTAAGAAGAGATGGAACAACTTCAGCCATTATTAAATCTACAGGCATATGCGTTATAATCCTCCTCCTCCTCCTCTCCCCTCCTCCTCCTCCTACCCTCTTACTCTTCCCGTCCCCCTCCTCCCTCTCCCTCCTCTTCCTCCTCCATCCTCCTCCTCCCTCTTCCTCCTCCTCCCTCCTCCTCCCTCCTCCTCCCTCTTCCTCCTCCTTCCTCCTCCTCCCTCCTCCTCCCTCTTCCTCCTACTCCTACCTTCTCCCTCCTCTTAATCACTCCTCTTCCTCCCTCCTCCTCCTCTCTCCTCCTCCTCACTCCTCCTCCTCCCTTCTCCCCCTCTTCCCACCTCCTCCTTCTCCTCCCTCTTCCTCCCTCCTCCTCCATCCTCCCTTCTCCCCTCCTCTTCCCTCCTCCTCCCTCTCCTCCTCCTTCCTCCTCATCCCTCCTCCTCCTCCCTCCTCCTCCTCTCTCCTCCTCCTTCCTCCCTTTTCCTCCCTCCTCCTCCTCCCTCCTCCTCCTTCCTCGACATTAATCTTCATCCTCCTCCCTCCTCATTATTCCTCCTCCTCCTCCCCCTCCTTCTCCTCCCTCCTCCCTCCTCCTTCTCCCTCTTCCTCCCTCCTTCTTTTCCCTCCACTTCCTCCCTCCTCCTCCTCCCTCTCCCTCCTCCTCCCCCTCCTTCTCCTGCATTCTCCTCCTCCCTCCTCCTCCTCCTTCTCCCTCCTTCTTTCTCTTCCTCCTCCCTCCTCCTCCCCTCCTCCCTCTTCCTCCTCCTTCCTCTTCCTCCTTCATTGAGTCGCTAAGGAAACAAGCCCTAGTGAATGTCTGTGTCTCGAGCCATGTTATTGCTTTACTTACTGCCATGACTTCCATGGTCAGGCTACTTGTGGTTTCAGTGAAAGCACCAGAGTCCTCCTTCACAATTCTCCCTCCGGCCCGAGCTGTAAAGGCCCATGAGCTTCTCACATGTCGGACGACCGACCCATCTGTGTAGATGACCGCGTCACCGTCTAGCGAATTCTCGAAAATCAACGCTTGTACTTCAGCCTTAACAGCAGCCGGATTTTCTTGTCTGCATTTTCTATCTAGTTGGATGCAAACTGAAAAGGATGTGCAGAAGTCTGTTGGCACTTGCACCCACTCCTCGCCAGGTTCTAAGTCCTCAAGTGAACACACCTGTTGAAGAATGTCTTCGGCTTGACCCATCCACGACCGTCCTCTTTTTAACCTGCTGCCCTTCACCTTCCTAATTTCACTATGCAGTGGATGTTGTGTGTTTGCGTTAATTCTGAGGTAGGCGCGTGCCCTGCAAACTTGTATTCTCTCTTCAATGGTTGGAAAATCAAGAAGGTAGCGCATCGCCCTGCATGCTGTATCTCTTGTACATCCAAGAATAATGCGCATAGCTTCATTCTGTATCCTTTCCATCCTTTCTATCTGCTTATGGCTGAGAGTCAGGATTGCCATTGCATACTCCAAAACAGACATGACCAGCCCCTCGTACAGAAGACATAGATGGCGCTGCTCACAGTTTGCTGCCGCCATCACCCGCATCGCTGCCAAACCCCGCTTGGCCTTTGTTATCACCTGGTCTATGTGCACATTATAAGCAAGGCTTCGATCAAACCGTATCCCCAGGTAATTCATTGCCTGCGTTCTTTCCACCGTCTCTGAACACAGCATTACAGTTGGTGTTGGATTGTTGACAATATGATTATTCAACGAGAACCAAGTCACTGTTGCCTTTGTTGGGTTGACCATTGCCCCAGCTTCATCACACCAAGTACTTATGCGATTGAGTTCGGTTTGTAGTTCCACAGCAACCTCCTCTCTATCCTTACCCTGACGATACACTAAAACATCATCGGCATACGACAATGTCCTGCCAGGTCCAGTGATCTGCTCACTGGTGATTCTCACTGTGTAGGCGTTGAACAGTACCGGAGATAATGGTGATCCCTGTGGTAGGCCAGGATATATTGTTGTTGGTTCCGAAGTCCAACTGCCACATCTAAAAACTACTTTCCGTTGGTAGAGGGCTGCAGCGATCCAACTAAGGAGGAATGGACTTACGTTTAGTTCAAGAAGCTGAAACATTAAAAAATCCAGTGGTACTCTGTTGTATGCGTCCTCAAGATCAATCGCTGCAGCAACGGTTTCAGTGCCTGAGTGGAAACCTTCATAGACATCATGGGCAAAGACTGCTGCATTGGTCCAGGTTTCTCTTTTTGGACGGTACCCACCCAGGGTAGGTGGGAAAACACCTTGCCTCTCTAGTTGGCTTGATATTTTCCTGGCAATTACCTTCTCCAGCAGCTTGCCTATTGTATTCTGCATGGTTATAATTCGATATCCCTGAATTTTTTTGTGGTCTTTGTCAGGCTTCGGCAAGGGAATCAGATAGCTGTGTAACCATTCCTCCTTGATGCTAGCACTCCCTATACTGTTGTTGTACATGTCTGCTAGTTTCTCTAGCTCATTGTCGGTACACCTATTTATGTCGTCGTATCTTATGCCATCAGGACCTGGAGCACTGTTTTTTGATCGTCGAAGCACAGCCTTGATTTCTTTCACTGTCACTGTGTCTTCCTCCGAAGTGTTCTGGGCCTTGCATCTGTCTGAGGTGACCTCCTTGGCCAGATTTCGGCCTCCCATGTCTGTCTGGTTGCCCTGCTCAAGGTAGCGTTCAAAGAGGGCTTTGCCCTTGTCCTCGTCAGTCCTCTGCCAGGTGAGGTCAGCACCTTGGAAGTCTGAAATGCTCTTATTCTTGACTACACCACTCATGCTTTTATGTAGTCGCCAGAACAATTTCAGTGACTTGTCTGTGCTTACTCTTTGACACACCTCTGCCCATTTTTCGCTTTTAACCACCTTGACCAGTTTTTTGAAATAGCTTACTTTTGTGTGCATCTCTCTTTCTAAGTGCAAGCAGGGACTAGGATGACCAGCTCTGTTCTTCTTGGCATTTTGCCATCTCCTTACAGCACTACGCTTATCCACCCAAGCCTTCTCCACCTCGAAACTCCACCACGGTGGCTGCTCCCAGCTTTTTTTCCTGCCCTGAAACGTTCTGCGCTTGTCACGTCTTATTTTACTCACCACATCTTGCCCTGTACTGTCATACTGGAACGTCTTTACCTTTAGCTTGTGCTGCCTGGTTCTGCCTTTCTCCACCAATATGCTGCACGGGTGGTGGTCGCTGCCATGGTGTCCTAGGACACCCCATCTACACACTGTAGTGAGTGAAGGTGAAACTAGCGCCAGATCAATAGCACTGTCCTCATCGCCTGGACGGCTTGCTGTCCTGGTGACACAGCCACTGTTAATACAAACCAGGTCGATGGTTTCCAGTGCAGTCTCGAGCTCCTCCCCTTGTGTATTGGAGGAAGTGTTTCCCCATGCTCTGCCCTTAGCGTTGAAGTCACCACAGAAAATAACATTTCTCTCTTGGCCCTAATATGCCACTTAAGCACTGCCACTTCTGGGCGTCCATACTCGCATTGCGGGCATAAACATTAACCAACACGAATGGTATACTGGAATGAACTCTCAACGCCTGTATTTGTATATCGTCACTGTCCCAACTGGACATGTCTAGCTCTGACGCCACCATGCTGTCGCGAACGAGAATCGCCGTTCCCAGATGTCGTCTGTTGTAGAAACATTTGAAGCCGGCAATTCGGAGTAGCTGATCGCCCAGTCTCGTCTCCTGGAGTGCTACAATGTCGTTCCTGTAAACTAGGGTTTCTAAAATAGAGCCCCGTTGTTTTACACTGGCACAGTTCCAATATAGAATACGGATGTTCCTGAGTCCTAGACGGTGACACTTGAGTCTAAAACGCCTCAAACCTCCGCGCTTACCTTGTTTCTTTGTCCCTGCGCGGCTACCACGCCGCTTCGGTATGTTGACTGCTGGCCCATCGGAAAACACACGTTGTTCCGCCATGTTGAAAAAACGTAAACACAGACTGATTTGAACCACACACGCTGCTGAAAATTCACTCAAGGATGGCTTCGCTCGATGCACGAACTCCGTAGCACCCGCGCAGATCTTGAGTAGAAACTCCTGGTTTTACATCCTGGCACACCAATTACACGCCAGAGATGAATAAATCCATCCCCGTCGCGAAAAAGTTAACGAACACAAAACAACACGACCGTCCGTCGCCATCTTGAAAACCGGAAAGCGACTCAATGAACATGATCAAGAGGATAGAGGAGGGGTCGATCCGAAGAGAGTGGTTGCTGCCTCTGAAGCGGTCTAGGCTGGCAAAGATTAGTTTCATCTTCGTGCCAGGTCATGCGGGAGTACAAGGAAATGAGCGGGCTGACAAGCTCGCAGGTGAGGCTACTGTGGAGGGCGGACGCGCCATGGACCAGGCTGACATTCTGAATGCTCTACGAGAAGTGAGACTTTTGCGAGAACCAAGTGATGACTGGGAATCTACAACAATGGCCAGACTGCGGGAGCAGCAAATTAAAAGAGGGGTGGCCAAACAAGAACACTACGCAGGAAGCCAAAGAAGATTGATAAACCAACACAGAACTGGCGTCGTTAGCCGCTACACGCTGCGGGATTTGCTGAGGAGGGGATCCGAGCACTTATGGACTGAATGGTTCGATGTGCAACGAGGATGATCTGTCGACTAACTAACTAACTAACTATCTTCCTCCTTCTCCCTCCTCGTCACTTCTCCTCCTCCTCCTCTCTCCTCCTCCTCCCTCCTCCTCCCTCTCCCTACTCCCTCCTGCTCCTCCCCCTCCTCTTCCTGCGTTCTCCTCCTCCCTTTTTCTCCCTCCTCCTCCTTCTCCCTCCTCATCCCTCTTCCTCCTCCCTCTTCCTCCTCCCTCTTCCTCCTCCCACTCCTCCCTCTTCCTCCTCCTTCCTCCTCCTTCTCCCTCCTCCTCCCTCCTCCTCCCTCCTCCTCTCTCCTCCTCTCTCCTCTTCCTCCCTCTTCCTCCCTCTCCCTCCTCCCGCCTCCTCCTCCTCCTGCGTTCTCCTCCTCCCTCCTTCTCCCTCCTCCTTCTCCCTCCTCTTCCCTCTTGCTCCTCCCTCTTTCTCCTCCGCCTCCTCCCCTCCCTCCTCCTTCCTCCTCCTCCCTCCTCCTCCTCCCTCCTCCTCATCCCTCCTCTTCCCTCCTCCTCCCTCCTCCTCCCTCCTCCTCCTCTTTCCCCCCTCCTCCTCCTAATCCCTCCTCCTCCCTCCTCCTCCCTCCTATTCCTCCCTACTCCTCCTCCTCCCTCCTCCTCCTCCCTCCTCCTCCCTCCTCCACCCTCTTCCTCCTCCTACTCCTCCTTTTTCGTCTTCTGCTGCTGCTGCTGCCGCCGCTCCATTTACCCAAGTTAATTGTTGGGGGAAGATGTAAAGATCTTTCAAGTGCTCTTTCTAATGCTTTTTGTAAGTTGGTCTTCGTTTATCTAAGGTTGTTCTAACTGCAACCAATAAATGATTAGACATTGCTCCTCCTCCTTCTCCCTCCTCATCCCTCTTCCTCCTCCCTCTTCCTCCTCCCTCTTCCTCCTCCCACTCCTCCCTCTTCCTCCTCCTTCCTCCTCCTTCTCCCTCCTCCTGCCTCCTGCCTCCTCCTCCTCTCTCCTCCTCCCACCTCCTCCTTCTCCTCCCTCTTCCTCCCTCCTCCTCCCTTCTCCCCTCCTCTTCCCTCCTCCTCCCTCTCCTCCTCCTTCCTCCTCATCCCTCCTCCTCCTCCCTCCTCCTCCTCTCTCCTCCTCCTTCCTCCCTTTTCCTCCCTCCTCCTCCTCCCTCCTCCTCCTTCCTCGACATCAATCTTCCTCCTCCTCCCTCCTCATCATTCCTCCTCCTTCTCCCCCTCCTTCTCCTCCCTCCTCCTTCTCCCTCCTCCTTCTACCTCCTCCTCCTCCTCTCCACCTCCTCCCTCCGCCAGGATGCCAGCATCAACATTGTCTTCTAAAGTTCTCAATATGTCATGGAATTGTGGCAGATCTATGGCCAGGATGCCAGCGTCAACATTGTCTTCTAAAGTTCTCAATATGTCATGGAATTGTGGCAGATCTATGGCCAGGATGCCAGCATCAACATTGTCTTCTTAAGTTCTCAATATGTCATGGAATTGTGGCAGATCTATGGCCAGGATGCCAGCATCAACATTGTCTTCTAAAGTTCTCAATATGTCATGGACTTGTGGCAGATCTAAGGCCAGGATGCCATCATCAACATTGTCTTCTAAAGTTCTCAATATGTCATGGAATTGTGGCAGATCTATGGCCAGGATGCCAGCATCAACATTGTCTTCTAAAGTTCTCAATATGTCATGGAATTGTGGCAGATCTATGGCCAGGATGCCAGCATCAACATTGTCTTCTAAAGTTCTCAATATGTCATGGAATTGTGGCAGATCTATGGCCAGGATGCCAGCATCAACATTGTCTTCTAAAGTTCTCAATATGTCATGGACTTGTGGCAGATCTAAGGCCAGGATGCCATCATCAACATTGTCTTCTAAAGTTCTCAATATGTCATGGAATTGTGGCAGATCTATGGCCAGGATGCCAGCATCAACATTGTCTTCTAAAGTTCTCAATATGTCATGGAATTGTGGCAGATCTATGGCCAGGATACCAGCATCAACATTGTCTTCTAATGTTCTCCATATTTCATGGCCTTATGGCAGATCTATGGCCAGGATGCCAGCATCAACATTGTCTTCTAAAGTTCTCAATATGTCATGGAATTGTGGCAGATCTACGGCCAGGATGCCAGCATCAACATTGTCTTTTAAAGTTCTCAATATGTCATGGACTTGTGGAAGATCTATGGACAGGATGCCAGCGTCAACATTGTCTTCTAAAGTTCTCAATATGTCATGCCTTGTGGCAGATCTATGGCCAGGATGCCAGCATCAACACTGTCTTCTATAGTTCTCCATATTTCGTGGCCTTGTGGCAGATCTATGACCAGGATTCCAGCATCAACATTGTCTTTTATAGTTCTCAATTTTGCATGGCCTTGTGGCAGATCTATGGCCAGGATGCCAGCATCAACATTGTCTTCTAAAGTTCTCAATATTTCATGGACTTGTGGCAGATCTATGGCCAAGATGCCAGCATCAACATTGTCTTCTATAGTTCTCCATATTTCATGGACTTGTGGCAGATCTATGGCCAGGATGCCAGCATCAACATTGTCTTCTAAAGTTCTCCATATTTCATGGACTTGTGGCAGATCTATGGCCAGGATGCCAGCGTCAACATTGTCTTCTAAAGTTCTCAATATGTCATGGACTTGTGGCAGATCTATGGACAGGATGCCAGCGTCAACATTGTCTTCTATAGTTCTCCATATTTCATGGAATTGTGGCAGATCTATGGCCAGGATGCCAGCATCAACATTGTCTTCTAAAGTTCTCCATATTTCATGGACTTGTGGCAGATCTATGGCCAGGATGCCAGCATCAACATTGTCTTCTAAAGTTCTCCATATTTCATGGACTTGTGGCAGATCTATGGCCAGGATGCCAGCATCAACATTGTCTTCTAAAGTTCTCAATATGTCATGGACTTGTGGCAGATCTATGGCCAGGATGCCAGTCTGTCGGCCCAGTGGCCATGGCTTCTAATCAGCGTTGATCCAGGCTCCCAGGTCAATCCAACATGAAATGGGTACCATGAACTTGTGAAGAAGTAAAGGCGGTGGTCGTTATATTGACCACATTTCCCCTGTGTACCCACTAGCCTATACAACTATGGAACTAGCTCATGTACCCACACGTCTCTTCACCTGTTAAAGGGGCTCTTATTTCGACCATGTCAACTATGGTTGGCATTTGTCGTCGAGGTTGATAGACGACAGTTTGTAAAATGGAGTTATACCTCTCCATAACACAAAACCTGGGATGAGTTTAGAGACCATGTGATGCCCATGCAGCATGATACCTCTCTCGGTCTGTCTAGTGTACTCCAGAGGAAAGGTAACAACAATATATATTAGCGGCAATGTACACTGATGATCCTGGTTTTGTGGAGCACAAATGAACTAAGTGAAATGAAATCAGTGGCCACCAGATTGCTACAGAGAGCTGTAGATACATTTGTTGCATGGGCGGATAGATGGTGCGTCAGCATAAACATTGACGCGTGCAGCACCACTCTATTTACCCTCTATCCAAAACAAAAGGCAGGGATAATCCAGATAAATGGAACACCCCCAAGAGAACATAAAGAACCTACATACCTTGGTGTAACATTCGACGACAGGCTGACATGGAGAAAACACATCAGAAAAGCAGTACCAAAAGCCAGAAGGAAAATAACTATCCCGAGAAAGCTAAGTGCAACCACATGGGGAGCTAGTGGGAAAATTCTTAGCAAAGTTTATCAACAGAGCGTACCACCACGCCTGGAACACGGGTCAACTGCGTGGTGTTCAGAATAAAAAAAACACACTACAAGAGCTGGACAAAGTGCAAAAATCAAGCTTTTAGAGTCATCACAGGAGGGATGAGATCAACCCCTATAGTAGCAATGGAGAAAATGGGGAGGACGCAAGCACTGAGAAAACGTAGAGATACAAAAACACTAATACAAAATCAAATCAAATCAAATCAAATTAACTTTATTAGGGTTACAAATTGGGCGCGCAGGCCCGTCTTACATTCGGCCCTTCCAATCACTCGTCTTTCATTCATCAAGAGCATTATACATTTACATAGGAAGAAAAATAAACATTGTGAAATGAATGTTGTAAACATAAACAAGGCAAATTACTATGTTATGAGGCCCATCTCCCACCTACCCATACATCACCCCACCCACACACACACCCCCACCTACCCACACACACGCACACCAAGGGACACATACATACCCCACCAACCGACCCATCCCCCTTCCGCACATCCCCCACCCACACACTCTCCCCTCACCTGTTCCCCCAACCAAAACACACTCGCCACCCACAAACATTCCCCCACCAACCCACACATCCCACGCCCACCCACATACACATCCTAACCCACACATCCTCTCCCCATCCACACCTCAAACCACCCATCCCCCAGCCACATCTCCATTGACCATATATTCACCACCCACGCACACAATCACCCACCAACCCACACATCGCACATCCACTCACACATCCCCAAACCATACACACACATCCATACCAACTGACATCTCCCTACCCCCCCCCCCCCCAACACACACATCTCCCTAACCACCAATACATCCCCAATCCACACACACACACACCCCACACACCCACACATACATCCTCCACCCACCCATACATGCCTTAACCCAATCCCCCACTACACAATCCCCCACCCGCACATCACATACATTCCCTACCACGCAATATTCCCAACCCACGCACCACACACACACATATCCCTCACCAACACATCCCACACCCACATACCACCACACATCCCCACCTACACACTACACACATATTCCCCTCCACACTTTACACTACCTAACCCCCCACATATCCCTCCCCCAAAACCCACATACCA
>JACEFZ010006996.1:0-11522 GCA_014155875.1 Cepaea nemoralis
TATTTAAGGTTTACTAATTACCATATCTCTGCTCCCGATCCAAGAAGACGGACTCCTCTATGTTCGCTGTCAGGTAGAACTCAAACGCTAGGAGTCTGTGTTAATTGAAATGCTCCTCCACCGATCACGCACTTCAGGGAGTTTCTTCTTCCAACGTCTCAGTAACTTCAACCCCTGGTTGGGCCCCTACCAGCCTTGAACCTTCTCTTCACCTGATAACAGGGCACATCAAGCGACGTCTTGAAAACTGTAGCTCACTAAAGCGATAATTTGGGTCCCCTCTTCAGTAGGTCGGCAGCCCAGTCTGCCCCTCCCACCTCCGAGAGTTCCATAACGATATCGCCTCTGTTGATGAGCTTCTCATTTCTTCTTATTTTTCAAATGAGCGATTGACTTGTTTCCTCAGACTCTCAAGGTCACGATTCAACGGCTTTCAGTTCGCTCCAGGCAATCTTGATGCGAAAGTAGATAACTGCTCTCTCAGTACAACGTCTCTACTTGATTCTATTTGCCTTGAAGTTTCTTTTTCCTGAGCCTCTTATTTCGAAGGATCCAGAAAAAACGTGCTGGTTTTTCCCACTTCTTTTGCTCAGCAAGATGATAACCATTGCACAGCAACCCGCCCTGGCAAGCCGGTTTTCATATCTCAGCTGATAACGACTGCCTGTACAGCGAGGATTCTTGATAAGAGGTCCGTACAGCGAGGATTCTTGATAAGAATACTTACAGACAACCAGCCCCTAGCCGGGCTTTTGGCTGCTGTAACTCTCACAGACGACGTAGTGGCCATTTTTCAAACTCGTTTGAACGTTCAATATAAGTGTAGAACCGTGCCGTAACCCTGTCTCTGGGCAATTGATGCGAGCAGAACAAAGATCTTCACAATTTTGGAGTTACTTCGATGTTTTACATGGACAGCGTTTTGAGATTCTGCGACAATCCAGGTTCCGATCCTGAGTCGTGGGCACCATTTAGTCCTCTATAACAAAGCATACACATAGAGGACCAACGAGTTCTCTGGTTAAGTATAAATGGAGTTTTATTTCACATTGATGACCACTACAACAATCTTATTACAATTCCGTAATATTGGTGACCTCTCTCCTCCAGTCCCAGATGTTTTCTGACTGCCCTAACAACAAGCTACGTCACGACTTGAGCATCTTTCTTCCCATTCCATCCTGATGCTCAAGCGTGCTGTAGCTTTGCCCACCTAACTTATACATTCTGCTACACTCCCCTTCCCGTTCCCGACTATCTATCTGTCTGTCTGTCTATCTGTCTGTCTGTCTGACTCGGCCCGGCTTCGCACAGCCCCTGATGGGGAGCATCTCATTTAATTCATATAAGTAGTCATATAAGTTCCCGTTGCCGTCTGTCTGTCTGTCTGTCTGTCTGTCTGTCTGTCTGTCTGTCTGTCTGTCCGTCCGTCCCTCCCTCTCTGTCTGTCTGTCTGCCTGTCTGTCTAATCATTTGTTGGTTGCAGTTAGAACAACCTTAGATAAACGAAGACCAACTTACAAAAAGCATTAGAAAGAGCACTTGAAAGATCTTTACATCTTCCCCCAACAATTAACTTGGGTAAATGGAGCGGCGGCAGCAGCAGCAGAAGAAGAAGAAAAAGGAGGAGTAGGAGGAGGAGGAGGAAGAGACTGGAGGAGGAGGGAGGAGGGAGGAGGGAGAGGGAGGAGGGAGGAAGAGTTAGGCGGAGAGAGGAGGAGGGAAGAGGAGGGAGGGGAGGGAGGAGGAGGAGTAGGGAGGAATAGGAGGGAGGAGGAGGGATTAGGAGGAGGAGTGGGGAAAGAGAGAAGGAAGGAGAAGGGAGGAGGAGGGAGGAGGAAGGAGGAGGAGAGAGGAGGAATGGGAGGAGGAGGGAGGAGGGAGGGAGAAGGAGGAGGAGGAGGAAGGAGGAGGGAGAAGGAGGGAGAAGGACGGAGGAAGAGGGGGGAGGAGGGAGGAGGAGAGGGGGGAGGGAGTTAGGAGGTGGGATTATCTGAGAGGAGAATATCAGGTAGGAGTATTGAGTTATAGGAGGTTGGAGTAGGATTTAGATAGGAGAGGAATGAGGAGATTGACGAGATGTTTAGGTGATTGGTTATCTTTTGTATTATGTAGATTTTAAGTTTTAGTTTATTGTTTTCTTGTGTATAGGGAATTATGCTTATTTATTACTTGGTATTCTCTATTCTTCATTCTTCTCTTCGGTAGATTTCTATTATGTTACGTGCTTTTCTTTCTCTTTCTGTCTAATTATTCTTTTCTGTCTTTCTTCTTTCTTCTTTTTGGTCCTCCTTTCTTTTCTTTTTCTGTCCTGTTCTTCTCTTTTCTTCTTCTTCTTCTTTTTTCTTTTTCTTTATTCTTTTTCCTCTTCTTCTTTTCTTCTTCTTTCTTCTCTTTCTTCTTCTTCTTCTTAGTCTTCTTTTTCTTCTTCATTCCTCTTTCTTCTTCTCTTTCTTCTTCTCTTCTTTCTCTTTCTTCTTTCCTCTGCCTCTTTTTTCTTCTTCTTCTTTGACTAGCTATTAGGCTTTAACGCATATGCCTGTAGATTTAATAATGGCTGAAGTTGTTCCATGTCTTCTTAGAGTTGGCGACAGTGTAAAGAAATATAAAATCTTCAAACTTGATAGAGATAAGGTAACTATTATTTATTTATTATGTTGTTAATAACCGACATGACTGTAGATAACTTCTTAAGCATAAAAAGATGAGTTACAATGTTATGCATTATGCATTATTTTTATGAAAACTTTGAAAATGCCTTAAAGATTGTACCATTATTTATTATAACTCATATGCCTGTACATAACTATAGACAAAGAGTTTATAAATCTTTGAAAACCATGCAACAATATGACTATAAGGTATAAAAAAATGTTATTAAAAGTTATGCCCCTTGAAATAACTTTTACAGAGTTAAGTCCCCTTGATATATAGAAATTATAATGAAAAATGAAAAATTAAATAATATTAAGTAAGTAGCCGATTTTACACTAAAAAAATATAACAGTTGGCAGCGCGAGAATGAGAGGAAGACGTGTAGAAAATTTCATCTCAATCGGATGGACCGTTCGCGAACGCATAAAGGACATACACACCCACACACATCCTTTTTTATATATAAGATGTACAAACACCTTCCATCAAGTAAATGGCACTTGTTGAACTTCCGATAGTCCGGCTTGGGCTATGGGACAGCAAGGATGTGGACTTTTTCAGTGGGTGGCTGGTTTATAAGATGGCTGGCTTTACTTGAAGTTTAGTTTGTCGTTTTAGTTTATATTTCTAAGTCTCTCTCTCTCTCTCTCTCTCTCTCTCTCTCTCTCTCTCTCTCTCTCTCTCTCTCTCTCTCTCTCTCTCTCTCTCTCTCGTGTTGTTGTTTTTGCTCTGTTTCAGTTAGTTAGTTAGTTTGTCGAAAGATCATCCTCATTGCACATCGAACCATTCAGTCCATAAGTGCTCGGATCCCCTCCTTGGCAAATCCCGCAGCGTGTAGCGGCTAACGACACCAGTTCTGTGTTGGTTTATCAATCTTCTTTGGCTTCCTGCGTAGTGTTCTTGTTTGGCCACCCCTCTTTTAATTTGCTGTTCTCGCAGTCTGGCTATGGTTGTAGATTCACAGTCATCACTTGGTTCACGCAAAAGTCTTACTTCTCGTAGAGCATTCAGAATGTCAGCCTGGTCCATGGCGCGTCCGCCCTCCACCGTAGCCTCACTTGCGAGCTTGTCAGCCCGCTCATTTCCTTGTACTCCCGCATGCCCTGGCACGAAGATGAAACTAATCTTTGCCAGCCGAGACCGCTCCAGAGGCAGCAACCATTCTCTTCTGATCGACCCTTCCTCTATCTTCTTGACCATGTTCATTGAGTCGCTAAGGAAACATGCCCTAGTGAATGTCTGTGTCTTGAGCCATGTTATTGCTTTGTTTCAACGAAGAGTAACACATTCGCTATCTACCCCCACCCTTTTCCACCAAACATACACACACAAATGCACATACATCAACCATCCACACAGTCGTCATCTATATGATCAATCCCCAAGCTGCACACACACACACACACACACACACACACACACACACACACACACACACCACACACACTGACCAAGCCCACATACCATACACCACACACATTGATTGATTGATTGATTTAGGAATCGACATCACAGCATTCGGGGCATTCCCATAAGCGCTCCGTCCCCATCCTCAGCAGCCAGCGAAAAGTTCCAACACCAATAGTACCAGTAGCAATCTGATTATACGTCCGTTTCGCCTTTCCTCTGAACGTCTAGCGTCGGCCAGATCCCCTCGTCACTCCTCACTGTCTCATTCTTGCCAGACCATGGTGATCCATTTGCTCCTCCGAGGTGTACACGTGCTCCCACAAGGCCGCAACCACGTCTGCCTTGTCATGCATCAATACTCCACCAAGTACAAACCATCAATACTCCACCACCACACACATTGACCAAGCCCACACCCCCACACACAAACCATACACGGCACACACTGACCAAGCCCACACACCATACACCTCACATACTGACCAAGCCCACACACCCACACACAAACCATACACAGCACACACTGACCAAGCCCACACACC
Source organism: Cepaea nemoralis (assembly GCA_014155875.1). Classification (NCBI taxonomy): domain Eukaryota; kingdom Metazoa; phylum Mollusca; class Gastropoda; order Stylommatophora; family Helicidae; genus Cepaea; species Cepaea nemoralis. The sequence continues at coordinate 4,608 of JACEFZ010006996.1, forward strand.
ATAACCGCACACACTGACCAAGGCCAGACATCCATGACGTCATCTGCTGGGTTACCGATTCATCACAAAACAATTTATGCTTTGCTGGACTAAAGTAAACAAATGTCGGCTTAATAGTGGATTCCGAATTGTTCAGTAATGTAAAATGGTGGGAATTGGTAACAATTACACCGCTTCTCTTATCTTAATTTTTCAGCCTGCTTAAAACAAATTTAAATCTTTGCTTAAATATCCACTTAACAGTAATAGCAGCTGCGAGAACAGTGAAGAGAGCACTGAAGTACCAGCATAATGGGCCAATTTCAAACCCTGTTCTAGAATGGGCTCCGACAGCATGCAACTCTGAGATCGATGCGATGCGTACCATATATTTCTGTTGTGTGGAAAGTTGGCGAGGAAAGGATCTGATCACTTTACATCACAATAACGCGACCTAGTATATGTCATTGCCAACATTTCACACACCATCGACAGTATTTGCCATGAGATTACGTTCACTTTTATACAAATGATTACACACATTTTACATTGCGCTTCGTTTGTTTTGTTTTTCAGGTGAGAACATTCAAAGCTACTCTAGCGTTTTATCTTGAATAGCTCATCAATCACTGTCTTCAGTTCCGAGATGTAATACTTTCATCAGTGCTCAAGCATGACGGGTATGCCATTATCAACCCTCAGAATGTACCGCGTCTTTGGTGTTCGACAACAAGGAGAATACAGGAATAGCAATAAAGAGTGTTTAGACCTGCTAGGATACAATTATCGATACCAAACAACAAAAAGAAGCCACATCACAATTTAGTATCGTACAACAACGATGAAAACAGTGTTTCAGCGAATCGCATTTCGTTTTGAGTTCACTTCATGAACTGAAGTTTGTGACAGCGTATACACACATATGTACGCAGGCTGCTTGCGGTCATGTAACACAGGACAGCACATGAGCGGTAATCACGTATTTCTGTAGTTGCGTCCTTATTTCGCTATTACTTTTGGGCAAGAAGTGGTCTTCTATTGTTGCCAGGATGATGGTCTCAGCGAAAAATAAGAGTTGTAAAACACATCGCTGTGGTGTTTGCTATTTTTAGGATTTTGTGGAACACATCTCTTTCGTGTTTGCTGTTTGTTTCAAGGATTTGTGGAACATACTGACCAGTAATAATAGCCATATTCGATCGTCAGTCAGATTGCTGCCGTGTTCATATTTCATAGTTGTTCTTGGTCTTTGAACTTTGAACAGTTGATGGTTTTTTTTTTCCCGGTCATCAATTATTAATCCTTCGTGTAGAACAAGAACAGGACAACATCAGTAAAACGTTGTTTCTGCCGGGTGTGAATTATCTTCACAAATAGTTTGTCGCCAAGGCCAAAACACTGAAACTATATGGTCATCAGGCTGCTGATGTTAATGATAAACCAGGCGATTAAGAAGCCGGGACGTCTTGGCGTCTGCTTATTGTGCTTTATTGTATGTAGAAACAAAGTGTAAACTTCTGATGTCGGTATTATACAGAACATGTGTGTGTGTGATTGTTCGAGCTGAAAATTGTAGCCTTTGTAGCAGCTATTACCTTCACCTATAAGGGTATTCTAGTAGCAGACAATCATAAAACTGGGCTTAACTGCCGATGAATGGAAAGAACATCATGTGGGTACCAATGACGTGGAGGAAGAGGAAATATGTCGTGACTCAGATTGGTTGTTGCTGTCGGAGGGAAAGCTATAGTGGTAAGTCACTTAATGAGAAAATCATCACGTTGTGGTATATTTTTGTTTGAGAAAATCTGATATTTATGTGTGTGTGTATATCTTTCTGGTAGTAAACATAGATGTTCATAGAGAGAAAGAAACATACTAGTGTTTGCCAACGTGTGTTTGTACCTTGTTTGTGTATATGCATCTGCCTCAACTGTCCATGTCCTTCACATCTTTTCCTTATTAAACGAACACGAGAAATGAATGGCAAATGTGGTTTACAACAGATTGTAAGAACATTTCTGAAACGATAACAAGCCGACAGAATACTAGGCTTACATAATCATCATCGTCGTTGTCATCATCATCATAAGCATCACCATTTTCTGACACAGTCCTTAGACTGATCATGATCAGATCATTTTACCTCACTCAGCAATATCTTCAGTCCAGCATACATCTAGGCCTGGCCAAATCTGCATGCTTGTGTAATGTTGTTTCTTGGACATCTTGGTTTTCTCTTTACCTGGATCTTGCTCTTCAGTTTTTTCAGTAACAGATATCCAGGTCTCCCATGGGGACCAAGACATTGTTCATTTTTCCATGCTGTGCACGAATTGCGAATTTCCCCAGTCTCATAAAGAATATTCAATTTAACTCTTTATCTAGCTCACTCTTTGATTCCAAATAACACCACACATCCCAAGCTTCCAAACACCATTTAATTCAGTTAAGAGTCCATGTTTCAGTTCCCCGATAACACCTTAAAGTCGCTTAAAAGTCGACAGGGTCGACTTCATTGCTCCGGGTTTTATCCCATATGGCTCGGTCTCTTTCCGCAGCGCGGAAAGCGTCGCACAAAGCACGAACTCCGTAGCTCTTGCGACGACCCACAGGAGTCTCCGAAAAATTTAACTCGTCAACCGAAGGAGGCGACCCGGAATCGAACTCACAACCTGTGAGTTATTCCCGATAACACCACACCTCCCAAGCTTCCAAACTCCATTTAACTTACTTAAGAGTCCATGTTCCAGTTCCCCCATAATACCACACCTCCCAAGCTTCCAAACTCTATTTAACTTATTTAAGAGTCCATGTTTCAGAGACATATAGTGCTATGGGCCAGATATACGATTTTCCTATACATTCCAACATGTCAAATTTGTTGCTGAAGTTAGGAATGTTTGCTGCTCTCGAAACGTTTTTTATAAATCAGTGGCGGAAATGCAGTTAAGTGACATTTCAAATTTGCATTAATAGTTATGAAATGAAAAAAAAATAAAATAAAAAACGAACAAACATGCAATATATTAAGCACTTGACTCTGAGCGGCGAACACAAGAACACTAAAAGACCGACTGATAACATCGTCAACTAAAGGATCAGCCAGCTTGCCCTGTGTGTACGTGATATTCGAGTCCATCGGACACTAAACATCGTATGATGTTTATTTTTTGATAACCTCACAACAGAAATTCAAGGTACGAAATGGTCTTCCAAGGATGTTTACGTAACCCACATAGTACCTTGAAGAGATGGCACACTGGCATTCTTAAACAAGGTTCTCGGTTTCACCCCCACCGTGGAAGGGATTATTTCTCAATAACGCGAGCACTGAAGTATGTCGAAACTCGAAAAATATCCTTCGATTTGTTTACAGTAAAGTATCAGAGAAAATTATTGGATACTCCATTTCATTTTGCCATACTCTAGTCATGTCCTGTGATACAACATTCGAACAACATTGCATGCCATGTGATTGCTTTTAAATTATCTATGTCATTATATGTTGTATTACATAAAAGTGGTAGATGATGAAACGGTCGGCTAAAGTCCACATTGCTAGCTTACTTAATTGTATTAGTGGGCTTAAGCTTTATGTTAATTATTTCAGAGTATATATTCGTTATATTACTGGGCAAGCATATAAGTTCACAACGCTTTCTTTCTTTACTGATTTAAGCAATGAAACCATAAACAACATATTGCACACTTTGTTGTCTGCTATATTTCACTGCACCTTATAGTAAGCTAGTTTCCAACGTCAGTATAATACTCTTATTACTATATTTGAATGTCATGTTAATATTGTAATTTGCTGCAGATATTATCTATATGCTGTGACGATATTTACTATGCTTGTAAGTGAAAGCAGCACCCTCTCGAGGTGGAACTACAAGAAAGCAGACTGAGGCAATGTACAAGCATCGCACCAGCATACAGGTTAGAAACCTGAACACTGAGAAGGACATAAATAAAGTAGTTGAAGAGTTTGGGAAATGCATACTACAGGCAGCACGAGAAAAAATACCAAGAGGAGCCCGTAAACATTATAAACCCTACTGGAATAGTGAACTGGAACAGTTGCGTAATGATGTGGATGTATGTAGACAGCAAGCAGAAGCCAATCCCAGCCAAGAGCACCACAATAAATATCAGCACGCAAAAGCTAAATTTCAAAGGGCCCAGCTGCAGGCTAGACGGAAAAGCTGGCAGGAGAAAACAGAGTCACTGAACCTTGAAAGAGACACAAGGAAGTTATGGAAGCTAATAAAACAGCTTAACGATGAGGGCACAGGGAGAAACTAAAAAATTGCGCTACATAAATACGGAAACATGTTAACAGGAAAGCAAGCAGCTGACCATTTTGCGGACTCATTCGCAGAAGATAACAATATCGAAATTAGTCCAGCGAAACAATAAGAGATTCGAGAGAAATGGCAACATACAGGACAGAAGGCAATTGTACATAAGGTTATGGAGACACCTATCACATTCAGTGAATTGGAGCTAGCCATATCAAAACTTAAAATGAGAAAGTCACCAGGAGCTGATGGTATCTCCAATGAAATGATCAGGAACCTAGGAACAGAGGCCAAAGCAAAGCTGCTACAGATCTTTAATAACACATGCACTTTAGGCAGTATTCCACAAGTCTGGAGAGAAGCAATCATGATACCCCTCCTAAAATCTGGGAAATACAGTTCCATTGCCTCCAGCTACAGACCCATTAGCCTCACCAGCTGCCTCTGCAAAACAATGGAACGCGTCATCAACCACAGACTACAGTGGTACATTGAAAGTGAAAACATCCTTGTGCCACAACAGGCTGCCTTTAGGCAGTGCTATTCTACGGAAGAGCAGACAACTACCTCTCTCAAGAAGTTGAGGATGCATTCCAAGAGAAGAAGCTGGTACTTGCGGCTTGGATTGATCTGATGAAAGCCTTTGACAAAGTCTGGAAAGAAGGTCTGATGAAGAAACTGAGAAACTGTAAAGTCAATGGAAGAATGTACAAATCGGTGACAGCATACTTGCACAGCAGAAAAGCCCGAGTACAGATAGGCGGTCTCAAGTGCAAGAAAGTACTATTGTGTCACGGTGTTCCCCAGGGCGGAGTCCTGTCCCCAACACTTTTTCTAATCTTCATCAATGATCTTGTTGTTAATCTACCCGATGGCATTACAGCGGCAATGTACGCTGATGACCTGGTTTTGTGGAGCGCAAATGAACATGCATCAGTGGCCACCATATTGCTACAGAGAGTTGTAGATACATTTGTTGCATGGGCAAATAGATGGTGTGTCAGCATAAACACTGACAAGTGCAGCACCACTTTATTTACCCTTTCTCCGAAACAAAAGGCAGGGATCATTCAGATAAGGAACACCCCTAAGAGAAGATAAAGAACCAACATACCTTGGTGTAACATTCGACGACAGGCTGACATGGAGAAAACACATAAAAAAGCAGTAGCAAAAGCCAGAAGGAAAATAGCCATCCTGAGAAAGCTAAGTGGAACCACTTGAGGAGCCAGTGGGAAAATACTTAGCAAAGTTTGTCAACAGAGCATACGACCACACTTGGAATACGGATCAACTGCGTGGTGTTCAGCATCAAAAACCACATTATAGGAGTTGGACAAGTGCAAAATCAAGCTCTTAGAGTCATCACAAATCAAATCAAATCAAATCAACTTTATTAGGGTCACAAATTGGGCGCGCAGGCCCGTCTTACATTCGGCCCTTCCAATCACTCGTCTTTCATTCATCAAGAGCATTATACATTTACATAGGAAGAAAAATAAACATTGTGAAATGAATGTTGTAAACATAAACAAGGCTTATTAACATGTTATGAGGCCCATCTCCCACTTATCCATACATCACCCCACACACACACCCCCACCTACCCACACACACGCACACCAGGGACACATACATATCCCACCAACCGAACCCATCCCCCTCGCGCACATCCCCCACCCACACACACTACCCTCATCTGATCCCCCAACCAAAACACACTCGCCACCCACAACATTCCCCCACTAACCGACACATCCCACGCCCATCAACATCCTAACCACAGGAGGGATGAGATGAACCCCTATAGTAGCAATAGAGAAAATGGGGAGGACACAAGCTCTAAGAGAACGCAGAGATACAAAAGCACTAATACAAGCAGAAAAGTTCCTCAGCTTGCCAGGCCACCCTATGAAGAACCGATTTGAAAACTTAGCTATGGGGCGGTTGAAAAGATGTAATTTGATCACCAGGCCAAACAACTCTGCAGAGAAACCGTCGATGTTCCCACAGTTGGTATCCCCCTGACAACTATTCCAGAGCGAACCCCGTGGAAGGATGAACATAGACTATCGCTACAAATCCAGACAAAAGTGAGAGGAATATTTGACAAGGAAGAACAGAACAGTGCACAGCGCAGAACAGTCACTCTCAGCTTCCTTGATGACGAATACCCACAGGACCTCTGGATCCGAGTATACACAGATGGGTCAGCACAAAATGCTGTTAGAAATGGAGGAGCGGGAGTGTACATAGAATACCCAAATAATACTAGAGACACGGCCAGAGTTCCAACAGAAAAGTACTTGCCATAACTATGATGCTGAAATTGAGGCAATCAAGATAGCCACAGAGAAATTACAAAATACCAGCCATGGTACACAACCTGTGGTGATATTGACAGATGCAAAATCCGTAATAGAGGCGCTCCTGTCTGGGAATTGCCAGTTCTAAGGACACTACTGTCTGAACTTAGCAGTCAGCGTAAGGTCACCATAACAGTGGATACCATCCCACTGCGGAGTCCCCGGAAACGACAGAGCTGATCGATTGGCTAAGGAAGGAGCAAAAGAAGAACAACCTGATGTGTCCATTACATACCACCAAAAAAAAAAAAAAGTAAAAACCAAAA
>JACEFZ010006997.1:0-11919 GCA_014155875.1 Cepaea nemoralis
TGATGATGATGATAATAATTCCGTTAGCTGTGAGGAGGTAGCTCTTGACACCCAAGGTCTTCCTAACAAAGGCACAGGTCCTCCTCAATTGCGGCAGTGAAGTGTAAAGTGTGTTGTCGATGGCAGGCTGTAGCAGAAATAACTTGTCCCTATTTGCCAGTTCATCAGTGGTGAGGAAAGCCAAACAGAATAACAAAACTGACAGAAGGATGATGAATAATCTCAGATGCATGTCCTATACTTCCTGTAGGAAACAATTATCCTGGGCTACTGTTGCCCCAGAACGCCTCCCTTCTAGGGTCAAAGTGCACTCATACCCACCACGAGTGCATGACATAACACTCAGCACCTACTCCTCAATCTCTACAAATCTACCATGTTAACTTCTTACACACTGCTGTCTGAACATGGCCTGTACTACAGAAATTATTTCCATTGCCAGGTGCAGCTGTAATTATCCTTGAAGCACAGAATATGTAAAGGCCAAACGCTTCACAATCCCAACAGCAGTTATGCTATTGGACAACCTTTACCCGTAACCATCTAATTTAGGATAACACCTGCCTCTCCACAAAGGTTAATGCTAAAATACGAAATTAAACAAACCAAACAACACTAACATATAGCAACTAAAAGCACAGCACTCAATACTGCTGCTGGTGTATGCCAGGAAGGTTTCCAGGGCATGAGCAAATGAAGGCTCCTGGCCAAAGCATCCGCCAGGTGGTGCACAGGTTTTTCATTTTACCTCAACTATATACAACTCTGCCTTACTGAGTTACTGAGCATTAGAACACAGGTCCCTGTATGGCATGAGGAAATATTCCAACCCTTTGGGCACCACACATATCTGATTATAACAGAATAATTAAGAAAACATGTGGAAAAGTATTAAGTGGCAATATTTATTATCTTTAGTAAGCACTACAAAGCGGGGGATGGGGAGGGAGGGAGGAGACAGAGACACAATTGTTTCCCACTTGGACCAATATGGAATTGCACTAATTAAAGTCGACCATTTAGTTCTTCTTATAGTTCATGTCATGTGGTGATCATGCCTGTCCACAACCTCCTGTCTTGTGAACTGCCAGTCATTTCTGATATAGATGTTCCTCCATGCCATGATGTCAAACTGTCCAGCATCTTCTCTTTGGTCTCCCCTTGTCTCTCCTCCTCTCCAACATTCCCACTGTCATGACGCACTCCTGTTTTGTCCCTCTCAGTAAGTACCAGTGACAAATCTGCTCAATGTATGGATTTGAGACAAGGTATGGCATGTCATGACAGTTTAATAAACTTAAAGACTGGTATATGTTACTAAACATGTCACTCCAGCATACATTTATTTCTGTGATTGCCCATAAACTTCTCCTTGAACAATTAAATATGATAGTTTCTCCCTTTAATTCCGTATTCACATAAGTGATTAATATGCTGTAAATATTAAACTAATTTTTTGGTTTTCTGCCAAGCCACCTACAAATTAAGATCCACAAGTACATCTACAAAAACACAATGACTGCATCAAATCTTTCCCAAAAGAATCTACTGTTTTCTAAGACACCCATTTTTTATTTGTTTTTGTTCTGATGAAATAATTAGCCAAGTTTTCATTTTACATTAATTCCATTTGTTTCATACTCCAAAATTCTTCAGTGTGACTAAAGCCAAAATTCTGCTTTAAATTTTATGTGAAACACAAATGTTTTAAAACTATGTTCGTAAACTATGCAGCACTTAGTACCGGATCAATCTTTCGTCAACTCTTTGTCCACTGGCTTCACTTGTTGTTCTGCCAAGTTTAAGTTGAATGTTTTTCAACAAAATGTCACTTTAAACCACACACAAAGCCAAAAAACGGCACAATATTTACAGAAAATTGGAAACATACCAAAGCCAGCAATTATTGTTTATCATTCTCAAAGAGCGGGTGACCAGTACTCAGGGCAAAATTTCCCAACATTAATGATGGATAGCCAGTAACTTTGACCACACTTTTTTGTTTTGTACTGTCCTATGTAAGTTTTTAAAAAACTCTTAACTAGGAGCAACATGAATATAATTGTTAATTTAAAAAGTGGAAATAACAGATCCTTAAGCTTGAAAATAAAAGAAAGCTAAGAAAAAGTATAGAATTCTACAGCTAGCATGTGAAAAAGCTGATGCTCTTTCAAAATTAACCCTGATAACCTTGTTCGTGTAAAGAAATAACTTACACCCAATGTCCAAGAAGTAATTTATAACTAAAATATTAAATAATAAAAATATAATAAATAATTGCATATGATGTGTCCTTTATTTCTATACGATGTAAGAAGTACATAATTTTTTACCAGTGTCATACTTTCAAGGTGTAATTATTGATGTGGATTAATGATGCTCTGAAATATTAACAGGTGCCACAAAAACATTAAAGTAAAAGTATTTCCTCAACAGTCACTCCGTGTTCTCAAACACATTAGCATATGGTACTGCACTGGTAGTCCTGCATAGCGGTAATCAGGGTTTTCATCATGCTTGGCGCAACTTTGTGATAGCAAATCTTTCTATGTCATCCAGGCTTAGGCTGTATAAGTTTCGTTCAAATTCCTGAAACAAAACAATCAAATTAAAAGAATGGAAGAAAGTTCCTGAAAAAAAAAAAAATTAAATTAAAAGAATGGAAGAAAGTCTTCTTTTGAGTAAAGAAATTTGTGTAAATGACATCTCTCATGTTTCAACAGTTCATTTTTTATGACAGTTGCTTTCCTTTCTGTCTTTGCTTCTCAAACTGAAAGTAAAACCAGATACTACTTCATGACTTAACATGTCAGATTGTTGCCTTTTCTGGCTTAGAACTGGTCACCGAAGAATTCTAAGAAATAGGACCAAGAAAATTATGCATGGGTTAGGTGGGACTAGATGATCCAAGAGACATGTTAAGAGCTAATTCATCAAAAGAAAGATGGAAACAACATAAGAGGAGACAAAAAATGTAACTGTCAACACACTGTAAAAGTAATCCCATGAAGATATTGTAGTCGTGTGACAGGCTTCCACATAAGCAAGTTCATGGTATTCTTCCTTGCAAACTTTCCTCCCCAAACAGACTAAATTGATCCTATGAAGAGATTTAAATATTGAGAACAACCCACTACTGGCAACTCTGATCGTACTCTGGTATGAACCTAAGGCCTATCCACGTCAATGTGGAAGGAGAATCAATCTTTCATCAACTAGGAATTCAACCAGAATTGCAGAAGCTAAAAGAAAAATAAGGACCTTTTACATGTCTTTAAGACACAATGGGTATATGGTGATGGCCCCATGTTTTTAGACCAGTTAGCGCTCGAAGGGTGAAATGGTCAATATCAGACTGACCGTCTTGACTTCCAAGGACATGATTCTCATATCCAATTTAACCCACACAAAATTGTTGTTGGGCTGAGGGGACTTGCCAAAGCAGTCACCATGTTGTGTACAGACTCTTCATCATCATGTGCTCCAATTCCTTGAATTGGGGACGTAAATTATAAGTACCTCTGAAGTCGGAGTGGGTTCCCCTGGTAATAGGGAAAGCTAATCCACATGCAAAATTCAGCCCAGTGCTACTAGAAGATTTATGTATGGACTACGTTTGAGTTCAAGGCGAGTGAGCGCCAAACAAATAAAAAATGTGCTCCAATGATGTAATTTTTAAGATCCCACAGATCTCAGTTCTTGGAGTGCTGGATCTTCTTCTTCTTCTGCATTCATCCGGAGTTTTTTGTGTGGATGTGATTGCGTTGTGCTTGTTTACAGCAGAGCTGCGTTCTTGCGCCGTTAGGCCGACACATCCGACTTCTGCGGGCATTTGTTGACCGGTTAACCTTCCCAGGGAGTTCTGGATCAATTCCATTGATTGATATTCCTTGGGTGTGCCAACATCTCTGGAATGCAGCATCATTGATCTCAGACGGCCACTTCTACTGCTGATCTTTCTGGTCATCACAATATTTGTCAATGCTTGCTTCTTTCCTTATTACATGATCAAAGAACATGCATTGCTTGTCCCTTTATATTAGTTGTGGAAGGGAAAGTCATTAAGTAACAGGAATGTTATTATAAAGTTTGTAAAAGATTATGGACAATGGAAAATCTTATTTCAGAACACAAACTGGCACTTAAGCAATACCGAATATAAGGATTGTGAGGATGTAGCAGCTTGTGCATGTGTAATAACAAGTACAAAATGGCTGTTCCACTATCAACTTGCACAATGGAAGAAAGAGACATTTTTAATTTTTTTTGTGGTCAGATGGAGTGAAACTATGTGAAAGCTAATAAAGAATGATGGTTGAGCATGGAGACAGTTGTCTGTGTAAGGGGAGAGAGTATGAATTGGTAGGAAGATTTCATAATGGAAGACAAAACGTCAAGAAATTCAAGACGCAGGAACCCACTGAGAAAGCCAAGATGACCACCTTTTGAGGTAACAAGGGCCCTATACTGGTGCATTTCCAGAAATGGGGTGAAACTTTTTACAGTGTTCGATACAGTGAAGAAATTGAAGCCTCCGATATTTTAGTCATTCATCGTGTTTCTAATCCATAGAACAGTACTGATTTATTCATGTTGTATCATTATCAACCATACCATCATCAAACCAATGTACTTGGTTGCAAACTGTACCTTTTTAAACTCCTGAAGCACAGCTTCTACATCTCTTTCCCGAAAGTGTCTTCGTAAAAATACCCTCATTTTTTCCCACACTGGTCTCTCTGGCTCTGTTGGGCTGGGCACCTGCGGTGATGCTGGGCTGGATGGGTCTAAGGGCTTCAGTGCTGATTTCTTGACCACTAGTGTGATTTTACAACTGTCTTCAACACCATAGTCCTTCAGTGGCTTGGTATCTGTACAGAATTCATGGACATAAGCACAAAATACAGGTTCAACTTTTTGGAAATTTGAAATAAAATAAGCAAATAATATTTTAATCACATATTTAGATAATGTATTATACATCTTTCATGAAATCTGCAAGGATGGTCAGCAAGGTCTTACTAGCTCTTAAAACTTCCGGTGTGCTGATGCCAAGGTAGCAGGTTCAACCCCTACACTGGACAGCTAAACTAAAATGTTGACTTCTCATCCTTGACTTGGGGATGTAAATTACAAGCACCTCAGAAGTTGGACTTGGTTCGCCTGATGGCGAAGGACATTAATAATAGAGAAAGCTAATCCACATGCAAAAATCTGTCCAGTGCACTAGTAGTAGCACGTTTTTGAATTATGCTTGAGTTCAAAGTGAGTTAGCACCAAAAAAAAAAACATCTTCTTCTTCTGCGTTCATCCGAAGAGTTTTTTGGACGCTTTCCGGGGAAAAAAACATACAACATACTATCTAAAACATAAATAATGTCTGAGAATGAAGAAGAGACGTGGATATGACATACTCCTTTTGATGATGATTGTGATTTCAGAAACAATAAATTGCAATTGAAGGTGCAGACAATAATCACAATATGGTGATCTTATAGAAAACCCAAGCCTGAATCTCAAACTAAATCTGAAGTCTGAGAAAGGGTGTCGGAAGAAGTATAAGAAGTAGGTTCAAGTACATGATTAATCTTATAAACTAGTTTGACTTTGAGCATATAAAATGGAGTTATCATCACGTGCCCTGCCAGCTGGCTTTTTTTATCTGTTAGTCTATCCTTTCAAAGATTCACAATACACAGCTGACATCACAAAAGAACTACCACTTTCATGAACCTAACTTGAACCAACCATGCAGGAGCAGCAATGATACTGCAGATATTTTGGGACTGAAGTTATTACAAAAATGGAAAAGAAATGAAATTCTTCTTCTCTTCTTCTTAGGCCATGTGAAGTACAGGCCCACACAACCCAAGGTCTTTGTAGGAAAAGATTTGTTAGCTGAATGCTGGCTTATTTTTTATACGTGTTTGGTAGCCAGTCTCAGACCAACCCTCCTCCTCCTTGTGTTCACTTAAAATGTGTCTGTACCTGCAGTGTTGTCTCATGTATGAACTTAAAGTAAAGAAAATGTAAAGTCTTCACATATTCCAGGCCGAGGTCAGCATGGCCAAATGGATTAAGAGCGCTAACTCTTAAACTTCCGGTCTGCTTATGATAAGATAGCGAGTTCAACCCCTACACCGGTCAATTGGACTAAAATGTTGACTTCTCATGATTGACTTGGGGATGTAAATTACAAGTACCTCAGAAGTTGGAGTAGGTTCGCCTGATGGCCAGGGACACTGGTAATAGGGAAAAGCTAGCCCACATGCAAAAATCAATCCAGCATCAACTACGCTCAAATTTAAAGCAAGTGAGCAAAAACCCAACCCGCAAAAAAATATTCCAGGCCATTGCATACCCTTTTCATGAGGTTGGGTTAACCCTACAGCCATACCGGTGGGAACAAAGAATCCTGCCACTGCTGGGAACCGAACCATGACCACTGTCTTGACTAGCAAGTGAACTACTCACTATGCCACCCTGGCTGGTAGAATAAGAAAGTAGAAGTATAATGTACTTTTTTAACTTACCCAAGAGTGCTTTGCCCTTGAATAGCAATTTCTGGTCTGCAACTGGTATTGATAATAGGGCCTGGACTTGCTCTTTGACATCACTCACTAGACTGCTGGGCGAGGCCTGTCAGAAAAGAACATCATCATCATCATCACAACTACATCACACAAGCATACAAGGACGTTGGAGCAAGACTTAACCAAAACTGAAAAGAGTTGATGAGAATAAGAGACAGTGGATGGACATGATCAGACGACATCAACACCAGTCTCCAGAGTGTATGACCTCATGAATGAATGAATCATCATCAAGTGTCTTGCCACCTGGCATGGGTGCTCATATTCCTCTACATCTTGTGATATCCAACAGAATATATTGGTGTCAGGTCTTAGTCAGATATGACTGAGCTATGACAGCAGTTGGTACTACCTGCTTTCTGTTAGCACCGATGTTGGGCGGCGCTCACCAAACCTGACACCCCACATTACGCCAACGGCTTCGGGCAGAGGAATGCAATTGGGAGGGTAAAAGCCTTACCCTAGTGCGAAGAAATGCAACCTAAAGACTAAATGTCATGGCAGGGCAGACCAGGCCTTTAGCCTTGGTCTGCAATTGGTCTAGGATGGAAGCTCTGACAGGCGGACAGTTGGAGCAATGCTTTGCTAATCTGCCAGCTTCTGCAGCTTGTCTTGTTCCCGACGTATTGGTGTTACCTTTCCTCTGGAGTAAATTAAGCGGGCCAAGAGAGGGATCATGCTGCATGGGAAACACACGGTCTCTAAACTCAGCCCAGGCTTTTTGTTATGGATAAGTATAACTCCATTTTACAAATCAACCATCTGTCAAGACGGCCAGGTGCCAGTCACACCATTTCATGTGCTGATATTTTCCCATGCCATGATGAAATGTGACAGCCGCAGTAATGCAGTAGCTAGAAAACTTGCCTGCTGGTCAACTGGTTACCCATTTGAAATTGCACTGAGGTGAATTTTTTTTAATTGACCTTTGCTTCCAGGCCACCCCAACATAAAATGGGCACCAGAAAATGTCTTGGGAAGTAAAGATGGCCGACATGATAATGACCATATAGTCCTCCAATGCCAGTTGGTATATACACATTTGAGGCTAGCATTAGATGCCCAATGCGCCTAAAGGCCATGTAAAACTAGCATCTTTCAGTTGGTTCTTTAATGAGGGAAGGCTGTCAGCTTACGAATTATTCATTTATCCACTTCATACGAGGGTAAGGTAATAAGTCACAAATGGCTGTAGAAAAATAACTAAATATGATAACAACTTGAAACCAGTTTGTTTATATACATACATAGTCCCTTTATTTCTCAACATAATTTCCACCAACATTGATGAACTCATCCCATAGTTTTATCAGTTCTCCCAAATCGGCTGCATAGAACTGCGTACTCTGTTTTCTAAACCCCATTTTCACTTCACATTCAACTTCGGCGTCATTCGCGAAATGTCTCCTGCCAAGGTGGGTTTTCAGTGGACTTGGCTTCTAGTGATTTGCAGTAAAACGGTACATAGTTGGGTAGAAAAAAGTTACGAGGGTGAGTCAATAAATAAGTCACACAGTTCTGTGGGATGGCAGGTAAATGAGAACAGGCATGCAGATCTATGCAGTCGGTTTGGAAGAACTGATAAAACTATGGGATAAGTGCATCAATCTCATCTCATCATCTCATCATGTTCCTCTTGTACCTTGCGGTGTCGAGGTGAAGTATAAACTTCGTGAGAGTGCCCGGTTATGGGCTTCGTATATCGACATTCCCATGGATTCTGTTATTCCCTCCGTCCAACGTTTACGTGGTCGGCCTCTTCCTCTGTTTCCATCTGGTCTGTACATCATTGCTTGTTGTGGCATGCTGTTGACTGGTAGCCTACATGCATGGCCAAACCATTTGACTTGCTGCTTTCTAATAAAATCTAGAGCAGCTTTAACCCCTACTTTAGTCCTGATTTCTTCATTTCTGATCTTATCTCTTCTTGATACGTTGAGTATTCTTCTCAGGAACCTCATTTCTGTTGTTGTGATTTTTCTTTTCTCTTTTTCTGTCATTGTCCAGGTTTGGCATTGGTAGCACAGAGTTGGTAGGAAGATTGTGTTGTAAAGTGCTTTCTTAGTAGTTATTGATACATGTTTGTTCTTTAGTATTGGTGCCATTTGTCCAATGAGTTGATTTGCCTTATTGCACCTATTTTCGATCTCGTCTTCTGATCTGCCATTTGATGATATTATACTTCCTAGGTACTTGAAGCTCTTTACTTGTTTCAAGGGATGTTCGTTTAGGTGAATTGTTGCTGTTTGTTCTTCTTTAGTTATAGTCATTACCTCTGTTTTGCTTGTGCTAATTTTCATGTTATGTTCCCTACACATTTCGTTTAGACTATTCATGTGGTCTTGTAATTCAGCTTCTGATTTTGCTATTAGTGCTTGGTCGTCCGCAAACAGGAGTTCTCTAATGGTTAGATTTGCAGATGGTTCTTCTTCTGTGTTCTCGTCATGCGGTATTCTTGCTGTCTCTGCTTGGCTGGTTTCTTTACATATGTTGTCTATATATGTTATGAACAAGAGAGGAGACAGGACACAACCTTGTCGTACTCCAGATCTTATGGTGAAGGGTTCTGAGTGTCCTCCAGTTGCTCTCACTATGCATTCACTGTTGTTGTATAAACTTCTACATAGGTTTGTTAGATGTGTACTCACTCCATATTGTTTAAGGATTTCCCACAGCTTGTTTCTATCTACCCTATCGAATGCCTTTTCTTGGTCAACAAAGGCTAAGTAGAGTGTTTCATTGAATTCAATTGATTTTTCTATAAGTTGTCTAAGAGCAAAAATGGCGTCTGTGCATCCTTTGTTTTTCCTAAATCCAAGCTGCGTTTCGCTTAGCTGGGGTTCTAAAGTAGTTCGTAATCTTTTTTCAAGAATTTTGCAAAATATTTTCCCAGTATGACTCAACAGTGAAATGCCTCTGTATTGTGTGCAATCTCTTTTGCTGCCTTTGTTTTTCCAAATTGGGATAATTATGGCGTTTTCCCCAGTCTCGTGGTGTCTGTTGCATCAATTTTAGTGGAAATTATGTTGAGAAATAAAGGGACAATTGTATACAAATAAACTGGTTTCAAGTTATCATATTTAGTTATTTTTCTACAACCATTTGCAACTTACTTATTAACTTACCCTCGTATGATATATAACGCTGCAATGCAGTATGCACCTGACTAGATGCAGCGTATATGCCAACCATAAATCATACAACATATTGTTTACATTCACTTATATGAATAGAAAAATGCTAAAAATTAATTGGACAGCCGGCTGGTGTGGGCTGTCATGCCTCTCTACAAATTGCGATCTCTGACGGCATGAATCAATTCTTGTGTTGACTCCCTTCCATGCCATGACACATGACTGTTAAAAATCTTCTCCTGCTGTCTTCCTCTCTCTCTCTCTTTCAGCAACCCTTTCCGGCTGTCACGACAAGTTCCAGTTTTGTCTTCTCATAATGTGGCCAAAAAGCAACGACTGCCTCTTTCTGATGTTTGTGGTAAGTTGTCTTTGCGACTTAGCTTCCCTCCAAATGTCCTGATTGCTCATTGTGGCTGCCCAATTAATTTTCAGCATTTTTCTATAAAACCACATCCCTAAGGCTTCCAGGGATTTTTTTGCCTGATTACTAATTGTCCAGAAAGAGATACGGATTGAGAAACACAATGTGAACACAGGACAATCAAGATTAAAAATTACACACTGGGGATAAGGTGGCAGAACCGTACTTGTATAAGCCAATCAGCACTCCCGTGGTATGTGGTGACAATCCTTCACTGCAGGTCTGCATGTGGCTCAGTACATCTGATTTCGACAAGCACTTTTCGGGATGCTTTCCCTAGCCTTTGACTGTCCCCAGTCTACCTACAAGGCAGCAGGTTTGTGCGTCACTTCGTCTGGTCCCTCTCCCTTGACCTGTCCGACATGGGTGACCCTACCAGTAGCAGTGCTACCGTCGGCATAGCTCTTGGGGTCATTGGAACGCGCAAGCCCCTCTACCTCGTCAAGGTGGACGCACGGCAGAGGGGATCCATTCCATAAGTGCTCAGATCCCCTCCTCAGTAAATCCTGCAGCATGTAGCAGCTAACAACACCAGTTCTGTGTTGGTTTATCAATCTTCTTCAGCTGCCTGCATAGTGTTCTTGTTTGGCCACACCTCTTTTAACTTGCTGTTCTTGCAGTCTGACCATGGTTGTAGATTCAGTCACCACTTGGTTCTCACAAAAGTCTTACTTCTCGTAGAGCATTCAGAATGTCAGCCTGGTCCATGGCTCGTCCGCCCTCCACAGTAGCCTTACCTGCAAGCTTGTCAGCCCGCTCAATTCCTTGGACAACCGCGTGCCTGGCACAAAAATGAAACTAATCTTTGCCAGCCGAGACCGCTCCAGAGACAACGACGACTGTTTTCGGACCCACCCCATCTATATCTTCCTGAGCATACCGATACTCACTGAGTCACTAAGGAAACATGCCCAAGTGAAGGTCTGTGTCTCGAACCATGTTATTGCTTTACTTACTGCCATGACTTCCATGGTCATACTACTTATGGTCAAGGCAAAAGCACCAGATTCTTCCTTCACAATTCTCCCTCTAGCTTGAGCCGTAAAGGCTGATTGGTGTACTTCTCATATCAACGACCAACCCATCTGTGTAAATGACAGCACCACCCTCTAAAGAATTCTCGAAGATCAAAGCCTGATACTTATAAATGTTATTATTATATGTAAGTGTTGTGGCACTCAGCCCAGTGAATATGAATACTTGAACAGCCCTGGGTCCAGACGTTAATTTGAATTCAATGTAATCACTGGTATTGCAACAATGTACAATTCAATTGGATTGGTATGGGCTACGAATTCAGTCAGGTGTACACTCCTAAGGTTCAATGTATGAGCTGATTGCCAATAAAGAAACGATCAGGAATCTATGTTTAGATAACAAAGCCACGGTAAGAGCAGAAGCAATGTAAAACTGACTCATTCGTCGGTGATGGTTCGTCAGTTTGTGGTGCCGAATGCCAGAATTTGAACCAGAAAGAGAAGAGAAATATTTAATTTTTATTAATCAATCCTCCTCCTTTATGAACGTGTTTTTTCTGTAGAAACCAAAACAAGTTGTATTTAACGACCTGTTTAAGCACTCACCGCTAATGTACATTCTTCTCCGTTTAATATTTTCACGGTCAGATGCATTATAAGAAGGTATTAACGGTATAATGACTGTTTTAGCGATATATCTGTCGCGTCCAACACTGGGCTCGTGAACGTAACAAGAAATGAGTTCAGCACATAACGAGACACATTGCCAGATAAAGCGCCGCTTCCTGTGTCAC
>JACEFZ010006998.1:0-11334 GCA_014155875.1 Cepaea nemoralis
AATGGAATATAACATGAAAATAAATCGGACATAAATGACATAAGAACAAAATACATGCTGGGTACACTCTTTAACTGCTCCAACATAATAAGGGAAGACATACAATCTAGAATGAACTCTGGAAATAAGATATACTATGCACTACAACATCTGCTAAAATCAAAGGCGCTATCTCGTAACACCAAGATCACAATTTACAAAACACTGATCAGACCAGTTGTGCTGTATGATTCTGAAACCTGGAGTACACCTAAAGGAGACAACGCCTTGTTACAAACATTTGAGAACAGTCTTAAGACACATCTTTTGGCCCATTAGGGATACACACAGGGGAGAGTGGAAAAGAAGAAGCAACAAAGACATTTTTGATCTGTTTAAGTCCCCGCTAATCACTGGTATCATGAAGGCTAATAGACTGCAATGGCTGGGGCATATAGAAAGAATTGAAGATAAAGGGGAAACAAATCTTACATACACTCAAGAAATACATGACCGTAGACCCCGAGGTAGACCAAGAAGACGGTGGAGAGATAATATACATACAGACCTACAAGCACTTGGAATCAACGACTGGCAAGAGAAAGTCCACCAGAGAGACGAATGGAGACGGCTTGCATCTGCAGCAAAGAACCTCAATGGCTCGGAATGCTGAAGAAAAAGATGTTAAACACTGCCTCAGTGAGTCATGTATTATTGATTTATTATGATTTTTCACGCGTTTTAATGCTTATTGTTCTTTTATTGTCAAAGATTTGCTTCGTGAGAGATGTTGAATGAAAGAATGTATGAGAGGAAATAGAGAAGAAGGGCAGAAAATCAGAAGGGCCTGCGTGGACAATTCTCCATTGGCACCTTGCCGTCTTGACAGACGATAGTTTGTGCTTTAAAAAGGCATAATAACTTTTAACTATGGCGGTAGCGAGTGTGACTGATAAGGCCAATTTGCGCTGTAAATGTCCGTTCACAGTGGGTGCATGTGAACACGTGGTCATTTCCACCATCATGCACCATCTTACGTCTCAAACGCTTGGTGTGTGACTTTTCTGCAATAATTTTCTCCTTTGACTTTATTCCATTTCTGATATTTGCCCTCCATGCAACACGTTCAGCGGCGACTTGCTCCCAATGTGCATTATCAATGCCTGTATCAATCATGTCCCGCTTACACACATCTTTGTATCGTAGTAGAGGCCGACCCTGAGATCTCTTACCCATCTGTAATTCACCAAAAAAGATATCCTTTGGTATTCTACCATCATCCATCCTCCTAAGATGTCCTATCCATCTAAGTCTACGAAGACTGAGCATGGAATAAACTGTCACACAACCTGATCTTTCCAATACTTCAGTATTTGTGATTTTGTCTTGCCACTTAATACCAAGAATTCTTCGCTGTTTAAATTGTTCTCTTGGTGTGAGTAAGTTGTCCAGGTTTCACTGCCATAGAGAAGAGTACTAAGGACACAGGCTTGATAGACAAGGACTTTTGTTTTGGCAGTAAGCTTCCTGTTCTCCCAGACTCTTTTTCTTAACCTGTTCATTGTTGTTGCTGCCTTATCAATCCTGATGTTGATTTCCTGATCTAGGGATAATTTGCTATTTACCACTGATCCTAGATATGTAAAATGGTCTACTATCTCTAGTTCGGCGTCGTCAATAAAGATTGATGGTACCTCATGTGCACCTTGTGACATAATCTGTGTCTTCTTTTTGCTAATTGTTAAACCAAATTCAGAACAAACATTGGAGAATGCAGATAGTAGACATTGCAATTCTTCCTCAGAGTGGGTCGTAACTGCAATTCTAAACCCTTTGAAAATAAAGATTTTCGTTCTTTCATTCGTTCGTTCGATGTATCGTCCCCCAATGTTGATTCCTTTCATATCTTCAATATTTCTGAAAATATTTTCACTGTACAGGGAAAAAAGATCTGGAGGCATTACACATCACTGTCTCACACCTCACATATATATATATATATATATATATATATATATATATATAATATATATATATATATATATATATATATATATATATATATATATATATATATATATATATATATATATATATATATAATATATATATCAGTTCTAAATAAATAGTGCCGTGGTGCGGGATGAAGCTGGCTCCTCACGACCACACGTGCTAAGGTGCAAGCACACGCTGTACGGGCTCTCCTTACCGAGGGAAGGAGGGCTTGAGAGTGGACATGGTAGTAGCGAAGGGACAAGCTAACATCAAGGATAACAATTGTGACCGAACGCCTTCATAGCAGGGTTAAGACGCCCGGAGTCACGACGGACGGGACCTCCCCCAGAGTGTATCGAGAGCTTATAGGTCCGAAATACCTGGGGAAGGGGGTTCACTTCTGACGATCAGAAGCCCTCTGCCGTGTTTGCTCTGCGTCCGAGTTTTTTACGATTAACTTATGGCTAGTCCATCAGGCATGTCCGGAGAGACGGGCGGGCAGCTGGGAATACAGCGAGCTGTTGCAGCGCAATGGTGAAACTTTCTCCACCGGTGAAACGGTGGGGCCGACAGAGGATCGGTCTTCTTCTTCTTCTTCTTTGCGTTTATCTGGAGTGTTTTTTTTTCAGATGTGATTGCGGTGTGTCTGTTATGCACTCTTGGGCCGAAACCCGTAGGCCAACACATCCGGCTTTAGTGTGCTTTTTAGACCAGGTAGCATTCCTGGGAGACTCTCACTTTTGGGGTACCGTCCACAACGGACCGGTCTGGTAACCCCTAACGCTGTATAATAAGCTTATCTCGAGGGACAAAGTAAGAGTAACAATAGATGTCCCCAGGGTCCTCCGAAAAAGGGGGGGGGGATGAAGGATCCACGGGAAACCACACGATGACGACACGGACCGTGCAATCTACCGTTCAGCCCACAGACCGGGTTCTTCATGCGTTTGTGGCAGAAGCTACGACTGCTTCCGGGGAATGAGAATTCACGCTGGACGTAAGAAATCATATCAAATCAAATCAAATAAACTTTGTTTTAAAAGGGTAACAAATTGGGCACGCAGGCCCGTCTTACATTCGGCCCTTCCAATCACTCGTCTTTCGATCATCAAGAGCATTATACATTTACATAGGAAGAAAGATAAACAATGTGAAATGAATGTTGTAAACATAATCAAGACAAATTACCATGTTATGAGGCCCATCTCCCACCTATCCATACATCACCCCCACCCACTCACACAACCCCACCTACCCACACACACACACACCCTGGGACACATACATACCCCACCAACCAACCCATCCCCCTCCCGCACATCCTCCACCCACACACACTAAGAAGTGTGAGAGTGCGTCACAGGAGGTATGGCAGTGCTCCTGGGAACAGGATAAGACACAAGAGGACCTCAGCCAGAGAGAACCTCACAGAGAACCGCAGAGTTCTACAGCTGAGAAGACTCAAGCCGAAATCACCTGTGACATACCTGAGCAACCTTCCAAACGTCTCAGGGTGAAGATCAAGTTCCCTAATGTCACCAGGAAGGAAGAGTGGGCATAATTAGACGATCCGTTGTCCCGTGTTTTAGAAGAAGAGCTAAAACACAAATCCCTAGAGGAGAAGTTGATAAAGTTCGGAGAGGATGTCTACCTCCACTCGCTGATTAAATCTCGTTGCAGCGAGAGGAGTGAAGCAGGTATGCCGCAGAATACCAGGCGGCAGAGACTGCGGGAAGGAATTAGGAAACAGAAGAATGACGCTCGGAAACGGTGGAAATCGGTGGCGGATCATGAGAAAGAGGGCTTGTGCCAGGTGTGGCAACATCTAAAAGCCAGAACTGATCTGCATGTTTGGGCGGAAAATCCGGAAGGAACGTGCGAGATCCTTCCGGGAACCATACAAGTTTGCAGAGGACTTGTTCGAGCAGTCGCGATTCGGCATCCTCGATGTCAACAAAGAGGAGTTGGAGAACCACCTCGTGACGACGTACTCTGATGGCCAATGGAACATCCCACTCTGAGAGATCAAAGGGCTCAAATGCAGAACCAACGGTGGAGTTCAATGCCAGGCCTCCGATGTGGAGCGAGGGTGGTTGCGGCAGAGAAGAAAGCGAGAGGATAAGTCGGCACTGGGGCCCAACGGCGTGCCTTACACAGTCTATAAAAGATGCCCGAAAGTCCTTATGAAGCAACACCGGATACTGAGATCCGCGTGAAAACAGAAGCATCTCAGCACGGAGTGGAAGACGGCCAACGGAATCTACATTCTCAAAAAGCAAAACTCATTCAGCATTGCCCAATTCAGGCCGATCTCTCTCCTGAACGTTAAGGGGAAAATATTCTTCTCGATCATGACCAGTTGAATCACGAAGTACTTGATGCGGAACAAGTACATAAAGACAGCGGTTCAAAAAAGGGGCATGCACTGAAGGCTTATCACGTGCCCGAGAACATCACGGAAAATACGTGTGTAGTACTTCTCAGGCTTCTCTTTTCGGTTCTTGACCAACGTTCACGATCAGATTGATCGACTTGCAAGTGGGAATTGCCTTGAGATGTACGATTTCGCCGATATTATTTGTCATGGCCATGCAGGTCATACTATGCACTACAACATCTACTAAAATCAAAGGCGCTATCTCGTAACACCAAGATCACAATATACAAAACACTGATCAGACCAGTTGTGCTGTATGGCTCTGAAACCTGGAGTACAACGAAAGGAGACGAAGCCTTGTTACAAACCTTTGAGAACAAAATTTTAAGACGCATCTTTGACCCATTAGGGATACACAAATGGAGAGTGGAAAGAAGAAGTAACAAAGACATTTATGATTTGTTAAGTCCCCGCTAATCACTGGTATCATGAAGGCTAATAGACTACAATGGCTGGGGCATATAGAAAGAATGGAAATAATAGGGGGAAAAAAAACTCGCTTACACTCAGGAAAAAAATGACCGTAGACCCGAGGTAGACAAGAAGGCGGTGGAGAGATAATATACATACAGACCTACAAGCACTGGAATCAACGACTGGCAATCAGGTCATCCTGGATGCAGCATCCGGCTATGCACACGGTCTGAAACTCAGCGAAAAAAGAACACGCCGCCGCTGAAGGCCTTCATGGACGATACGACATTCCTGACATCAAAGGAGAGTGATGTTCGCAGCATTCTCCTCAGACTTAACGATCTGATTCGCTGGTGCAGGATGAGCTTCAAGCCTAATAAATCGAGCAGCGTGTCGATCATGAATGGTAAGGCGGCGGTAAGGGTTTCGTGGTGGCCGGACAAACGATTCCCACAGTGATAGCGGAACCCGTGAAGAGTCTCGGTCGTGTGTACGACTCATCCCTGGATATGAACGTAGTGGTAGAGATGCAAGAAATGCTGACGAATTGCCTGGGTACCATAGACAAAATCAGGCTGAAAGGCAAGTTCAAACTCTGGTGCCTCCAATTCATGCTTATTTCTAATCTCCTGTTGCCGCTGCTGATGTATGATATTGGCGTGTCCACAGTGAGCATCATGGAGGGGAAGATAAGCAGGTATATACGAAAGTGGCTTGGAGTACCAACATGCCTCACGACTGTCGCATTGTATTGCTAACAGAGTACGTTCGCCCCTACCCCCTCCCCCCGTTCCCGTCCCTCATGGAAGAGTTCAAATTCGGAAAAAACCAGACTCGCTATGATGCTGCGCGAGCCGCCAGTCATAACGGTCAGTGTCTCAGTTCCCGCCTTGAAAACGGGAAGAAAGTGGAAAGTGGTCAGCGCGATCTAAGAAGCCCAGGCGACACTCCAGCTGAAGGATGTCATAGGCCACACTCAGGTTGACAAGAAAGGGGTCGGCTTCCAAAGCAATGATTCGATTTGGTCCCAGGCGACGACCAAGGAACGCAGGGACCTGGTGGTTAAGGAGATCCTCAAGGTGAAAGATGACGAAAGAGTCAGAAAGGCTGCCCAAAAGGCGCAGCAGACACAATGGATGTCATGGGAAGCGGTAGTGCAGAGATCTCTTACGTGGAATGAGTCTGGCGCATGGCACCACTGCACCTAAGTTTCGTCGTCCGATCCCTCTGCGATGTCCTGTCAAGTGGGGGAAAACCACCGACCCGTTCTGTCCCCCTCTGTACGAAACTCCAAATCGTCCAGACGGCGGAACACGTACTGTCTGGATGTAGGGTTGTAGAGATGGCCGCCATAGTGGATGTAGCAAGAATGAAGGCGAACAGAAAGGGGTACAGGCCGAGGCCGATGGAGATTTCCTTCCTCAGAGAAGGGAGCAAAGAAGGCAAAGCTGATTACCTGCCGCTTGCTACCATTTTCGAGGGACTGGGAACTGACCGTTTACCTAAAGGGCCGTAATGATTACCCTGAGGAGATCAGAAGGTTTGGCTTGCGACCTTACATAGTACTTAGCTCCGCGTCAGCCAGGGCAGCTAACACAGATTGAGCTGACTGTCTCTTGCGAATCGAATATTGAGGCGCAACATCTTTACAAATTAGAGAAGTTCAGTGACATGGTCGCCAGTCTTAGGCGGGAGGAATACACCGTCAGGCTGTTCGCCGTCGAGGTAGGCGACAGGGGTCTAATTTCCCACTCCGTGTTTGATGTGCTGAAGCGAATGGGCATGAAAGGACAAGTACGAACTCGGGTCCAGAAACAACTGTCTGAAGCAGCCGAAAAGGCCTCGTGCTGGCTATGGACATGTCGGAAGCTAGAATAGAATGAGTCTCTAAACTAATATGGTTAGAAGCGGTAACTGCAGAACCAACTATCTCTCAAACAAGATTACGAACTTACAACGTCTCGTGTTAGCTCTTTATCCTTTTCCCCGAAAGTGAGTCGTGAATCTGATTGCAGTCAAATCATGCAAATATCGGCCGAAGTCTATCCTCCATAACATAGCGATAATCGGCCCTATGTCGACAGCGGCAGAGGCCAAGAGGTGGGTGCAAAACGGAAAGGAAGAATCGGCTTCACAGTAGAGTGCGGCGCTGTGAATGGGGCACGAGGAAGCAACACGGCAACGGAGACGAATGGAGGCGATTGAGGCAGTGGCGGGAGATGAAGCTGGCTCCCCAAGACCACACGTGCTAATGGGCAAGCACAGGCTGCACGGGCTCTCTTCATCGAGGGAAGGAGGGCTTGAGAGTGGACATGGTAACATCGAAGGGACAAGCGTAACAACAAGGATAACATTTGTGACCAAACGTCTCCAAGGCAGGGGTAAGACACTTGGAGTCTTGACCCGGACAAGACAGCCTCCAGAGAGTATCAAGAGCTCAAAGGTCCGAAATACGTGGGAAAAGGGGTTGTCGTCTGACGATGAGAAGCCCCCTGCCGTGTTTGATTTAAAAATCTCTTTACTATTTGTTTTATCCATCCATGGTTTTCTCATAATTATTCAGTTTAACCACATCTTCGCAGCTTCCATATAATTCCTCACTTGTCTTATAAGTCCACGATTACTTCTGTACATCAGGACTGACTCAATACAGCTCTTAAGCATGCTTTTCCTCGCCTTGATTGACAACTATGTATCCCAGTAAATGCTCTTCATCTGTTGAACAGGTGCTATTGGATGGCTTATTCTACATTTAACTTCCGTAAAACTTCTTGCATCTGCTGATATTAAAGTACACAAACACATAAATAGATGACTTGTTTATGCATTATTCAGTTACGCATTTGGTACTTGGTGGTGATAATGATGACTAACTTACAAACTGAGCTGATCAACTGTTTGTCTGACACCTAGATTGCCAGCATGAAGGTAAATGCCAACCCCATGGCCACGAGTACATTAAGAATGGCTGCGAACGTTTTCGCTGTACAAACACATCAGACAACGATGCGGAGTATGTGTTTGTGAAAGAAAGTATGTCAGTGTATATTTTTATACCACAACATTCAAAATATTGTCATCGTCAACACAACCATCATCATAATCACATGATGACTTGCCTTGACGATGATGTTTCTTCAAAAGTAGCAATTCCCAAAATAATATATCAGTTTCAATGATTGTATTTTCAATACCATCACTTATCACTTTATAATCATGTCACGTTGCTTACCTCTTTATCAATCGCCATACATTTTTGTGTTGTTGCATCATGTTTCGGTTTTTCTGTTTCCATAAAGAAGCCACGATGTTGAACTTCTCTTCTGTATATGTGTGCTAGTTCGTCGTTGAGTCTTGGCCTCTTTTAAATTAATTAGAATTATTATCTCTGCTTTCCAAGCTATTTCCATAACTCTTCTTAAATATCATATTTAATGTGCTCCAGTAGGTTACTTTGCTTCTTATAATATTGTCCAGTAGTCATATATTATTCTGTATACTAGAACTGGAACTATGAAATACGAAATAATTATTTTTGTTTTAACATTGCAATTATAAGTATTAGCTACATAAGATAATCTTTATTTTATAAAATTCACTCGCTGCATACCACTTTTTTTCTTTTAATTCTGTGAGACATTCCACGGCTGATATTATTCATTTCTTTGACATTTAGAAGCTCGTCTCATACATACATACATACATACATACATACATACATACATACATACATACATACATACATACATACATACATACATACATACATACATACATACATACATACATACATACATACATACATACATACATACATACATACATACATACATACATACATACATACATACATACATACATACATACATACATACCTACATACTACCTACATACATTACATACATACATACATACATACATACATACATACATACATACATACATACATACATACATACATAACTACCTACCTACCTACTACATACATACATACATACATACATACATACATACATACATACATACATACATACATACATACATACATACATACATACATACATACATACATACATACATACATACATACATACATACATACATACATACATACATACATACATACATACATACATACATACATACATACATACATACATACATACATACATACATACATACATACATACATACATACATACATACATACATACATGCATGCATGCATGCATGCATGCATGCATGCATGCATACATACATACATACATACATACATACATACATACATACATACATACATACATACATACATACATACATACATACATACATACATACATACATACATACATACATACATACATACATACATACATACATACATACATACATACATACATACATACATACATACATACATACATACATACATACATACATACATACATACATACATACATACATACATACATACATACATACATACATACATACATACATACATACATACATACATACATACATACATACATACATACATACATACATACATACATACATACATACATACATACATACATACATACATACATACATACATACATACATACATACATACATACATACATACATACATACATACATACATACATACATACATACATACATACATACATACATACATACATACATACATACATACATACATACATACATACATACATACATACATACATACATACATACATACATACATACATACATACATACATACATACATACATACATACATACATACATACATACATACATACATACATACATACATACATACATACATACATACATACATACATACATACATACATACATACATACATACATACATACATACATACATACATACATACATACATACATACATACATACATACATACATACATACATACATACATACATACATACATACATACATACATACATACATACATACATACATACATACATACATACATACATACATACATACATACATACATACATACATACATACATACATACATACATACATACATACATACATACATACATACATACATACATACATACATACATACATACATACATACATACATACATACATACATACATACATACATACATACATACATACATACATACATACATACATACATACATACATACATACATACATACATACATACATACATACATACATACATACATACATACATACATACATATATACATCTGGGCATCTAGCAGGCAGACAAGCAGACAGACAGTCATCGAGGCATCCGAGCATCTAGAACACAGACAGATATAGACACAGACAGGCATCGAGGCTTCTGTGCGTCAAATATGCAGACAGAGATGCACACACACAGACAGACAGAAAGGCAGACAAAGATACAGTGATAGAGGCAGACATACAGACAGGCAGACTGACAGAAAAGCAGAGATACGCTGAGAGAGGCAGACAGACAGAGAGGGAGATATGGAGACTGACAGAAAGGCAGATTGAGAGGTAGAGAGACAGGCAAGCAGCCATACAGGCATACGTGTAGCCAAGTATTCAGAGATGGAGACATCAAATAATTAAGCATTCAGACAGACGGACAGACAGTCATCCTATCATCGAGGAATACGGGCATACAGAGAGTCAGCTGACAGACAGACATACAGTCAGATAAGCATACAGAGAGAAAACAGAGAGCACACAAATAGAGAGGCAGACAGACAAAGAAACAAGATAGACAGGCAGTCAGACAGGCAGACTGACGGGCATAGAGACAGGCAGAGGGAGACAAAGATGCAGATAGAGAGGAATATAGGCAGAGTCAGAGAGACAGGCAGTCAGACACAGGGAGGCAGACATAAAGGAAGACAGATTGGCAGACAGAGAGAGCAGACAGATAAAGATCGCACCTGCAATGTTGAAAGACAGCTGTAGGGAATCCCTGTAACCTGTGATAAAGCTTTTAAGCTCTGTCACAATGGCTGATCTGTTGTCTGCCCTGTCGGCTGCATGGATTTCATAGAGATCGTTTTGTCACCGCCACTGAGAATTCAGTAACAGCTCACTGTGTGTAAAGCGTGCCCTACACAGGCGTAATTGTAGTGGACTTCTACAAAGTGTAATAAGAACACAATAAGGTATATCAGATATGTTCACAGCCAATACAGGAGTGAGACATGGATGTGTGCTATTTCCCCTACAATTCATCTTCCAGCTGATTCTTGATTTCTTGGCAAGATTACGCTCAGTAGTTTGCTATTGCTTTCTGGGCGACCTGCTCACGTAACCTTAATTTACCGAAGCGGATAGAACCGCTTCCAATTATCGCTCACGTCACCTTACTCACGAGAGTATACGGAGAAAGCCCTGTAACACCTAGACCAGGGAGATCGGGCATTTAATAGCTTCATAGACATAACATCAAAAGAAGCAAGCCTTGACTGAACAAATAAAAAAGAAACGATAACC
>JACEFZ010006999.1:0-12507 GCA_014155875.1 Cepaea nemoralis
GGATTAGTTGAACAAATAAAATACCTTTCGTCATGGAGAAAATATTACCAACCTTGACCTAATTTTTCTGTGATGATCATGAACCTATTTACATCCTAAAATGCATCTCTGAGATGTGCGTTTCAGTGGGGGCTAGAATCTTTTTCCTGTTCTGGCTTGAAAAAAAAAAAAAAAAAAGGGGGGGGGGGGGACCTGCAAATCATTCACATTGGAATGCTATTGTGGTACCCATCTAAAAAAAATTTATTTTTAACTACACTCTGATAGCTCATAAATTTTTCAAAACCCAAAAAACGCCAAGTTTGGGTTTTAAATTTAAATGTTTCCATAAAAATTCATAACCAAGAACAAAGCTACCTGTGGACGTTAGACACGCACAAAAACCAAAAAAAAAGGTTTAAAATATTGTTTGAACATAGTTTTACACTGTGATATTTTTAAAATCAAAGGTAACATAGTTGATTAAACGTAGCTACATGTCACACGACTCAATCAAGGGGGTTTAACATTGTAGTTTAACGTAGCCACATTGTCAAACAGTTAGAAAAAAAGTAACATTTTTGTTTTAACGAAAAGCTACTTATCACACAATAAAAAATCAAATTTAAAGGGTTTTGTTTAAAAAAAATAATAATAGCTAACTTGACAAAGCCAAATAAAAGGGTAACATAGTTTTTTAAACTTGCTACACGTCCCACACACTCAATCAAAAATCAAATCAATCAAATTTATCGCCGATTTTGGGCTAAAATAATTAGAATGCAACCAAGGTTTAAACTTTGGGCCTCGGGAAAAGAGCCCGGTCTTAAACCTCTGTTGTACTGATGCTAGGTAGGGGGTTTCAGCTCCTAAAAACCTTATTTGGACAAAGTGTTGACTTCTTTTTCCCTTTCTTTCGGACTAAATTTCAATAATAAAGTCGGGTTTTTTCGCCAGATGGCAGGAACACTAGTAAAAGGAAAAAAATCCACAAAAAAACAAAATTAGTCCTATTCATTCCCTATTAGTAGCATATTTATGGATTTACGCTTGAGTTCAAATCGAGCGACAAAAATAAAAAAAAAAAAAAAAAAAGACAACTAGTGCATTGAAATAGCCACCCTTTGTTTAAAAATCTGCGAATTAAGACACATGGGATTTTCTGAGGAAGGGATCCTAACACTTTGAACTGAATGGTTCGAAGTGCAATGCGATGATCTGCGACTAACTACGGGGGGAAAATCAAAAGTAAGTCAAAAAAGGCTGTAAAAAATAACAATATGATAACAATTGAAATTAGTTTATTTTTTTTACATACATTTTCCCTTTTTATCTCTCAACATAATTTCCACCAAAATTTATGCACTTTTCCATAGTTTTTGCAGTCCTCCCAAACCGGCTGCAATAACTGCCTGCTCTGTTTTCTAAACCCCGTTTCACTTCCATTATACTTTTGGGGTCATTCGCGAAAGGTCTCCCGCCAAGGTGGGTTTTCGGTGGGCCAAATAGTGGAAATCTCTAGTGGGTAAGTCGGGGCTGTAAGTGGATGTTCCAGAACTGCCCGCCTTAGTTGGTTAATTTACTTCTGAGTTAATCGAGTCGTATGTGGTCTGGCATTGTCATGAAGAAGCAACACTCCTCTAGTCAGCATCCTGGACGTTTTCATGAAACATTGATAGAACTTCACAGTAAGATTCAGAATTCACATTGCAGATGCTACAGAGTCTATCGTTACTTGCCTGTCAACCTCTAATCATCTCCTCCACCCGCTGCACGATGCTTCTGTGGCAATCTAAACAGGACGACCATATCAGATTTCATCAACAATTTAGAACGTCCATGAGAAAATTTTTCTAACCAGCTATGCCCCTCTTTACGGGACAAACATTTTTCAGCATAAACAGAAAGCATTTCCTTATGAATGTCCTTTGCAGGCAGTCCTTTTGCTCAATAAACACGCACAACAGCACGTTGCTTCTTTGGTTGTACACTCTGTAAGTACAGTCGCCATTTTGTTTAAGCGCTGCACGTGCGCATAAAACACTAGCGCCACCTGACGAACGGAAATACAAAGTTCGATGTTGCTGTCACCTAATGACACCTGTAGAAAACACCAACTACATTTACCTGCCATCCCACAGAACTGTGAGTCTTACTTATCGTAACTAACTAACTAACTAACTAACTAACTAACTAACTAACTAACTAACTAACTAACTAACTAACTATCTATCTAACTAACTAACTAACTAACCAACCAACCAACCAACCAACCAACTAACTAACTAATTAATTAACTAACTAACGAACTAACGAACTAACTAACTAACTATGATTTTCTATAACAATTAGAATCCTATAGATTTCAGAGCTGTACAAAGCAGTTGTAACGACAGTCAAGGCATACTAGTCGAACATGTTAACCAAAGAAACAAAATCACACATATTAGTTTCTGATCACATACTGAAGCTTGTACACCACCATACGGCGACAAGCAACGTTTTGCTTGATAATTAATTAGTCCTCTTAAAGGTATATGACTTATGGAAGTACGTCACTTGGTAATATAAAATTAATGAATAACTTTATGGAATAAATTGCTTATTATACTAATCTATATCTATATAAAACAAAGTGTATGTATATGTGTATGTATATATGTATGTATGTAAATATGTATGTCCTTTATTTGTTCGCGAACGGCCCATCCGATTGAGATGAAATTTTCTACACGCCTTCCTTTCATTCCAGAGCTGTCAACTGTCATAGTTTTTTTTTCTGCTTCCTCCTCCTCCCTCCTCCCCCTCCCAAAATACGTACGTAAATATATGATGATGATGATGAAAGAATCCCCGAACCAAAACGCTAGGGAAAGGGAAGAAAATGACGTGACTACACAGAATCGTCACACGGCAATCATCATCATCAAGTGCCGTGCCGGCTGGCGTAGGCGTTCATGGCTCTCTGTAGATCTCAGTCTTTGTTTTTTTTAATCAACTCTGCTGCTGATATTCCTCCATGCCACGGCAATATCAATAACAATTCATCTTTTTATGTGTAAGGAAGTTATCTACAGTCGTGTAGAAGGGAAGAACAATCAATGGAAGGACCGAAATCACAGAACCATAGACGAGTATGAATTCGGAATGGCGAACTCCCTCCTCCTCTCTTCTCCTCCTGCCTCTACCTCCTCCCCCTACCTCCTCCCTCCACCCTCCTCCTTCTTCCTCTCCCCACCTCCTTCATCCTCCTCCCTCCTACTCCCCCCGCCTCCTCCCTCTACCTCCACCCTCCTCCTCCCTCCTCCCCCTTCCTTCTCACCTCTCCTCCTCCCTTCTCCTCATCCCTCCTACTCCCTCCTCCTCCTCCCTCCTCCCTTTTCGTCCCTCTACCTCCTCCCTCCACATCCCTCTTCCTCCTCCTCCCTCCTCATCATTCCTCCTCCCTCCTCATCATTCCTCCCCCTCCTCCTTCTCCCTCCTCCTTTTCCCTCTCCCTCCTCCTCCCCCACCTGCGTTCTCCTCCTCCCCCTCCCCCTTCCTCCTCCTCCCTCCTCCTCCTCCTTCACCTCCTCCCTCCTCATCTCTCTTCCTCCTCCTCCTCCCCTTTCCCCCCTCCTTCTCTTAATCCCTCCTCCTCCCTCCTATTCTTCCCTCCTCCTCCTCTCTCCGCCTATCTCTTCCTCCCTCCTCCACTCTCTTCCTCCTCCTCCTCCCTCCTCACCCTCCTCTTCCTTCCTCCTTCGCCCTCCTCCTCCCTTCTCCTCCTCCCCCATCCCTCCTCCTCCCTCCTCTTTCTTCCTCCCTCCTCCTCCCCCTCCGCCTTCCTCCTCCTCCCTCTACCTCCTCCTCCCTCTACCTCCTCCTCCCCTTCCTCTCTCCTCCCTCCTCCTCCCTTCACATTCCTCCTCCTCCCCCTCATCCTTTTCCCTCCTTCTCCCTCCGCCTCCTCCCTCCTCCCACTCTCTCCTCCTCCTCCCTTTCCCTCCTCCTCCTTCGTTCTCCTCCATCTCCTCCTCCTCCCTCCTCCTCCTTCGTTCTCCTCCTCCCTCCTCCTTCTCCCTCTTCCTGCTCCCTCCTCCTCCCTCTCCTCCTCCCTCCTCCTCCACCCTACTCCTCCTAATCCCTCCTCCTCCCTCCTATTCCTCCTGTCTCATGTCTCCTCCCTCCTCTTCCCTCCTCTTTTCTCCTCCACCTCCCTCTTCCTCCTCCCTCCTCCATTTACCCAAGACAGGCAGACAGACAGATAGTCGGGAACGGGATCTTATATGACTACTTATATGATTTAAATGAGATGCTCTCCACCATGGGCTGGGCCGGGTCAGACAGACAGACAGACAGACAGATAGTCGGTAACGGGAACTTATATGACTACTTATATGAATTAAATGAGATGCTCCCCACCAAGGACTGGGCGATGCCGGGCCGGGTCAGACAGACAGACAGACAGACAGACAGACAGTCGGTAACGGGAACGGGAACTTATATGACTACTTATATGAATTAAATGAGATGCTCCCCACCAAGGACTGGGCGAAGCCGGGCCGGGTCAGCTAGTAATTTGTATAAAATCAAAAACATTTATAATCGTTAGTGGTATCAAGAGAATGGAATAGGGATATGTCTAGGAATATTCAAGATCTTGTATGGCGGTGTGATTAGAATACATAAAGGGTGGCCACATTGTCACATATATCAATTCAATGTATGGTGATTTTATATTAATATATCACAGGTTCTCACATTGCCATGTATAACTACTCAATGCACGACGCTTTGATGGTATACTTCAGGTATTCCCAAGCTGTCACTTGTAACGTATTAACGGCAGTGAAATGTACTCCGTACAACAAAGTTCTCACATTATTCTGGACAAAAGGATTCCATGTGCCAAAAAAAAAATAAATGCTGTGGTTATCATAAACACATTATCACAACTATTTTGAATATTCAGTAATAACAGTTATTATTTATAAGTTCCTTAAAATTTAATGCAAAAGTAGCCACTGAAAAATATATAAAATACATGGCACACCAATGCTATTTTGAAAGGTAAAAAGCAAATGACTTTGTGTGTCATGTCATTTTACAATTTGAAGACTGATATGATATTTCTGAATATATCATTCCTTCTCTCTATATGTATGCCATGCTCGTAAATATTTTCTTGGGAAAATAGTGTTGTGGTTTCTCCTAACCTTTCGTATCAACGCAGGCGATTTTTGTCCTTTGTTTTGATAGCCATTTCCGGCCGTCAAAACAATGGCTCTACTCAGTTATCCACTTGTTCTGGTATTTAGTTAAACCATTGTGTGGCGGTGTGACGCACTCTTGTGCATGGCATGTCTTTTATGTAAATGTTTCATATCCTGTGTTGGGATTTGCCATCAACCCAAGGTTGAAATTATTGGCAATTTTAAGTTCACTACCCTGGGGGAGGGGTTAACGTCTTTCTCCGTAATCCCGTATATTCTCGTGAGTAACGCAGCTGCGCAATAATCGGCAGCGGTTCGTGCGCGCACTGGTAATTTACTAGGGTATGTGAGCCGGTCGCTCAGAAAGCAATGGCAAACTACTGAGCGTAATCTTGTCTAGTACATCAACAGCAGCTGAAAAATACTGGTGTTGACTTCAACGTCGTGTTTGCCTATGCTTTCTGAACAAGAAGTACACGTGACCGGCGTGTGGAATGAATCCACTATCCCATCGTTAGCGCACAGGAAGTTTACGCGAGTGTGATGCACCTCTCGGCTACACGTTACATTTCTAACTGTACTATATAATTTTGTGATGCCCTAAATGTCTTTGTTGTACTTCACATCTTTGCTGTGGCGTACACTTCTGGTTACGCCATAAATTCTTGTCCTACTGCAGATCTATTTATCTTGTGGAGGTTAATAAAGATTATTCAATGTTGTTTATATATATATATATTCATATACACACACACACACACACACACACACACACACACACACACACACACACACACACACACACACCACACTAGCTGACTGGGCCCTGCTTCGCCCAGTCCCTGGTGGGGAGCATCTCATTTAATTCATATAAGTAGTCATATAAGCTCCCGTTCCCGTTCCCGTTCCCGACTTCTATCTGTCTGTCTGTCTGTCTGTCTATCTGCCTATCTGTATTTAGCTCCTGGAGCATGAGAACATCAAAATCATATATTAGTCTCTCCAATACAGGACCTCTCTGTCTGGCACTGCGACAATTCCAGTATCCCATTCTTACATAGTTGAAACCTAGTCTCTCCACTTTTCGTCTTGTTCTCCCGGCGCATGCCCTCCTCTTTCTATGCCGTCTTCTCACACCATTTCCTCGTCTTCTCCTCCTCACTCTCTCTTCGCTAGCCTCTGAGGGATGTGTCAAGCGCAGAGCACATGCTCCGTAGCTCCGGCGACGATTCCCGTGTTTAAAAGAATCCATAGGTAAAGTTTGGATATTGCAGGAAATAAACGGTCACCTTAGCATTGCCTGCTTGCAGGGGATGTCCCGCAGGAGTCCATACGCCTGCTGCCGCCCCGCACGCCTGCCAGGCGTCCAACGTTCAGGACCAGTTAACACATGGCCATCCAGTTCCTCAGCAGGCTGGTCCACCTTGAACTTGGGGGTTTATATTTGGAGTTTTCCGTCTCCTAGATAGACTGCTGTCCAAAGCTAACGGGTTCCGCCTACCCGGGAGAGGGGTTAGAGCGCCCCGCCTCGCTTGGCAGGCACGTCTCCGAGCATATGAGGTATTTTCTAAGGAACTCAGATCCCACCCTAAGATCCCTCCTCGCCCTCTGTGTCCACCGCCAGTTGGTCCGCGGCTGCTTATTCGATATTCTCAGCTAACCTCTATATCTAGAGGCCGTTCAACGATCCGCCACCAATGGACGCGCTGGGTCAGGGATGGTCGCCCCACGATGGTCGCCCCAGTTGAAAAGTTGAAAGTTAAAAGTTAAAAGTTGACAGTTGAAAGTATAATCGCGTAGTAAATCAACCTGGGGTTAATGGCACCGTCCTACAAAGGACATGCAACATTCTTAAACCGTCAGTGTGGCCAGGGGGATTACTGCACTTGCGCTCCTGGTGCGCTGATGGCGAGGTACATGGTTCATTTCCTACAGAGGTCAATTGGATTTCAACTCTGACTTTTCGTTCAGACAGCAATGGCAAACCAGTAAACGTAAACTTATCTAGTAAATCAACCTGGTGTTGGGATTGATCGCAACGTTCTGCAAAGGATATGCAACTTCCTGATCAAGGTCGTTATGGCACTCATTATTTTCTACATGAGAACGAGAATGTGAATCACAGCAGAGAACGACAATGGAAATCACAGCAGCATTAGCGCATCTCTGTTTATGTTTAATATACACAACTATCTGTTTCTCCGGGGCATGCTGGTGTGATGGGGAATGAACAGGCGGACAGATTGGTTGGCTCTGCAAAACTTGGTGGAGTATTGATGCATGATAAGGCAGACGTGGTTGCGGCCTTGTGGGAGCACGTGTACACCTCGGAGGAGCAAATAGATCTCCATGGTTTGGCAAGAATGCGACAGCGAGGGGTGACGAGAGGATCTGGCCGACGATCGACGCTCAGAGGAAAGGCGAGACGGACATATAATCAGATTGCTACTGGTACTTTTAGTGTTGGAACTCTTCGCTGGCTGCTGAGGATGGGGACGGAGCGCTTATGGGAATGCCCCGAATGTTGTGATGTCGGTTCCTAAATCAATCAGTCAATCAATCAACTATCTGTTTCTGGCGAATCTTTGGAGTCAGTGTTGAAGCTCGAGATATACACTGATGGGCACTTATATGGAGACGTCGAAAGAAGTAGAGATTAGAAGACACGCTAGGTAATATAACTACTGGGAGCTATAGGTACATCTGGATTGCAACCTGCCACCACTACAACATTGCCTTTCTGGCAAAAAGGTGCATTTTTAAAGAGCATTTAATGTATGTAAAGACAATAGGGTCGACTTCTTTGCACCGGGTTTTATCCCATATGTCTCAGTCTCTTTCCGCAAAGCAGCCTGTCGAAAGCGTTGCACAGAGGACGAACTCTGTAGTCGCAGCGTTGGCCCTTGGGGTTCTCCGGAAAACTGCACTCGTCAACCAAATGACGGTGTCTGAAATCCAACCAAAGACAACCGGAGAGTGAGGCAGTGGGCTTAAACACATCACCACAAGAAGGTGATTTCAGAACTCAGCTAACAAGACTCTTCACAAGTGGTGTCCTGATTTAAAAGATTGTAATTGTGTGGTTTCTGAGGAAATTGTAAAGAATACCATGAACAGACAGAAGAACGAATGAGAACGTTCTGTTAGAAATGTATGATAACTGTAAACTGATTTGAGAAATTAGACGCAGACAGCCAAGAATGTTTCTGCACGTTGTGAGTAGAAATACACTAGAAAACTTAGTAGCAAGTAGCAAAATTGATAGGAAAATAGCAGGGGGAAGGTGATGGGAGGATAATACTTGAATGGCTCGGCCACACGGAATAATCGGACACTGATATAAGACCAGTGATCTTGTGAGATGGCGAACCGTTATCCCCCACGCTTGCTGGCATGGCACATAGTGTTCTGCATGTTATGAGGTGAAACACACTAAGAAACTTAGTAGCATGTGGAAATATTGATAGGTACAAGAGCAAGGGAAAGGCAGAGGGAAATAATATTTGAATGGCTCGGCCACGTGGCATAATCGATATTTGATATAAGCCTGATAGTCGTGTGAGATGGCGAACCGTGACAGTCCACGCTAATCTTCATTTCCTATTCTAGCATGAGAACGAGAATGGGAATCACAGCAGCATTAGCGCATGTCTGTTTATGTTTAAAACACAAATGTCTGGCGAATCCTTCGAGTCAGTGTTGAAGCTTGAGATATACACTGCTGGGTATTGACGGGCACGCATAGGGAGACGTGGAAAGAAGTAGATATTAGAGGACATAGTGGATAATAATACAAATGGTAGCTATAGGTGCGTCGGAATTGGAACCTGCAACCACTACAACATTGCCTTTCTGGCGAATATGTACACTTCAAAAGAGGTTTTAAGGTGTTTAAAGGAAAAAGGATCATTTTCGTTGGACCGGGCTTTATCTCACATGTCTCAGTATGTTTCCACTCAGCAGCCTGTTGAAAGCGTCGCACAAAGCGCGGACACCGTAGTTACAGCAATGGCCCCTTGAGATCTCCGGAAAAGCGCACTCGTGCAGAAACTGCGTCTGAAATCGAATCAACTACAATCGGAGCGTGAGGCAGTGGGTTTGACCATGTCACCACTAAATGGTGACTTCAGAGCCCGGCTTACTAGATGCTTTACAATTGTTGTCCTCATTAGAAAGACTAGAAGTATGGTTTGTGGGGTAAGACGATCGACTTCGTTGCACCGGGTTTTATCCCATATGTCTCAGTCTCTTTCGGTTTAGAGGCCTGTCGAAAGCGTCGCACAGAGCACGAACTCCGTAGTTACAGCGTTGGCCCCTAGAGGATCTCTGGAAACCAACACTTGTTAACAAAATGACAGCAAGTCTGAAGTCGAACCTACCAGCTTCTTGGTGTGAGTCAAGTCGGTTTGACCACGTCACAACCAAGAAGGTGACTTCAGAGTCCGACTAACTAAACGCTTTACAAGTGGTGTCCTCATCAGAAATATTAGAAGTTTGGTATGTGAG
This sequence comes from Cepaea nemoralis, assembly GCA_014155875.1. Classification (NCBI taxonomy): domain Eukaryota; kingdom Metazoa; phylum Mollusca; class Gastropoda; order Stylommatophora; family Helicidae; genus Cepaea; species Cepaea nemoralis. The sequence continues at coordinate 9,681 of JACEFZ010006999.1, forward strand.
GAGAATACAAACAATACATGCATAGTCAGAAAGGCTTGCAAACGTGGTTAAGTGAGCCGCTTGCCAGACGTTCGAAACGCAGCCGCGACCGATTTGTGCAGCAGACCGTGTTGCGTTGTGTTATAACGTGTTGGCATGGGAGCCGGTCGTTCAGAAAGCAATGGCCAAACTACTGAACGTAAAATGTGAATAGTGCATCAACAGCAGCTGAAAAATGATAGGTGTTGAATGCAACGTCCTGCAAGGGATATGCAACAATTAAACAAAAGATTGATTTGAGAAATTAGATGCAGACAGTCAAGATTTTCTTTTTTCCCCGTTATGAGGAGAAGTACACAAGAAAATTACGAGCACGTAGCTAGTTTGTTTGGAAAAGAACAAGGGAGAGGAAGAGTGAAAAAAAAAAAACTTGAATGGCTGGGCCACACGGCATAATCGGGTATTGATACAAGACTTGTGATCGTGAAAGATGGTGAACAGTGACCAACACTTATCGGCATGGCACATAATGATGATGAAGGTGATGATTACAAAGGTCTTCCATCCGTCTTAAATAATAAATGTGGAATATAAATAGAATGCGAATCACGGTCAGTTCAAAGGTCAGGCAGGGGTTTCCCAGCCAACTATTTTTTTTTTTTTACTGTTTTGCATATCCTATTTACAGGACAAAGAGAAGATGGGTGCGGGATGTGGCGGATGATCTCCAGATGGGTGTTTAGGACGCTGGATATATTGCTCTTGATCGAGAGGTTTTCCGGAAGATTGTTATGAGAGCGAGGTTCCTGCAAAGGACGTACTACTGAATGAATGAATGAATTTACAGGACATCGCTGTCAACACCAGCATTTTACTGCTGTTGTTGATGTCATGGCAAGTTTACGCTCAGTAGTTTGTCATTGTTTCTGAACGATCAGCTCCCATACCAATTTGTTATAACCCTGCCAAAGCGGTCTACTGCCGAATTGCGCACAGCTGTGTTTCGAAAGCAGGTAAGCAGAATTACAAACCGGGTTCGTAACGTCTTTGCCACGGAGAGCGGCAACCAACTATTAGCTCTCTGTATTATGTTTAACACAACGGGCCGAAACAATCCTCTCCCTTCTTTAAATGTTTTCAATATGTTAGGCTCTATCTGGCAGACTTTCTAAATAAAAGACGGTGTCATAATTAGGTGGACTTATTATTCCATATATTGTCAATTGGAAATACATTAGAAAACTTAGTAGCATGTGGCAAAATTAATCGGGAAAGAGTAGGGGGCAGGTAGAGGGAAAATAAAACCGGAAAGGCACGACACGCCCATGGCATAATCTGGAACTGATACAAGACCGATGGTGGAGATGGAGATAATGTGAGATACGAACCATGACCGGCCACGCTTGTGGGAATGGCACATAATGATGATGATAACTGTGATGATTAGAAAGGTCTTTCATCCTCTCAATATCCAATCCAATCCAATCCTTGGTACGAGTACCCCTGTTTAACCTTCGATTTTTCGACTTGGCTGTAATTGTGGTGTTTATGGTGTGACTTGTGGAGGGCCGAAACAATCATCTCACTTGTTTAAATGTTGTCAATATGTTAGGTTCTACGAGGTAGATATCTAAACAGGAAGGTGTCATATTTTCATTCCCTATACCGGTCAATTGGACTTCAATTTTGTCTTCACGTTCAAATAGCTATTGGCAAATTACTGAACGTAAAATCGCCATGTAAATCACCATGGGGTTGATGGCAACGTCCTGCAAATGATACGCAACATTATTCAGAAGTCAGTGTGGCCAGGTGGATTAATGCGCTTGCGCTACCGGTGCGCTGAAGGCGGGTTACAAAGGTAATTTCCTACACCGGTCAGTTGGACTTCAACATCGATGTCTCGTTCAGACAGCAATGGCAAACCATATGGTAAAACCAATGTTAAACCTAATCTTATCTAGTAAATCAACCTCGTGTTGGGGTTGATAGCAATGTTCAGCAAAGGATATGCTGCTTCCTGATCATTGTCATCATCGCATTCACTATTCTCTACTCGAGCACGGGAATGGGAATTACAGCAGCACTAGCGAATGTCTGTTTATGTTTAATACACACAACTCTCAGTTGCTGGCGAATCCTTGGGGTCAATGTTGAAGCATGAGAAAAAACATTACTTGGAATTGATTGGCACTCATAGGAAGACGCGAAAAGAAGTAGAGATTAGAGGAGACAAAAATAAAACAACTGGGAAATAAAGGTACATCGGGATTGGAACCTGCGACCACTACGACACTGCCTTTCTGGCGAATAGATGCACTTCAAAAGAGGTTTTATGGTGTCTGAAGGCGAGAGGATAAACTTCGTCGCAGTGAGCTTTATCCTATATGTCTCCGTCTCTTTCTGCAAAGCGGCCTGTCGGAACCGTCACACAGAGCACGAACTCCGTAGTTACAGCGTTGGCCCCTAAGGATCTCCGGAAAACTAAACTCGTGAATAAATGGCGGTGTCTGAGATCGAACCAACGATAATCGGAGCGTGAGGCAGTGGGTTTGACCACATCACCACTGAAAGGTGACTTTAGAGCCCGGCTTCCTAGATGCTTTACAATTGCTGTCCTCATTCGAAAGATTAGAAGTTTGGTTTGTGAGGCAAATGCAAGCAATACATGGACAGACAGAAAATCAAATGAGAACGTTCTACAAGAAAGAAATGAAATCCATAAACTGAATTGAGAATTGGCAACAGCACAAATGTTTCTGTCGTTGAGGAGAATACACTAAAAAATTTAGAATGCAAGCGGCAAATGTGAAAGCAAGGAAAAAATAGAATATGCTAGGAGATGGGA
>JACEFZ010007000.1:0-11464 GCA_014155875.1 Cepaea nemoralis
TAAATTTAACTGAAATAGAAGATGAGAATACACAAAAAAATGATTCGGTTTTACATAACATGCGGTTACAGACATCTCTGCCAGCTCTCTCTCTCTCTCTCTTCTCCCTCTCTCTCTCTCTCTTCTCTGTATTTTTTCATATACATACCACACGATGGTACGCTCAACACACACACACACACACACACACACACACACACCACACACTTCTCTTCTCTCTCATTCCTTCACTCTCACTAATTCACTCTCCCCCCCCATCATTCACTCTCCGCTCATTTCCTCTCCGCTCACCATTTGCTCTCCGTCATCATCACTCTGCCGCTCACTCTTTACTCTCCCGCTCACTCATTCACTCCCCCCGTCATCATTCACTCCAGCTCCTCATTCACTCTCACGCTCACCCTTTACTCTCCCCCCCTCACCATTTACTCTCCCCCTCAATCATTACTCTCCGCTCAATATTCACTCTCCCGTCACTCTCACACTCATCATTTACTTCCCGCTCACCGTTTACCTCCCGCCCCTCATTTACTTCCCCCTCACTATTCACTCTCAGCTCACTCATCACTCTCACGCTCACTCATTACTCTCACTCATTCACTCACACACACAAACTCTCACCATTCACTCTCCCGCTCACTCATTCGCTCTCATGCTCAATATTTACTCTCCCCCTCAATCATTCACCCTCACGCTCACTCATTTACTCTCACGTCCTATTCACTCTCCGCCACTCATTCCTCTCCGTCAATCATTCACTCTCACCCACACTTCACGCTCAATCATTACTCTTCCGCTCAATCATTTACTCTACGCTCATATTCACTCTCACGCTACTCATTCACTCTCACCATTCACTCTCACGCTCATCATTCACTCTCACGTCACTCATTCTGTCTTCATTCACATCACCACTCTAATCAAACACAGTAATGAAATAAGTTTTATTTTACATGATAAAATCAAATGGGATTTAACTGAAATATGACAGATGGAAACAAAACAATGGTTCGCGTTTTACATAACAGCGTGTTAATGACATGCATCTGCCAGCTCTCTTTCTCTCTCTCTCCTCTCTCTTCTCTCCTCTCTCTCTCTTCTCTCTCCTCTCCCTCTCCTCTCCTCTCTCTCTCTTGTATTTTTTCATATAACAACTCACACGCATGCGCGCGCTCAAAACCACAACACCAAACACAACAGCTCCCCCAGTCTCACTCCCTAACACACAATCCTTACGCACACACCCCAAACAACACTCTCTCAATCACCCCTTCTCACACATACACAACGCATGAAGCATGCACTAAGCCACACTCCCTCACTTACCCCACACATACACGTACGAATGCATGAAACTGAACATTCCCCCACCATTTCTCGCTCAATCACCTCTCCACAACACGCATGCACGTGCGCACACACACATTCTCTCTCTCTCTCTCTCTCTCTCTCTCTCTCTCTCTCACACACACCCCCAACACACACACACACAAACCGCCCCACACATATATAGTAACAATTATAATGAACAATTATCCCAGAAAAATGAATTTGGGGGATATAGTCGATATGGATTAAGTATTGAAAGAGTTTTCGATTAATGTGTAGGGACTCATTGGATTTTTCAGATCTGGGGGCAGACCATTCCTAAGTGAGCACCCGAATAGGCGAAAATTTTTTTATAGGTCCAATTAGGCTTTGAGACATGTAAAAAAATTTTGCGCTTGCTGTCATTGCATTAGATGAATCAGCGGCGAAGATACTCTGGGGTTTTTGAGATATAATTTATTCACTAATTTGGCTTTGTTGAAAAGGAAGCGCTTTTGAAGTGGGAGAAGTCTTAGATACTGTACAAATTTTTATTTCAACGTGCTTTATGCAGAAAAAACCCGACGAAAAAGCGCGGTTTTGAAGAGAAAATAGTCGTTTTAATTAGATTAGGGAAAACCCTCCCAACTGTGGAACAGTAATCGAGATGGATTGGATATAGCATGTATGGAATATTTTCGTGTGCTTTCGTCAGGAAGTGCTGAATTTTAGCAAGTTGGTAAACTTTTTGGCTATTTTCTTGGTAAGAGCGTGAACATGAGAGCTCCAGTTCAAATGGCTGTCAATTAAAAGACCTAGTGTTTTATGTTCAGTCACTTTAAAACTATAGGTAACGAGCCCCTGCGGAGTTCGAGTGGTGGTCCAGTTATGGCTAGTGTCTGTTTGTTTTTGTTGGTCGTTATTAGCATGGATTTGGTTTTGTCGATGTTAATTTGCATGCGGTTTTCATTGCTCCATCTAGTAAGATTATCAAGTTCCTTTTGTAAAAAATTCTCTAATTCACTACGGTTTCTTGACTAGTATATATAGTACAGTCGTCTGCAAATAGACACAACTTGTATTGATATATAAAGGAAGATCATTAATATAAACTGCCCAAAAAACAGCGGACCTAGTATTGAGCCCTGAGGCACACCCAATATTAAGTTGTGTGGGTCTTGATAGACAGTTGTTGAAGGGCACGACTTGTTTCTGTCGGATAGAAATGACGTAATTATGTTCACCATGTTGGTGCTTGTCTTCATTTGTTTTAGTTTTCTAATTAAAAATCGTGATCTACCATATCAAAAGCTTTTTTAAAGTCTACAAACACCGCTCCACAAATTCTCCTTGTGTTGTTTAAGTGCCAGTTATCGTCATTTTGTTAGAGCACTATGGCAAGAATATTTAGGTCAAAACCCCAGAGACTGTAATTATTAGTCGTTGTTAATAAAGGGTTTAACGTTATTTTGAATGTGTTTTCTAGGGGTTTTGATAGCGACGATAGTAAGGAAATAGGTCTTTTAATACCCAAACGCATTATCGATGAGCCTTTTTTAATTAGCGAAAACACTTTAGAAAATTTTAAATGAGATGGAAAGTAGTTTTGGCCAGGCACTGGTATATATGAACGTTAAGGACTCGCTAATGATGGGCAGCACAACGAAGAATTCTATTACTGATACCATCTAGGCCGGTGAGTTTGTTGTTTTGAGTTTAGGAGATATGTATAAACGTCTGCAACAGACTTTAAAAGGGAAATTTCAGGGGAATATTTCTGGTGCATTTCTCCTCACAGAATGATGCCAGTGAACTAAATTCCACGATGATTTGGTATTGAAGACTTTAGATTCTCTATTTCTGATTGAAAGAACAAACTGAATTCATCGCATGTTATGGAATTTGGTATTGCTGATTCTGTAGCAAGTTGGTAAACTTTTTGTGCTATTTTCTTGGTAAGAGCGTGGACATGAGAGCTCCAGTTCAAATGGCTGTCAATTAAAAGACCTAGTGTTTTATGTTCAGTCACATGAACAATGTGCTATATACTGTGCTGTTGACATGAACAATATGCTATATACTGTGCTGTTGACATGAACAATGTGCTATATGATGAGCTGTTGACATGAACAATGTGCTATATACTGTGCTGTTGACGTGAACAATGTGCTATATACTGTGCTGTTGACATGAACAATGTGCTATATGCTGTACTGTTGTCACGAGAAATGATCTATATGCTGTGCTGCTGACATGAACATATGCTATACTGTGCTGTTGACATGAACATATGCTATACTGTGCTGTTGACATGAACAATGTGCTATATACTGTGTCGTTGAAGCGAACAATGTTTTATATGATGTGCTATTGATATGAACAAAGTGCTATATACTGTGCTGTTGGCATGAGCAATGTGCTATATTTTGTGTTGCTGACTTGAAGAACGTGCTATACTTTGTGTTATTGATGCTAGTAATGTGTTGTATTATACACTATGAATGTAGCTTGAATACTTGAAGACGTCATGACATCCAGAAAACAGGGCCTGTCTAAGCTGTGGTGTCTGAAGTGGCCCCAGTATTAAGTGGACAACTTAGGCTTAGGCATGCTCAACACTTACAGAGCTATGTGCTGGTGAAAGCGAGACACTTCCCCTAGCCTTGTAGCGCTCAGTCGCCGCATTGCCGGGTCCAGCGATCACAAACATCAAGTGTCAGGGGAAACGAGGACGCTGTCATCTGATGATCACGTGCTCGCCATCAGAGGTCGTGTAATCACAGTTATATCTAGCTACCAGGCCTGGTCCACACAAGTGACGACCATCTGGGCGCGTGAGTTCATTCTCTAGCCAGTGCAGGACCGCCACCGTGAGTTCTCCTGTTTGTTGTAGTCTACAAGTACTATATATTGTAACAATTCAAGCTGATTATGCACTGAGTATTGTTACCTATAAGTTGATTGTGCATGTTTATTGCAACCAAGAAGTTGATTGTGTACTGTGTGTTGTAGCCTACAAGTTGATTGGGTAATGTGTGTTGTAGTCTACAAGTTGATTGTGTACTGTGTGTTGTAGTCTACAAGTTGATTGTGTACTGTGTGTTGTAGACTATATGTTGTTTGTGTAATGTTTCTTGTTGTCTACAAGTTGATTATGTACTGTGTGTTATAGTCTACAAGTTGATTATGTACAGTGTGTTGTAGTCTACAAGTTGATTATGTACTGTGTGTTGTAGTCTACAAGTTGATTATGTACTGTGTGTTGTAGTCTACAAGTTGATTATGTACTGTGTGTTGTAGTCTACAAGTTGATTATGTACAGTGTGTTGTAGTCTACAAGTTGATTATGTACTGTGTGTTATAGTCTACAAGTTGATTATGTACAGTGTGTTGTAGTCTACAAGTTGATTATGTACTGTGTGTTGTAGTCTACAAGTTGATTATGTACTGTGTGTTGTAGTCTACAAGTTGATTATGTACAGTGTGTTGTAGTCTACAAGTTGATTATGTACTGTGTGTTGTAGTCTACAAGTTGATTGTGTACTGTGTGTTGTAGTCTACAAGTTAATTGTGTACTGTGTGTTGTAGTCTACAAGTTGATTGTGTACTGTGTGTTGTAGTCTACAAGTTGATTATGTACTGTGTGTTGTCGTCCACAATACAACAGCTCAACATATAACACATTGTTCATGTCAACAGTACAGCATATAGCACATTGTTCATGTCAACAGCACAGCATATATCACATAGTTCATGCCAACAGCACAGCATATATCACATAGTTCATGTCAACAGCACATCATATATCACATAGTTCATGTCAACAGCACAGCATATATCACATAGTTCATGTCAACAGCACAGTATATATCACATAGTTCATGTCAACAGCACAGCATATATCACATAGTTCATGTCAACAGCACAACATATATCACATAGTTCATGTCAACAGCACAGCATATATCACATAGTTCATGTCAACAGCACAGCATATATCACATAGTTCATGTCAACAGCACAGCATATAGCACATAGTTCATGTCAACAGCACAGCATATAGCACATAGTTCATGTCAACAGCACAGCATATATCACATAGTTCATGTCAACAGCACAACATATATCACATAGTTCATGTCAACAGCACAGCATATATCACATAGTTCATGTCAACAGCACAGCATATATCACATAGTTCATGTCAACAGCACAGCATATAGCACATAGTTCATGTCAACAGCACAGCATATAGCACATAGTTCATGTCAACAGCACAGCATATATCACATAGTTCATGTCAACAGCACAACATATAGCACATAGTTCATGTCAACAGCACAGCATATATCACATAGTTCATGTCAACAGCACAGTATATATCACATAGTTCATGTCAACAGCACAACATATAGCACATAGTTCATGTCAACAGCACAGCATATAGCACATAGTTCATGTCTATGAAATATCAAGAAAAATAAACAAAACAATCAGAGATTAGAGATTGTGAACAAAGCTTGTGGCAGCACGATGGAGAACATGATAGAATACTTACATGGGACTGGCTTCAGGAGCTGGGGGAGATCCCAGGCAGTCGGCTTCTCGTCAGTGGGGGAGATCCCAGACAGTCGGCTTCTCGTCAGTGGGGGAGATCCCAGACAGTCGGCTTCTCGTCAGTGGGGAGAGATCCCAGGCAGTCGGCTTCTCGTCAGTGGGAGAGATCCCAGGCAGTCGGCTTCTCGTCAGTGGGAGAGATCCCAGGCAGTCGGCTTCTCGTCAGTGGGGAGAGATCCCAGGCAGTCGGCTTCTCGTCAGTGGGAGAGATCCCAGGCAGTCGGCTTCTCGTCAGTGGGAGAGATCCCAGGCAGTCGGCTTCTCGTCAGTGGGAGAGATCCCAGGCAGTCGGCTTCTCGTCAGTGGGAGAGATCCCAGGCAGTCGGCTTCTCGTCAGTGGGAGAGATCCCAGGCAGTCGGCTTCTCGTCAGTGGGAGAGATCCCAGGCAGTCGGCTTCTCGTCAGTGGGGAGAGATCCCAGGCAGTCGGCTTCTCGTCAGTGGGGGAGATCCCAGGCAGTCGGCTTCTCGTCAGTGGGGGAGATCCCAGGCAGTCGGCTTCTCGTCAGTGGGGGAGATCCCAGGCAGTCGGCTTCTCGTCAGTGGGGAGAGATCCCAGGCAGTCGGCTTCTCGTCAGTGGGGAGAGATCCCAGGCAGTCGGCTTCTCGTCAGTGGGGGAGATCCCAGGACAGTCGGCTTCTCGTCAGTGGGGAGAGATCCCAGGCAGTCGGCTTCTCGTCAGTGGGGAGATCCCAGGCAGTCGGCTTCTCGTCAGTGGGAGAGATCCCAGGCAGTCGGCTTCTCGTCAGTGGGGGAGATCCCAGGCAGTCGGCTTCTCGTCAGTGGGAGAGATCCCAGGCAGTCGGCTTCTCGTCAGTGGGAGAGATCCCAGGCAGTCGGCTTCTCGTCAGTGGGAGAGATCCCAGGCAGTCGGCTTCTCGTCAGTGGGAGAGATCCCAGGCAGTCAGCTTCTCGTCAGTGGGAGAGATCCCAGGCAGTCGGCTTCTCGTCAGTGGGAGAGATCCCAGGCAGTCGGCTTCTCGTCAGTGGGAGAGATCCCAGGCAGTCGGCTTCTCGTCAGTGGGAGAGATCCCAGGCAGTCGGCTTCTCGTCAGTGGGAGAGATCCCAGACAGTCGGCTTCTCGTCAGTGGGGGAGATCCCAGGCAGTCGGCTTCTCGTCAGTGGCGACTTTAATGGACTGGCTTGAGGAGCTGGGAGAGATCCCAGGCAGTCAGCTTCTCGTCAGTGGCGACTTTAATGGACTGGCTTGAGGAGCTGGGAGAGATCCCAGGCAGTCAGCTTCTCGTCAGTGGCGACTTTAATGGACTGGCTTGAGGAGCTGGGAGAGATCCCAGGCAGTCAGCTTCTCGTCAGTGGCGACTTTAATGGACTGGCTTGAGGAGCTGGGAGAGATCCCAGGCAGTCAGCTTCTCGTCAGTGGCGACTTTAATGGACTGGCTTGAGGAGCTGGGGGAGATCCCAGGCAGTCGGCTTCTCGTCAGTGGCGACTTTAATGTACGAAACAGAGAGTGGGACAATACTGGGGACAGCCGACAGGGACATGCTCTTGCAGAAGCCATGTTGGATTCAGAAGTAGTCTGCATAAACCATGGGAGACCAACGAGAATGGGAATGAGGCCTGGAGCTGCAGACAGCTACGCAGACAGCTATTGACAGCTCTCTCTCTCTCTCTCTCTCTCTCTCTCTCTCTCTCTCTCTCTATATATATATATATATATATATATATATATATATATATATATATATATATATATATATATACTATATATCATCATCATCATCATCAAGTGCCATGCCAGCTAGCGTAGGCGTTCATGGCTCTCCACAGATCTCGAAACACAACTCGAAAGAATTACATGAACATATAAGAAGATTTACAAAGAAGAATATAACAGGAAGTGATTGTATCAGAGGGGAAAATAGAGAAATTATAATTGAGAACATCGACATAATAGAAAGATGGACAGAGTACACAGAAGATTTATTCTGGGACAACAGGGTCAATAGACCAACATTGTATAATACTCAAGATGGACCAAAAATACTAACGGCTGAAGTATAGAAGGCTATTAGACAGATGAAAGAAGGAAAGGCTGCAGGTCCTGACACGATAACAACAGAGATGATAAAATCCTTATCCTAGCTTTGGCATTGAAACTATCACAGAATTATGTAATGATATATATATATAATTCATTCAGTGGCATGTCCTTTGCAGAACCTCGGTCGCATCAACCTTCCGGAAAACCTCTCGATCATAAGCAAGATGTCCCGCGTCCGATACACCCATCTGGAGATCATCCGCCACATCCTGCACCCATCTTCTCTTTGGCCTTCCTCTTCCTCTCTTCCCAGGCATATACCCCTCCATTATTGTTCTCTCCAAACTTTCGTGACGTTTCAAGTGACCAACATATTTCAAATTTCTTTGTTTTATCGTCTTTAATAGCCAACCTTCTTCAATATTCAGCTCTTGAAGTATGGATGCATTTGTTCTTTTCTTTACCCAAGATATTCTTAGAACTCGTCTGTAACTGTCATTTACTGCCAACACAGTACCTTGCGGTGTATGTCAGAGGTGTCTTTGAGACTAAGGAATTAAGGCCACCTGGCTAGTGCAGTCGCCGCGAACTGTGCAGGTTAGAATTTTATTTTTGCCCCCGACAGAAAAAAATCCCACAACTTACCGAGGGATCGAACCCGGGTCTGGCGTTCTAGCCACTCGGCCAGCCGCTCCTCTCGTCTATAACATTTATATTCAAAGGCATTTATGCGCTGTTCAGCTTGTTTAGTAAGTGTCCAGGTCTCACAGGCGTATGTTGCAATGAGAAAGATGCATACTCTTAAAAATCTAATTTGTGTAGTTCTGTCTGTCCCACTCCATAATTTATTCATCTGTTTTAGTCTTTGAAGAGCAATTGATAGTCATTGTATTTCTTTCATTGTGTCACCATTGTTGATAATCAATGACCCAAGATATTCAAAACTTTCCACCACCTATAATTTTTCCTCATTAACATATATTTCTTTCTCCATAGTAATTTTATCTGTATGTATTATCTTTGTTTTTGCTATGTTAAGATATAAGTTGTGATGTTCACTATTCAATTGGGTTGAGGCTATTCGGTTTTCTATACCATTCTGTGTTGTGGATAGCAATACTGTATCATCAGCATATCGAATCTCTGGTATGTCAAGACCACCGATATTTAGGGCGTCGTATAGCTCTCTGTTTATATCATCTCTTACATTTCTCATTATATTTTCGGCGTACTGGTTAAACAAATAGGGGGACAGCACACATCCCTGACGGACTCCTTGCTTGATGTCAAACCAATTTGATGTCTCGCCATCTATTCTAACCGCTGCTTGTTGGTCTAGATACAGCATTCTTATGAGTTGTATTACATGTGGTGGAAAGCCCATATTCCTCATGATTTCCCAAAGTTTCTGGTATTGTACACAGTCAAATGTCTTTGAATAATCCACAAAACATGAGAATAGGTTTACATTAAATTCTCTGCACTTCTCTATTATTAAACGAATGTCGAGGATGTGATCTCTTGTTCCTCTTCCTTGTCTAAATCCAGCTTGAACCATGTTAATTTCCTCTCATTTTCTTACGAAGTCTTCCCATTATGATTTCTAGTAGAATTTTACTTGCATGACTGATCATGGCAACGGTTCTATAGTTGGTGCATAATTTCAGGTTGCCCTTTTTTGGTATTGGAATGAAGATAGTTCTTTTCCAATCTCTTGGCCATATACCATATTTCCATATCGTTTTACATAATGCTTGATTGATTTGTATGCCTTCTTCTCCTCCGGCTTGAATTAGTTCAGCTGGTATCTCATCACATCCATGTGATTTACCATTTTTCAGGTTATTTATTGCCCATGCAATTTCATCTAATGAGGTTTCAGGTTATGTCTCTGCTGCCATTAGTTCATGTATCTCATTCATATCCTCACTGTCATTCATATCATACATTCCACTGCTGTATTCCTGCCATCTTTCTAGAATTTGTCTAGATTCTGTTAAGGTATTTCCCATCTTGTCACAGATAAATCATTCAATTGAGGTTGAACATTTCTTGTCAATAAATTCATTTCTTTTTAACATTTCGTAATCTCTTCCAGTCTCATGATATTGCTCTATTCTGGTACAACAATCTTGTATATATTGATTTTTGTCCCGTCTTGTGTTCTTTCTTATTTCTCGAGTTAAAGATTTATACTTCATCCTGCTGTTATCAGAATCACCTCCTTTCTGTTTCAGTTCCCTTCGTTGTTTTATTAATTCTAACGTGTATGATGCAATCCATGGTTTAACTTGTTTTTTTCTTGGTGGAAATTATATATATATATATGTGTATATATATATATATATATATATATATATATATATATATATATATATATATATATATATATATATATATATATATATATATATATATATATATATATAAAACTGGGTACATCCCCAAGGATTTGAAAAACATCCATTTTCATCACACTACCGAATAAGCCAAAGGCTGTTGATTGTGAGGATTACAGAATTATTAGCTTAATGAGCCACATAACTAAGATACTACTCAAGGTCATACAAGATTGTGATGTGATTTCAGACATCGTTTCCTGGTCACACTGGGCGGATGCTGCAAGAAGTCAGGCTGTCCAGTCCACAGATCTGCCGAGAGTTCATTGGGAAAACAGTTTGTGTCAGTCCATAGAGCCGCCGAGAGTTCATTGAGAAAACAGATTGTGTCAGTCCTAGAGCTGCTCGGGATTATATCCCATACATTGTGTGGCCCCGGGTTATAGCACATGCATTGTGTTGCCCCGAATTATAGCACATACAGTTGTTGCCTAGGATTATAGCACGGGATTGTGTGGCCCAGGATTATAGCACATACATTGGGTTACCCAGAATTATAGCACACACATTGTGTGGCCCAGAATTATAGTAAATACATTGTGTGACAAAGATTATATCACATACATTTTGTGGACAAAGATTATAGCACACACATTGTGTGTTCCAAGATTATAGCACATACATTGTATGGCCAAGATTATAGCATATACATTGGGTTATCAATAATTATAGCACTTACATTGTGTGGCCCAGAATTATAGCAAATACATTGTGTGGTCAAGATTGTAGCATATATATGAGACCAAGATTATAGCACGTACATTGGATTGCCCAGGAGTATAACATACATTTGTGCGCAGGGACTTCAGGTTTTGACAAGAGTAGTTAGTCTCTCAGTGCTTGTTAGCTTACTCTCTTACAATTATGGGGGGCAGTTCATCTAAAACTGTGAAAACCAAATACGAGGTACGGCACACTGTGGACGGGCAGTTAATAACCACCAACATCAGCAAGAAAGGCAGCATCAAAAAGAAGGGCAAAAATAGTGTGAAGATCAAGGAGAAGAAAGACCACAAAAAGTCTAAATCTGTCAAGAGTCAGCAGCCACATGGGGCCAACTTAAGTGTGATAGAAGAGGTCTCAGGCACCGCAGCGGAGACTGCACTGACCAACTGTCCCGTCTACAGAAAGAAATC